>JBAIZL010000006.1:25287427-25592427 GCA_036971475.1 Prosapia bicincta | reverse complement strand
TATACTCTCAAGACACTGGTAAACATTACAGTCAGCCTAGCCTTTACTCATTGTTTGTACGAGGTGATATTTTCCCTTCCACATAAAATCACCGAAATTTGCAAGTTTCCTTTATTTTATGGTATCAATAACTTCAGTCCGTCTATTTATCTAGCTTGGTACGTCGGAATTCGTCCCTTCGGAAGTACATGGGATTTTCAATTTACATCCACATTATAAAAGCTTCTAACCTTTTGCACATTGCTTCAGTTAGTCGAGCAACATACAAGAGAATGCTAAATACATAACATCGAAACAAGCGCACAGGACTGACAATTTTCTATCTCTCCAGCATTACAAAAGCTTGTCTTGTCTGTTCAGTTCTGTGAAACAAAATACAGAATATGTTGGTTTGTACAGGGTTTTGAAAGAATACGGTTTGAATTAATATTTTAAACAAATTATAATTGAAGGAATTAATTTAAAAACAGAGTAAAAAATGACACATAAATACAAACACATAACAAATATCTTATAATAATTTCAAACAGTTCTGTGATGAAGTCGTTTTCCATTTCTTGGTAGCAGCTTTCCTGGCCGGTCGCTGACCAGAGAACTATCTGAAATCATATGCAATGTTCGTGTTGTGAATAAGGAAAATTGTTGAAGTTATGACATTTTTCTTATCTATAGTTTTTACGGTTGTTTTAGCGATATGAAATAAGTACTTTTTTTATTTTTAAAGGTTCTTTCCTGTTTGTAGAAATTTTCATTTTGCGCTCCCTTAAAAAAAAGGCCTAGATCAGCCCTGGTAGCAACATAAATAGCAATTTAAAAGAACACAAAACTTTGATATAAGGTAATAATATCACGTTAGTTGACTAGGAAACTTAACGCACTTAACATCACGCGTTGGTGAGATAGAATAGATCAACTATGTGACCTTAACCACATTCAATAAAAAGCTGACTGAAAGATACAGGAAAGGTTAAATCTATTGCTAATGAGAGTTGGTATTGAGAGGGAAATGGAAATTAAGACAAAAAACAATATAAACTAATTTATTTTAAAATCAATTACTACTTAGGTCAACAAAAATATTTTATTTTAGTTATTTGTTATTAAATAACTATAATTAATATAAAAAAGTAACATAACCTTTACGTTAAAGCAGCTGTTCTACCAAATAACCTACAACATAAAATCAGCTGTTTTATGAAATCATATGTTACACTTATTTAAAGCCAAATGGGACGAAATAACTATATTGCATACTTTCTCCCTTTTTTGAAAAGTTTTTCTCCCATATAAAACTAAATTTAATTAATTGTTAAATTTACTTCATGAATTAATATTAGAAAAAATTGTATTAACAACAAGTGTCATCAACTAAAAGTTTAAAAAAATGTATTTAAACTTGAGTGGATGAATAAAAAGTATTTTATTAACGGTTGAAAGTTTGGACTATACATATAAGAAGAGTGTGAACTAGTAGAAGGTATTGAATAAATCTCACAGGCGTTTCATGACAGTTAATGGTTGAAAAGACAATAGAGGTTATTTTATAATATTTGTTTGAGTGTATGACATTGTACCTTAATCGTAGCATTCCTCGTATCATTCACAGAAGGCAGACATATAGGTCGCTCCTGAGCGCCCTTCGGTGAGTTAGCCGTCGTGCAGATCACTCCTAGCAACGCCCGGCAACATCACTGCAACAGTTAGTTTCTCTTAAATTGGAAATCTACTTTTAAAAATTACAGTAACCACCCTGGAAAGAATTTAAGAAACACAAAATCAATATTGGATATCCTAAAAATAGATCTAACGCGAAAATCCTGCTGTTACTTCAGGAAGGATCAATAGCTCCTCCACCAGGGGCCACTAGTTACTTCACTTGGGACCAATAGCTATTCCACGAAGGACCACTAGTTACTTCACGTGGGACCAATAACTACTCCACGAAGTACCACTAGTTACTTCACGTGGGACCAATAGCTACTCCTCGAAGGACCACTAGTTACTTCACGTGGGACCAATAACTACTCCACGAAGTACCACTAGTTACTTCACGTGGGACCAATAGCTACTCCTCGAAGGACCACTAGTTACTTCACGTGGGACCAATAGCTACTCCTCGAAGGACCACTAGTTACTTCACGTGGGACCAATAGCTACTCCTCGAAGGACCACTAGTTACTTCACGTGGGACCAATAGCTACTCCTCGAAGGACCACTAGTTACTTCACGTGGGACCAATAGCTACTCCTCGAAGGACCACTAGTTACTTCACGTGGGACCAATAGCTACTCCACGAAGTACCACTAGTTACATCACGTGGGACCAATAACTACTCCTCGAAGGACCACTAGTTACTCCAAGTGAGACCAATAGCTACTCCACGTAGGACCACTAGTTAATTCACGTGTGACCTGTAGCTACTCTACCAGGGACCACTAGTTACTTCACGTGGAACCAATAGCTACTCCACGAAGTACCACTAGTTACATCACGTGGGACCAATAACTACTCCTCGAAGGACCACTAGTTACTCCAAGTGAGACCAATAGCTACTCCACGTAGGACCACTAGTTAATTCACGTGTGACCTGTAGCTACTCTACCAGGGACCACTAGTTACTTCACGTGGGACCAATAACTACTCCACGAAGTACCACTAGTTACTTCACGTGGGACCAATAGCTACTCCTCGAAGGACCACTAGTTACTTCACGTGGGACCAATAACTACTCCACGAAGTACCACTAGTTACTTCACGTGGGACCAATAGCTACTCCTCGAAGGACCACTAGTTACTTCACGTGGGACCAATAGCTACTCCTCGAAGGACCACTAGTTACTTCACGTGGGACCAATAGCTACTCCTCGAAGGACCACTAGTTACTTCACGTGGGACCAATAGCTACTCCTCGAAGGACCACTAGTTACATCACGTGGGACCAATAACTACTCCTCGAAGGACCACTAGTTACTCCAAGTGAGACCAATAGCTACTCCACGTAGGACCACTAGTTAATTCACGTGTGACCTGTAGCTACTCTACCAGGGACCACTAGTTACTTCACGTGGAACCAATAGCTATTCCACGACGGACCACTAGTTACTTAACGTGGGACCAATAACTACTCCACGAAGTACCACTAGTTACTTCACGTAGGACCAATAGCTACTCCTCGAAGGACCACTAGTTACTTCACGTGGGACCAATAACTACTCCACGAAGTACCACTAGTTACTTCACGTGGGACCAATAGCTACTCCTCGAAGGACCACTAGTTACTTCACGTGGGACCAATAGCTACTCCACGAAGTACCACTAGTTACTTCACGTGGGACCAATAACTACTCCTCGAAGGACCACTAGTTACTCCAAGTGAGACCAATAGCTACTCCACGTAGGACCACTAGTTAATTCACGTGGGACCACTAGTTACTTCACGTTGGACCAATAGCTACTCCACGAAGGACCACTAGTTACTTCACGAAGGAGCAATAACTACTCCTCGAAGGATCACTAGTTACTTCACGTGGGACCAATAGCTATTCCACGAAGTACGACTAGTTACTCCAAGTGAGACCAATAGCTACTTCACGTAGGACCACTAGTTAATTCACGTGGGACCTGTAGCTACTCTACCAGGGACCACTAGTTACTTCACGTGGGGCCAATAGCTACTCCACGAAGGACCATTAGTTACTTCACGTGGGACCAATAGCTACTCCACGAAGGACCACTAGTTACTTCGCGAAGGACCAATAACTACTCCTCGAAGGACCACTAGTTACTTCACGTGGGACCAATAGCTACTCCACGAGGGGCCACTAGTTTCACGTGGGACCAATAGCTACTCCACCAGGGACCACTAGTTACTTCACGTGGGACCAATAGCTACTCCCCAGGGACCACAAGTTACTTCATGTGGGACCAATAGCAACTCCACCAGGGACCACTAGTTATTTCACGTGGGATCAATAGCTACTCCACCAGGGACCACTAGTTATTTCACGTGGGATCAATAGCTACTCCACCAGGGACCACTAGTTATTTCACGTGGGATCAATAGCTACTCCACCAGGGACCACTAGTTATTTCACGTGGGATCAATAGCTACTCCACCAGGGACCACTAGTTACTTCGCGAAGGACCAATAACTACTCCTCGAAGGACCACTAGTTACTTCACGTGGGACCAATAGCTACTACACGAGGGGCCACTAGTTTCACGTGGGACCAATAGCTACTCCACCAGGGACCACTAGTTACTTCACGTGGGACCAATAGCTACTCCACGAGGGGCCACTAGTTTCACGTGGGACCAATAGCTACTCCACCAGGGACCACTAGTTACTTCACGTGGGACCAATAGCTACTCCCCCAGGGACCACAAGTTACTTCATGTGGGACCAATAGCAACTCCACCAGGGACCACTAGTTATTTCACGTGGGATCAATAGCTACTCCACCAGGGACCACTAGTTATTTCACGTGGGATCAATAGCTACTCCCCCAGGGACCACAAGTTACTTCATGTGGAACCAATAGCAACTCCACCAGGGACCACTAGTTATTTCACGTGGGATCAATAGCTACTCCACCAGGGACCACTAGTTACTTCACGAAGGACAAATAACTACTCCACGAAGGACCACTATATACTTCACGTGGGACCACTAGTTACTTCACGAAGAATCAATAGCTACTCCACGAAGGACTACTAGCTACCTTCAAGAAGGATCATTATTTAATTCATGAGGGATTATTACTTATCTCAACATTGATCCACACTTCACGTAGGTATATAGTTAGTTCTAGAACTACTGTTACTCAATTCAAAAAGGACTTTAATTATATCACGAAGAAGCACTGCTCACTTCACGAATTAGTTACTGAAGGAAGGATAATTAGTTACTTAGTGTTCTAACGGAGGTTTATGTTTCTACCTTAATCCTATCTTTGACGACAATCCTTTCATACCCTTCGTAGACGCAGGCTTCATCCTGGATGACCACCTTTAAAACAGAGGCGTACCCAGGATTTTGTCAAGGGGGGCCAGAACTACAATGGGACCGGGGGGGGTTCGGTTTGTCCACCCCCGTAAAAAATATTAAATTTTTACCATTCTATAACTTGTTTTAAGCATGTGCAACATAGACTAAATCTGTGTTTTTATTGTCATACTATAGTAGGTTGTTTATTATTTTTCAACGTATGCCTTGGGCGTTTTTACATTTTGATTCCTGTACCATTGACTTTCATTGAAGTTGTCTCATTGTTTTTTTGCTTCTCATAAATAGTCAAACAACAATTTCTAATTACGGTCTAAATTCTAAGACCATGGGCAGCAAAAAACAAATGCCATAAAAACAACGTTTGACATATATATTTGATATTTATCGCTATTAAGTTGATTTACTTTTTATTTAAATTTACAGCGAAATATGGACAATGTTATTAAAATTGTTTGTTTGCTGCTCCTGTCATGACATCTCGGAAACGTGTTTTAAACTAACGGGTCTAATTAAACCTTGACAATCTTCAAAACTGTTAATTATATATTACGACCTATTTATTAAGCAGTTATTCTTTAACTAACGATCCTACTATAGCGATGCCCTCTGACGATTGCAGAGAGATGTTAACAGCCATTGTGTCATAAAATAAATACTATAGTTATGATTGTACAAACAGAAGTTAAATAACGGTTAAATCATTAAACAAACCCCTAATTTTATTATTTCTCCATAATTATCAAATATCAAGTAACTTCATTGCTTATTTTGTTAAACCTCAAGGTGCCAACTCAAAAACTTCGTATTCTACCGCAGCAAAAATGTTGAGATTTTAAAAAAATAATTATACATTTAAAATTTCGAGTTTAAAATTTCTAACATTTTTATGCTACTTAAAGCCTAGTAAAGCTCTTAAAAGAGGATACTTCAGCCTTTGGCCCTCCCTTGGGTGCGCCGCTGCTTTAAAATACAGAAAAACTTTTCCATACCTATTGCCTTTCGCTTTGTCTCAAAGTTTATCTTAATTTCGGCTAATGAGGCGTATTGTTTTAACCCAAACCTCTCTTTACTTAACCAGTCTTTAAATTGTTTTTTTTTTCAAAAAGATCTTAGCTGTAAATATTTTCTCATTGACAAATTATTCAGCTCTTATGAGAATTGCATAAAACTTTATCAGTTTACCACATCACATTTGCTATCGAATAAGGAAAACTCTTCCAGTCGGTTTTATTCGCTCCGTCGCAGTGTCAACTGATATTTGAATTGTAACAATGCAAACAGATGACATTAAATGCGTGTCATTGACCTTCATAAGAAAACAGCTGACTGGGCAATATGTTCTTCATGCTGGCACGATCATTGCGTAGGACTATTATCTAATTATGTGTTTGTTTTCTCATTGACGTTATTCTACTGATACTTATTCGCTGACTTGCATACGTGTGTATAAAGGGGATATTCTAATGCAAAAAAGCTGAGCGCGAGATTTTAAATAATTTTATTTTTCCATAGACAAATTCTATTTAACTTTTCATTGACAATGAAAATATTAATTCCTCTCCCTACCCAAAACTTTACTCTCGTTAGAGATGACCAGAGTATATAAAGGCTTTTGGTTCAACAAAAGTTACAGGCTAGCACAGAAACTAACAGGGTTACGTATAAGGTCCCCGATGTCGTTTCAATCTGTATAAATCATATAAATTAAACACTGTCAAGGATTGTTTAATTCTAACGTAAAACTAGTTCATATTTCAGATCAGCACCAACATTACGTCCGAATATCGTATGACTCAAGTAACGCAACTCTACTTAGTGTCGCTGGCAACATTGCCTCCGAATACGATATGTCTCGAAAAAGACGCCTCTACTTAGTGTCGCTGGAAACATTAGCTCCGAATACGATATGTCTCGAGTAAGGCACCTCTACTTAGTGTCGCTGGCAACATTGCCTCCGAATACGATATGTCTCGAGTAAGGCGCCTCTACTTAGTGTCGCTGGCAACATTGCCTCCGAATACGATATGTCTCGAAAAAGACGCCTCTACTTAGTATCGCTAGCAACATTGCATCCGAATACGATATGTCTCGAAAAAGACGCCTCTACTTAGTGTCGCTGGAAACATTAGCTCCGAATACGATATGTCTCGAGTAAGGCACCTCTACTTAGTGTCGCTGGCAACATTGCCTCCGAATACGATATGTCTCGAGTAAGGCGCCTCTACTTAGTGTCGCTGGCAACATTGCTTCCGAATTCGATATGTCTCGAGTAAGGCACCTCTACTTAGTGTCGCTGGCAACATTGCCTCCGAATACGATATGTCTCGAGTAAGGCGCCTCTACTTAGTGTCGCTGGCAACATTGCCTCCGAATACGATATATCTCGAGTAAGGCACCTCTACTTAGTGTCGCTGGCAACATTGCCTCCGAATACGATATGTCTCGAGTAAGGCGCCTCTACTTAGTGTTGCTGGCAACATTGCCTCCGAATACGATATGTCTCGAGTAAGGCGATTCTACTTTGTGTCGCTGGCAACATTGCCTCCAAATACGATATGTCTCGAGTTAAGGCGCCTCTACTTAGTGTCTTCTAAGCCTCATAATTCTATAAGAAAGTTATTTTTAACTTATAAAATTACATTGTTAAAGAGGAAATATTGATGATGCTACTTTACCACAGAAAAGCAGTAACGAAACGCACTTCATAGCAGATAATCCTCCGGCCACACTGTAACTCTATCCAGTGTCAGTTCTTTACTCCAACAGTTTATATAGCAACACGTGCTATTTAAATTACCACTCGGCGCACGCCAAGGACGATTTAGTTTGTCAAAAGCCCAGGCCGTTTTATAATCTTTGTTTGAAATAAACAGTTTATATCAAGATGAGTGAGTTCAGATCTCGGGCGTGTTGTGTGTTTGGCACATGAAGTCTGATTAGAGACAAGGCTGTTGCTGGATGTGCAGTGTGAGGTAAATAAACTGAAATTTACCCACACGAAATCCGTATTGGTAAATAACAAAAATTAACAACGTTAATGGCGTCGCCTCAAAAATATACATTTTGTAAAAAAAGACAAAAAAGCATGTATGTCCTAATATAAACATAATATGTTTAGGCAAAAAACAAGTAATATAAAAAAATACTTTCCTAAGTGAATAATATTATTAATTATTAAATTTAATATAATTAATGAATTAATATATGTAAAAACTGTATTAACAGCAAGTGTCATTCACTACAAGTAAGAAAAATGTATTTCCACTTAAGTGGATAAGTAAAAAAAGGATGAATATTAACGACTGAAAATTTTAATAAGAGGTATATAAGGATAGTTTCACAATACACACAAAACCTTTAAGAATCATGTTTTATTTTATAAAAGTTTATATTCTGTGTAGTACATACAAAATTTATTTACATTTACCAGTGTTTGGTTTAAGAATTCTTGATTTAATCATGTTGTCCTTAAATTTATATTGTTTTAAATTATAAATCTTTGGTTTGAGACCTTCTATGTTTACTGGTTATATATATATATATATATAGTCTTTCATTTGATTTGGAGTTTAATTTAATATAAACCTTTTCAAAAATAATTCGAAAATAATAAATTTCGAAATTAGTTTCGGAGTTTATACAAAAGGATTTGGATAGCCAGGGACGTGTCCAAGGGGGTTAAAATTTATATTCTAACTTAGATACAATATATTGTAACAATAGCTAATTTACATTACTTACATTTTAACTTATAATTTTGTTATCGAATAGCAACAAGCGATTGTTAATTTTTCCTTGAAAACTAAAGAAATATCTGTAAATAGTAAGTTACAAGAGTATTTGTTAATTTTGTTATGGAAACGTACAAACATTGAACAAAGTAACTATGATTTTTTAAAATGTTTTCTGGGGGTCAAAAGGGCACCCGGTCTTTCCTCATATTTATGGCTGAGTTTGTTTCTGACTCCCATCGGACACTTCCGAACTGCAATCCTGAGCACGTCCTTGGGGATCTAAAAAGAGTGAATTTTCATTTCAAATTCTTGGGTAAGGAATATAAATTCTTCAATGTAGAGATAAGACTGGTGCCTTTTTTGAGCATATACTTCCATAGTTCATCTTAGGGACATATCGATATTCGTTGTAGAGATTGATATAGATAAGTACATAGTTTAAAAATTGAATAAAAAATCAGTTTATTGAAAAACTAGTTTTTTTATCAGTTCATTGAATAAACTCAATGATTTTGCTAAGAATAACGATTGGTGACGCTCTTAAATTTAAGTAAGATGGATTTATAGGTTAGGAAAATTCACTCTTACATTTTATTCAATAAACAGCGTCTTTCAAATGCCAAACCTGCATGCGCCAAAATGGCTTACCATGCCTAGTGCAGTTCAAAATCATTTAATTTTTTAAAAATTTACCTTATTTCCGTAGAGATTGTTAGATTACAAAGTTTCAATTGCATACATAAATTGGCGCGCGCGCGCACACACACACACACACACACACACACACACTCTCAAAATAATCACACACACACACACACACACACACACACAAAACATACACACACACATACATATATATTTATATATGTGATCTATTTCGCAATTGAGATGAGTTCACCGTAATTACAAAGGAACTTGAAATGCTTTGAAAAGTTTATAATTGCTCAGAAAGGTCAGATACTATTTAAAAGACACGGGCACTATAAATAAATATTTCAATATTTACCTACATAGGTTTACGCCAACAGTTCAAACCCTTATATTTTTTTACTTTTAAATCTTGATGTAGTCGCCTCAATATATACATAAATTAATTAAAAAAAACTAATAAATAGTACTTGTATTTGAATGTCCTCAGTTGTTTTTATTATTATGCAAGAGAACATCTTATATACTGTAACATTTATAGAATGGGCTATATAATATTATTTAAGAATTGGAAGAATATATTAGAAATAACTCACACAAAATTTAAAAAGAAATTCATTAAAAGATTGGTTAGGTTAAAATTGAAACTAAATTTAGGTAAAAGCCTAGATTAGTAAACAAGGTATTTGAACTGTAAAATCGATTAGGAAATGTGTTATATCAAAACCCCTAACACATAAATTAAAACAAGATAATCTAATAATAATTATATTCAAACAAAATTGTAAATATTAGTAACATAGGGCATAAGTAATTACTTGAAGGAGAAAGTGAAATACGATTGTAAACAATGAGATTAGAAAGGTTATGTTTCTATGAAGTCCAGTCAAAACACACACATTTCGAAATATTACAAAAGTAAACCACAAAGACACTTCACACACTAATAATAGTAATTAAATAAACACTGGAAGGTTTGTTAAGGATCGGAAAATTGAAACAGTATGTTAACAAAATTAAAACTGGTGAAAACAAGCGCGTTATTGCATCAGCTGTAAAAAACAAATAGAAGTAGGTCAAGTGTGCAGTTGACTCTAGTGAGAAGGAATTGAACTAAATTATAATCCATATGATTTTGTTTTTAAGAAGGAGAAGCCGCCATATTAAAAAAACAAACAATTGTTTAAAATCTAAGGACGCGTAGTTAGAGTCAGTCTGGCGTGGGACGCCGAGTAAGGTAGCGAATCTGCCAGGACCAGTCAAAATTCTATTTATTAGAAACTTCGTCAAAATTATACAGATTTGTGAAGAAACTTTACAAGATTAAACAGGGATAAGTGAATTGAAAGAGTTAATAAAGTGTAATTATAATTTAAAGGAACTAAAACGAATTTAAGTGTGAAAAAAGTGAAATTTAAAGAGAACGGAATTCTACGTGTGAGCAAGCAGCCATTCGCCGTTATTTGATAAGTTAAGTACCTAGCGCTATATAAAAAAAATAAACTTTAGTGGACTCTTAGGATAATAGGGAAGTTAATTTTGTACATTAGAATATCTTGTGATTAATAGTAATAAGATCATAATCCAGTTCAAATAGTTTCGCCTTTTTGCTTATTCCAAATTAAAGTTTTTCCATCAGGAAAATATTTATTAAAACTAATTTCAAAATTTAGTATTGTTTTTCAAAATTTATTTAATTAACCTAAGAATTAAAAAAATATAGCCCATGCTATAAACCCCGAGATTGCAAGAGATCGTAAAATTAGCCTAGGGTATATTAAAATTGTGTAACTATAAAATCAAAAGATATAAGAGTTAAACCGAGTTTGTTAAAACTTGTTAAGTTGTAAATTTTTGTTTTGTGTTTATTGTTTAACTGTTAAAATAAAATTGTTCTGTTAACTGTTGAGATGAAATTGTGATAATAAAGAATTATGAGATGTTCCTGAGTAGTTTTTTGGTTATTAAATAGAAATAATATATCTTCATTTAATAGAAAAAAAAAAATTGTAAAGCGTTTTATAAATACATTACATTTGGCGCCCAACGTGGGGCTCGATATAATAAGAGATAAAATTTATTTAGAGAGATTTTGAAACAAAATTAATTTAGAACTTTTTATATGAAAAACATTTGAACTGGAAATAGATTTAGAAAAAATTTTGTAAAATTAAACACTGAGTTGAATAGTCAAGGCTAGGTTGTTTTGTAAAATAAGTTTACTAATAGCTTAAATATGTCTGATGAATGGGAATCGTATAATTTGCGGGGAGAAAAAGCTAAAAAAACAGAAAAAGGGGAACAATTAGAAAAGGGTAGGCGGAAAAGGGTGATAGAAACAGAAGGGGCTGCTCAGGGGAGATTTGTTAGTTTTCAGGAGGGGATCGAAAACAGGGAGGAAAATATTATAGGCGAGCTGGTAGTTGTAGGGAACCTGGAAAAAGGGACAAGCTTGGAAGGGCAGGAAGTAGAATTGGAAGGCACAGATATGCCAATAGGAGACATTGAGGTAGAAGAAGCTAGGGGACTACCACCTATGCAAACCCAACAAAAAAAACGGGGAAATAACGAGAATGAAGATTTAAGGGAGATGATAAGAACTCTCATGGAAATGAGTGTAAACATGAGAAAATTAGATAAGATAGACGAAATAAAAGAGGATATAGATAGAAAATTAGATAAGATAGACGAAATAAAAGAGGAAATGAAGGAAATGAGGGAGGATATGAGAGAAATAAAAAAAGAATTACATGAGGATATAAACGAAGTAAAAAGAGAGATGAAGGAGGATCTAAAAGTAATAAAAGATGAAATACGGGAGGAAAATAGGAAAATGATAGAGGATATGAGGCAACAGTTGAGGACAGAGAATAATACTGTAGTAGAGGATGTGAGAAGAGACTTAGAGGAGAAGGATAGAGAATTAGAGGAGAAGATTAAGACAAATTTTGAGGAAGCAAAAGAAATGATAGCTGATGAAATATAAATTAATAAAAAAGAGATAGAGAAAGTAGAAAATATAACAAAGAAAAACACAGAAGAGTTAGGAGAGTTGAAATTAAAGGTGATGGGAGAAAGAAAGATAACAGATGAGAGTTTTAGGAAAGTCGAAGATGTAAGGGAGAAAATATTAGGAGAGCAGGGAAGGTTAAGAAATGAAGTAGGAAAGATGGAGGTACTGCCAATAAAAAATTTAACAATTCGAACCGCAACTTATAAGAAGACTGAAAAGATTAATAAAATGATAATGGTAACAGGAGAAATAGGAGGAGTTAATTATCCGTTTCAATGCTTAGTGGTACCAGGCTTGTTGAGAAAATTTATCATAGGTACGGATATGTTAATGAATGTGGAGGCACAACTCGAGTTTGGAAAATGGGAGATGGAATTTAAATATGAGAATAACAGAGAAAATAGAACTTATGAAGCAGATGAGAGATACAATGGAGATGTAAACGGTGTTAAGGCAAGGACAGGCGTGGGGACAAGAAAAGAGCATGGTGCCCACAGTCAGTCGGAAAACTAAGACAATAGGAAACCCAGGAATAGAAATTAAATAGAGGAAACAAGTTTACAGGCATTAATAGACACAGGCAGTAATGTGACATGTATCCAGGAGAACTGGAAAAGGAAAATAATAATAAAATAGGAAGGGAGATATTAAATATAGGTGAAGGAAGCAATATGAATAAACTCTAGGTGATTATGTGTATAAGAAAACGTTAGCAGGAGATAAGTTTAAGGGATGGTAACTATATCTACGATAATTTATTAGAAACTTCGTCGAATAATGAATAAAGATAAATATGAATCTATGTTAATAAATATTGAAGCATCGTTGTAATAAAAATATGGTAATTGTGTATTTAAACTTCGTCGTATTGTAAGGGAGAATCTGCGTTGATAAATAATGGAACTTCGTCGTATATATTATATATTATAAAAGAAATATGAATCTATGATAATAAATATTAAAGCATCGTTGTAATAAAAATATGGTAATTGTGTATTTAAACTTCGTCGTATTGTAAGGGAGAATCTGCGTTGATATATATAAGTATTAAAACAAAATTTATATTCGTTGATATAGGGACAGTGTAATCGAAGGAGCTATAGATATGATCAAATAGAGAATATAAGATTGCGACCTTTAAAAAATATTAGATGTTAAACTTCATACAAAATAAACTGAAATGATATAAGAAAATAATTGAACTGGATGTGAGATTGGAAGGGGAGATAAAATACTAACTTAGAACTGAGAGTTAGATGAAGCTAAAAGAAAAATAAAAATGAGATCAATAATAAACAAGGAATAAACAGAAATAAGGGAAAGAGAAATGTTATAACCAATTTGACCAAATCTAGACATACTATGACTCGGATAGGCTGGGATTTAAAGACACGGTATCAGAGAATATATGTTAAATAAATATTGAATCAGACTTATGATTGGAAGGATTCCAATTGTAATAAATGTAAAAAATAATAATAATTATGGAAGGAATTGTAAATACCAGAACATGATTTATTGTTAGAATTGTTAAAGAATTGTCGATTGAATGTTAGTTATAAGTATATTGTATTGTTAGAAGATAAGTTAAGTAATATGTAGCTTGAAGTTTTCAGCTCAATATTTGATTGTTAAAAAATTAAGATAAAATTGTGTCGTAGAATTAAGTATAAATGGACGGAAGTGGACAGATGAAGGTATAAATGACTTTTAAGTGGACAATTCTAAAAGTGGTAAAGACAATGGACGATAAGTTAGCCAAAGTGTTGAGGTACTTACTCAATAAAAAATGTGTTCAATTAGTTATTAAATAAAATGTACAATTAGGAAATAAATGTTAATTTAAATTTAATTTAAAAAAATATATGTATATTTAAACAAGCTTGTAGAATGTAAAGAATGTGTAATGTAGATATTAGGAATATTTTTTTATTTAAATTAAATTAGGTGACATTGTAACATTTATAGAATGGGCTATATAATTTTATTTAAGAATTGGAAGAATATATTAGAAATAACTCACACAAAATTTAAAAAGAAATTCATTAAAAGATTGGTTAGGTTAAAATTGAAACTAAATTTAGGTAAAAGCCTAGATTAGTAAACAAGGTATTTGAACTGTAAAATCGATTAGGAAATGTGTTATATCAAAACCCCTAACACATAAATTAAAACAAGATAATCTAATAATAATTATATTCAAACAAAATTGTAAATATTAGTAACATAGGGCATAAGTAATTACTTGAAGGAGAAAGTGAAATACGATTGTAAACAATGAGATTAGAAAGGTTATGTTTCTATGAAGTCCAGTCAAAACACACACATTTCGAAATATTACAAAAGTAAACCACAAAGACACTTCACACACTAATAATAGTAATTAAATAAACACTGGAAGGTTTGTTAAGGATTGGAAAATTGAAACAGTATGTTAACAAAATTAAAACTGGTGAAAACAAGCGCGTTATTGCATCAGCTGTAAAAAACAAATAGAAGTAGGTCAAGTGTGCAGTTGACTCTAGTGAGAAGGAATTGAACTAAATTATAATCCATATGATTTTGTTTTTAAGAAGGAGAAGCCGCCATATTAAAAAAACAAACAATTGTTTAAAATCTAAGGACGCGTAGTTAGAGTCAGTCTGGCGTGGGACGCCGAGTAAGGTAGCGAATCTGCCAGGACCAGTCAAAATTCTATTTATTAGAAACTTCGTCAAAATTATACAGATTTGTGAAGAAACTTTACAAGATTAAACAGGGATAAGTGAATTGAAAGAGTTAATAAAGTGTAATTATAATTTAAAGGAACTAAAACGAATTTAAGTGTGAAAAAAGTGAAATTTAAAGAGAACGGAATTCTACGTGTGAGCAAGCAGCCATTCGCCGTTATTTGATAAGTTAAGTACCTAGCGCTATATAAAAAAAATAAACTTTAGTGGACTCTTAGGATAATAGGGAAGTTAATTTTGTACATTAGAATATCTTGTGATTAATAGTAATAAGATCATAATCCAGTTCAAATAGTTTCGCCTTTTTGCTTATTCCAAATTAAAGTTTTTCCATCAGGAAAATATTTATTAAAACTAATTTCAAAATTTAGTATTGTTTTTCAAAATTTATTTAATTAACCTAAGAATTAAAAAAATATAGCCCATGCTATAAACCCCGAGATTGCAAGAGATCGTAAAATTAGCCTAGGGTATATTAAAATTGTGTAACTATAAAATCAAAAGAAATAAGAGTTAAACCGTGTTTGTTAAAACTTGTTAAGTTGTAAATTTTTGTTTTGTGTTTATTGTTTAACTGTTAAAATAAAATTGTTCTGTTAACTGTTGAGATGAAATTGTGATAATAAAGAATTATGAGATGTTCCTGAGTAGTTTTTTGGTTATTAAATAGAAATAATATATCTTCATTTAATAGAAAAAAAAATTGTAAAGCGTTTTATAAATACATTACAATACGTATATACATACATGAAGTTACCGTACACTAATGTTTTTTTGATGCTGCCTATGCTTGTTTATGACGAAAAGCTTTTTATAATAATTTAAATAAATAAACAAAAATTGTATCTCTAATGATAGGTTTATCAATACTAATATATAAAAATCTAATTGTGTGTGTGTGTGTGTGTGTGTGCGTGTATGTGTGTGTGTGTGTGTGTGTGTGTGTGTGTGTGTGTGTGTGTGTGTGTGTGTGTGTGTGTGTGTGCGTGTATGTGTTCCTCAATCACATAAAAATTACTTTACCCATTGAGCTGAAATTTTACACAGACATTATTAGGGTCCCTGGTTAAAAAACAGGCATATTCTATTCAGAAATTCCGTCAGGGCCCCGCCCCACGGGCTTTGGAAACCTCCTTAACACTCAATTTTCTATAAGCCTAATCCATTTAATTGTGTTCTATTTTAGCGAATAAAATTTATACCGGGCGACGAAGAAAGTTATCAGAGATACGAAAAAAATTATGAAAACTCTGGTTCACGTCCCAAAAGTTTACAATTTCGGAAATTCCTTCAAAACGTGCTGCTAATAGTACTGGTAACAATGCATATTGCCCACCCCCAATATAATGCGTACAAAATGAACTAAGAACATACACTGAAGCTATATAGATAATTATTTTTTTGTTATTGCCGCGGAAGGTCAATTTTATATACCTATGAAGTATCCAGTAAGGATAGATTTGGTTGTAATTTTATATGTTTAACCAAATGTACACACGTAAGGCAAGAATAGAGATCACCTCGAAGTATTACCCCGCGGAAGTAGACGTTTAATTAGGTAATGTTGTATACAATTACAACCAAATATCCTGACTGAACACTTTACAGATATATTTTAAAATTTCTATATAGTATTGTATAAAATTAAAACTAAATTTATTGTAACTGGATACTTTATAGGTAGGCCTATATTTAAATATATGTATACGTAATAGGATGCGCCGTTGATACGCGGACGTAGTATTTCTTAATACTCCGCAATGAATTTTTCACCCAACTTTAATTTGATATTTAATCCCTTGAGCGATAATTCTCATTATTTTTGTCGTATCTCTGACGACTTTCTGCGTCGCCCGGTATAATTGTGTCCCTTAACGGAACGGGACATAAATACCTAAAAATTCACATGGACCTTCTTAGGGTCCCTGGTTTTCACAAAGGCATATTTTTATTTAGAAATTCCATCAGGGCACCACCCCTCTGGCCTTAGAAACTACCTTAATAGTAGGATTATACAAACTATAGTTTGAAATTAAATGCAAACCAAATACAAAAAAAATCAATACAAATATTCGTCGACCCCGTGCGAAGGACGGGTACCCTGCTAGTATTAATTAGCAGTGACATATTTATATTAGTACAAACATATCATATAATTTTATTCAACAAGTTCAAAGCTGTCCTCTTACTTACAATATTACGATTGTCAAGTACCACTTTAACCTATTACATACAAATTATATTACATAAAGAAGAGTTGTGATAAACGAATTGGTAATATGGAGTAGTTGGTTTATTCGATAGTGATTATGTATATTGTCGCACAGCTTTGTATTTTATTAATTGCTTAATATAGTTATATAGTAGTAATATAGTGTTATAAATATCACAATATGTATTCTTGTGTATTAATAAAGAACTAAGTCAAAATACAAATACAAGAATTATAATTGAATTTACAATTCAAAGCTTTTCGTTGGCTAACAGTACCAACATCATCAGGAATATTCATTATTCCAACGAAAAGCCAACGAAAAGCTTTGAATTGTAAATTCAATTATAATTCTTGTATTTGTATTTTGACTTAGTTCTTTATATATATAAATATATATATATATATATATATATATATATATATATATATATATATATATATATAATGTTTGTAATATTATAAGGTGTGTGTGTGTGTGTGTGTGTGTTTGGGGGTGGGGAGTTTGGTTTTGTGTGTGTGTGTGTGTGTTTGGGTGGTGTGTGTGTGTGTGTGTGTATGTGTGTGTGCGTATGTGTTTTGATATATATATATATATATATATATAATGTTTGTAATATTATAAGGTGTGTGTGTGTGTGTGTGTGTGTGTTTGGGGGTGGGGAGTTTGGTTTTGTGTGTGTGTGTGTGTGTTTGGGTGGTGTGTGTGTGTGTGTGTATGTGTGTGTGCGTATGTGTTTTGGTCGGTGTGTGTGTGGTTTTGTGTGTGTGCACGGGTGTGTGTGTGCGTGTGTGTTTTGGGCGGTGTGTGTGTGTGTATGTATGTGTGTGTGTGTGTGTGTGTATGTGTGTGTGTGTGTGTGTGTGTGTGTGTGTGTGTGTGTGTGTGTGTGTGTGTGTGTGTGTGTGTGTGTGTGTGTGTGTGTGTGTGTATGTGTGTATGTGTGTGTGTGTGTGGTTTTGTGTGTGTGTGTGTGTGTGTACAAAAGCTTACTAGTCAACAGCCTTAAGAATTCCTCTTCATAACTGTACACTTTGTAAATAAAGGAATCAGAGGCGGATTAAACTCACAGATACATTAACGTAAGTAAACTTTATTTCATCTAAGTACAAAATACAAATTAAACGTTTCGCTTTTAATAAATTATACAAAATTCAATAAAAAATTACAATGACATAAATATCTATAACAAAGTAAACCATTAAATTCAATCCCTAATGATGAACATCATGGATAAATATATCGTATTTTGTCGCCTGTATCTACGACTTATCACAAAATGTATTTACATCTACGTCTTAACAACTAACATAGGAACTGTTTCCGCTCTTTATTATCACTGATATTTATCTATGATAATCTATTAAACACAGGCATACGTTATCAGTCTAAATTATCTTCGATAAAATTTGTATTTAAGCAATATTTTACAGGCATCCATACTCTCCTACAATTTCTGAAACATGTATTTGGTCGGTTTATATTGCAATTGTTTCGAAATAACTGCTAAAATTGAAAGAATGCTTGGTACGTTTTTTTTGTTATAAAGTGATAGATAAATATTTAAAAAAATTGTTTCACAAAATATTTAAAATATTTACTATCTGGCAATAACTGTCATGAGTTGTTGCCTAACAACAATTTTGCAGGCGCTCACGCTAACATAGTTTAATGTATAGTCTAACAGATACGTTCTAGAGTTTATACTGTAAAACAATTGTAAAAAAAAATGAAAAAATAATAAATAGTAACATTTTTTTGATGTAATACAATAAATACGAATAACTTAAAAACTACATAAATATAAACTAACTTATTACGATATTATATGCAAAAAAAAAAACAAATAAAAGATCACATGCGCTTTACAAACGGAATTTGTCTCATCTGTCAAGCTAGAAATGAAATTTGAATTAATTAACAGAACTCATGATCAAAAGCGCCTGCAAATATAAAAGATACTGTACGACCAACGGCCAGCACAGTGCTAATATTGCAGTATACTGTCTGGTAAGCGTGTTTATATTAAAGGTAATTTAATATCGATTGTCATTTGTTTAAAAATAATTTAACCTAAATATATACAAAATTAAATCAGTTCATTAAAAAATACATAATTCGATACTGTGCGATAAAATAGAATCATTTCTTTACAGAGAATTATATAAAAATAAATAACGTGCTAGTTAAATTAAGGGTAGGCCTACTAAAAACATTGTCCAGACTTTATCGTTTTTCAAATTTAAATTGGAAAGTTTCATAAGGCAGAGCTAAGTTACCAATGGGAACTTTATAGTCTGTAACAGGTACGATGTGGAAATCCTGAAGTAGGGATGCCAATGTTGAGAAGGAAATAAGCTGGACCATCTTGTAGCCCATGCAGGACCGTCTGCCGCCTCCGAAGGGTAGAAAATGATCGGGTTTTACGAGCCTACCGTCGGTGGAAATGAAGCGTTCGGGTAGAAACTCTTCCGGCGAATCCCACAAGTCTGAGCTCATGCTAAGGTCGTAGTTATTGAGAAATATCAGGCTGTCCTTTTCCACTCTAAATCCTGCACACAAAATTAATTGTTTTTTTAAAAATATAATTAAACAACTTCTTAATTATTTTTGAGAGTAATGTTTTGTGTTTTACAATATAATTTATGAAACTTAAAATATTGGGGTGTATTTTTTTTAATAAAGCTTGCTTTAAAACAAATTCTAATACTAAAAAGTAAACGAAATTAATTTTTGCACATTTTTCAAATTTTGTTTTAGAAAATAGTTGTATAAAGTAATTTTATACGGTTTCTAAACCAAATGATTATTTTTAAAAAAATGTTATTGTTGCTACGTAGTAAACAAATAGATTTTTTAATCATATTCCATTTTTTTAAAAAAATACAAGCTATTTTTTTTAAATCTTAGAAATAAATTTTTGAAATCTATTAGTTGTAAATGATTTTAGTTTTGAACAACTATGGCTTTCTATAGCTATAAATTTTAAACTTTATCAAATTTGATTACTAATTTAATTTTGCAATTCCTTTGAAGCTGTTTGAATTTTTTTAATTTATAAAAAATGATTTAGTTTTTTACTGTAAGGCTTAGCAAAATGTATTCAATTTAGTTTTTTTATGATAATTATTTCAAATCGTTTTAAAATAGTTGTAGCTTGTAAAAATGATTTTATTAGTTTAAATATAGTTAATGAAATATAATTTTGAAATGTAAAACGGAAAGCACAAAGGTTTTCCATCATAAATTAGCAAGACAGTAAATAGAGAGTATTTTGCAGTGTGTTTTAGTGAGAAATGGCGTATTGAGAGTTGGTAATTTAATAATTTTTAAAGGTATTCCTTACCTCCGACGGAACTGTCCTGAGTGGCCACGTGAGGAACTATGGGAGAAGCTATCAGTCTAATCACCTCCAAGATGGCTGCCTCTGTGTACGGCATAACTCCTCTGTCGGCCAAAGTGACGTCCCGGGTCTTCATCGTAGCGGAATCAACTTCCTCCTGGATCTTCCGTTGCACGTGAGGCAGCTTGGCGATGAAACCAATAGCTTTGACCATGAAGTTGGCGACCGCCGAGTGACCACCGATGGTGTCCTCCAGGGCGAACAAAGCGATATCCCACGACATGGCCGGAAGGTGGCCCCCCTTCGCGTGGGCGATGAGAGCGTCAACGTAATCGTTCTGTTCCTGTTCCGCGGTCCAAGTGTCCAGGCGGTCTCCGATCACGGAAGCCAGCATGAATTGTCTGATTTCGTGGCTCCAGAGGCTGATCTGCGAGAGGTGGCGGTTCAAGAGCGGCATTAGCCAGGGGATGAAGTCGGCGGCGTAGCCTTGGTTCACTTCGTAGAATATCTCGTCGAAATTGCGGATCATCTTTTGGAAGTCGGCGTTGTCGGTGGAAAATCGCTTGCTGCAAAAGTATGTGGTGAAGATGTTGGCGCTGGCGCTAAGGAGGAGCGGTTTGATAGGGGTGGCTTCCTGAGGGTTGCGGGAGATACTCTCTTTAACGAGATTCAGTTCGTTGCCAATTATGGAGTCGAGGAGGTGGAAACGGTTGGTGAAGGCCCTTGGGAAGCTATGGACGCGGAGCATCTCTCGACGGGTTTTTTGAATGTCAGACCAATCACAAAATGCCAATGCTGCAGAAAAAAAAATCAAAATTTTTGTAAAATTAATTTTAAAAAAATTGTTTAGAATTTGACATTTATTACAAAATAAATTATAAAAATATTCAAAGATTATTTCATATTTAAACAAATATTTTTATTGACTATAGTTGTTATTAAATACAGGAATTTAGACGGATATTAAAGCAATAGCAATGGTTTCAAGATTTTCATAAGAAAACAAAAGAACAAATTTTGTAGAAATGTTCAAAAACTCGAAATGGGTCCAGATAGAACAATGTATGAACTAGATGTTACCACTTCAATTAATTA
Organism: Prosapia bicincta; assembly: GCA_036971475.1. NCBI lineage: Eukaryota > Metazoa > Arthropoda > Insecta > Hemiptera > Cercopidae > Prosapia > Prosapia bicincta. Next base: position 25,570,644 of record JBAIZL010000006.1, on the reverse strand, counting down.
ACTTTCATTTTGTTCAAGTTAAAACTTTATACTTAAAAACTTAATTTCATTCTAAGCTCATGAGTTTAGAAATTCATGAGCTTAGAAAGCTCATAAGTTCATCAATTGAAAAGTTTAATACTTAAAGGGCCTATAATCATAATGAATGTTTTGAAAATGTTTTTTTTTTTTAATAGCTGAATATTTTTCTCAGTTTATTGTGTACAATTTATCAGAATATATTTAATAATATTTTCTTATTTTTTGAATAAAATTGTTTTTAATTAGTAAACCTTTATAAGTAAACATTAAAATAAAAAGTTTGGATTACGAAAAGATTTGTTTGGAATTAAAAAAATTTAATTTAAATTAAAAATAACTTTTAAAACATTTTTTTAAGAAAAACCTTTTTTTGTGTAGGCTAAAACATTTTAAAATATATTTCAGAAATTATTTTAAAAAATTAAATATGTGTTAATTGAGTATTTAATTTTAAAAAATATATTCATTTTGTTCATATGAATTGTGTATTTGAGAAAAGTGCACTTACAGTTTTCCTTGTCGCCGCAGAACAGCTGATGGTATCTCCTGAAGTTCGGGCGGCCGTCGAAGTGAGTGGATTTCGCCATGAGGACTTCTCGGATGTTGTCCAGGCCGTTGATAACCACACAGTCCACAGAGCCGAGACTCATCTTGAATACCTTGCCGTAGCGTTGAGCCAACGAGTTGAAAGCTTGATAGGGCACTTCGTAACCGCCCAGCAGGTGCAACGAGCCAATGACAGGCCACGGCTTAGGCCCGGGAAGATCCAACAGGCCGTCGGCGACCGGTTTTCTCACGACTTTTTTCCTTCGATACGAATCGATTAAAATCAACAAAACCAAAGCTACCAACGATGCTAATAAAAAGTGAGTGGCCGTGCTAAAAGCGAATAAGTTTTCCATTTTTTAAAAAAAAGTTTTAGAGTTTGAATTTACTAGAATTTAGATACTTTTGCAGTAGCGAGTTTTCTACGCGACGACTTCGCTAGCTGTGTTCGAAATGTGGCTGTAGGCGCTTTTATATACGCCGTCTGATTTGCTATTCCTTCTCATTACATTTACAAATTCGATATCCCCACCTCATCAGCAAGTTCCCTATTACCATGCCGGGTCAGGCTTCGATGTTTCATTCAGTGTTTCGGTTTTCAGTTTTTTTACAAAACTTGTAAATTAATATATCGCCTAGCTTTGTCAGTTGGGTTTATCGTTTTAGCGCCCTCAAAGAGTAATATAAAATATGACGAAATATAAAACCTGGAGAAATTAGGAATGTTAGGCTAATTTCTCAAATTAAACAATAGCCATTCATAATTTGGTTCTTTTAAAATGTTTCCAAAGAAATTATTAATTATACTACTCGTTTTTACTCATGTTGGAAATAATTGTATATATTTGGTACATTTTTCTGCCTTTCCAAGTACTACAATGTTTTCGTTTGTTGACGCGTTTCGGAAGGACACCAGTTTTAAAACTTGAATCGTACTTAATGGGAGTACTGTTTAAGTTTTGAAAATGGAGCCACTCCGAAACTCATCAACAAAGGATAATATTATAATGTAAGGGATGGCAGAAAAATGAATTCCAATATATCTTTCAACAAATATTTAGGCTTTGAATGTATATTTATCAAATTATTGAACAAAATATTCCTATAAAACAAAAATAATTAGCTCTTTAATTGATAAACAATTGATTATACACGCGACAATTTACTTTCTCAAAAAAGGAGTATACATATATATATATATATATATATATATATGTGTGTGTGTGTGTGTGTGTGTGTGTGTGTGTGTGTGTGTGTGTGTGTGTGTGTGTGTGTGTGTGTGTCGAAATAACTGTTTGTAAAAGCCACTTCGCATCTGTTTTTAATAGTCGAACTTAAAAATCGACCATAAATTATTTCGGAGTATATTATTGAATATAAAAATGGAGTTTACAATTCCGATTGACAATTTACTCTTGAAACAAATCATACAATTTTGCAGAAATTTTGCCGTTTTTGTTTCCTACAAATTGGTTCGTATTTTCGACAATTCAAGTGAAGGACTCTAGGTGTCCATTTGGGCACTGGTAAACTTCAGACTTTTCGACAATTTATTGCAGTATTTACATTGGAGCTGTAGATTTAGTACATTTTATGATTTTCAACAGTACGTTCAACGGAGCTTTAATTTTGATCATTACTTAATGTGATGTTTACAAAAAAAAATTCTCTGGCCCTAGGCTGTTTTATGCGATTGTTGTCAAAAATCGGTTTGTAAATGGCAGCCTAGATATTTTACTGCGTTTATCATTAAGTAACTCCAAGTGTTTTGATAAAAGTTAAAAATTTTACTTTGCTGAAAAGAATAAGATTTGTTAAAATTATCACGGCGATTTGTTTTTAGTATTTTTTTTTTTTTTTTCTTGACAAATGCCTTTCAAATTATATTTATGCCTGACAGCCGGACTCTACAATATATAGGCCTATTGAGGATTGTTACATAATTTTGAATAGATTTCATATGTTATAAATACTTGCAGTTTTAAAGCGATTAGTGAGTATGATGAATTATCCCAGGCAGAGGTTGGAAAAGGTTTTTAGTATAGTCAAGATTAAAGGTAAGGGTATGAAAATACTGGAAGAGATATGAGAAGATCATGTGCGGAGAGTTTGACTTACTCTCGATTGGGGTCACAAAACGTTTTTACCTATTACACCCCCTAGTATCTACAAGTAGACCTATATACACATATTATATATATATATATATATATATATATATATATATATATATATATATATATATATAACGCACCTATTACAGCTGTCACCTCCTACCCGTCCAACTTCTTCTGTCATACGATAATAACTCTTGCAGTCATTGGTTCGTCAACGTGAACACTTCAACTTCTTCGTGGCCCTTTCTTTCTTTTCTCAGGGGGAATCTACTCTAGTACCTTTCGGGGTCACCTGCCATCCTCTTTATGTGCTCACACCATACCTATTGCCTTATTTTTATCTCCTCTCTCATACTTTTATCTATTTGCATTTAGTTACGTATTTGTTCATTCCTGATCCTTTCAAGTCTTGGTTTACCGTAGCTTGGTGAACAGTACATTTCCACCGTCGCGTCGTTAGTCTGGTATTATTAGCTTTAGTAACATTCCATACCTCTGAACCGTAGAGTTTAGCGCTCTGAACAATACTTTTATAAATGTGTTTTTTTCGTGATAATCGTTTGCCAGAAAAGGAAGTTCAAAATTCGTGTCCCTGCCTTTATTAATTATTATTTTCCTGATTTCATCCTCACTATAGGCTTTCTTATTAAAGATCACCTCCTAGATATTTGCACCTTGTTTTGTAACCCCTTTATTTCGCTCTTTTCTAAGCTAAGGTGGCATATCTCGTCTTTGCCTACTATTAGATATTAATATTTGGAATGTTCATTGTTAAACCTGGTACCTCATATTTCCTCCTGCAGTTTTCTCATCAAACACCTAAGATCGTCTTTGTCTTTTGCTACACGATCGAAAGTTACTCAACCTCCAGACGCCAACACAATATCGATTTTGGTGCCTTACATGATATTATAGGTTGTATTTTTTTTAATCCCTTTTTTCAACCTCCAGCATTCTAGTTTTGTATTATTTAGAGTTAATAATGTTAGTTTTGCTTTTTCAGTAATATCAATGGGCCTAACTATTGTAAGCCTAATTAGTTTATCTTATTAATAAAATAACGCTTATTTATGCGTGAAGTAGCATAGATTGAAAATTGTATTCGATAGGTCTAATTCAGAATTTTATAAAACCTAATGAGTAATTTGAAAGCTCATGGATATTTGTTTTGCATGACGATTGGCTAAACTTTTACGTTTGAATTTTATAAGTAACAGATTTCTTAACTTAGATAAATTTATTAAAAACTTATTCTGACAAAGTAATTTTAGGTTTACCTAAATTATAATTGCGGCAAATCGTTATTTATAAAGTTCAACATTCATGTTGCTTTATTATATTTTAGTCATACAGCCGTATTATATGCGTAAAACCAACTCGTGCCATTTCTTCTTCTTTGTTATGCAGTTGTTGGAAAGCCATCCAAGTTACTAAGAAAAAACCGTGTTATTATGTTGGCAGTGTCATTGAACTTCAAACGTAGTTTTTACAGTCAACAGATATATTTTGGTGTGTATCTTTAATGTTTGTATTTCTGGTTCTTATGGTAGTTAATGTGTAATTCTAAATTGTATTGATGTGAGTGTTGTATTTGAAGTTTGTATGAGAATCGAGAGTCAGGTAAGATTTATTGAATCTTTCAATTTTAGAAAAGTTCTATTTGGCCTAATATTCAATTCGAGCTAATAACCTAAATATTATATGCCAACTATAAACTCAACATTTATATAGGACCTATCTGTTCTTACATTCACTTTATTCTTTAAGTAGACTCTATCAGATGATTTGAAGTAAAATTTTATTTATATTATAAATTAATTTAAGTTTTTGCAATGTCAGGTGTATACTTTATTATTTAATAAAGAGAATTGCCTAAATTTTGTTGGTTTAAATGTTTGATCTAAGAATGTTTGGTCGTGCAAATTTTTAGCTACTATATTAAAATGTAAATTATGGTCAGTGTAACATGTTTTCATTAACTGTTATATTTACTATAACAAGTTAATAGTGCTAGTTGAAATTTACCATTGAGAATAAATAATATTGCCTAGCATGTTAGGTTTTGCTTTTGATCAGTATACTAGCGCTACATGTGAGAAGAGCGTAAACTATTTCGGAAGTAAAATATTCTCGTACAAGCAGTACATAATAAGTTAATAGATTTTTGTAGAATGTTTTGTCAACCTAAATAAGTAGCATTTTTTTTCATTTCAGTACTTTTTTTTATCAACTGGAATAATTGTAAGTAACTTTTAATAAAAACTAATATAACTCTTTCGAAGTTATCTTTTATTTATATTTAATTTATATCTGTAAAAAGAGTTTTTTGATTCTACCATTGTAAATGAGTAATGATAAATTTTCTGACTGATTTAATTATCATAAAAATGAAAATAACATTTTATTTTGTCTTCTTTGAAGTTTTATCATTTTGTATTATGAATCCTTTTCCAAGAGTCAAATCATGTATCTTCTATTTATAGGTTTTGAATTTGTTTTATATCAATAAAAATTATGTTCACTAATCTTGACAACTTAAACTATTAACTTACTGAAATTTCTCAGCAGATACATTTTAAGGTTTATTCTATTTAACTTAATTTTACAATGTTTTGGATATAAAGCAGACTTTACTTAACATATGAATGCACTTTACGATTAGGTGGGAAATAAAATCTATAATAAAATTGGTATAGACATATGCCATGACGGTTTGAAACTTTAAGAGGATTTATGTATAAGAAGATGTAAGATGCTGTTATAAAGAGATTCTAAGGAACTGTAAGATGATGGAATTATAAGGTTGTAATAAATTTAGGTAATCTGACTGAGCACTGAGCAGTAGAAGATATAAATAGATTTTAAAAACACCAAGATTATAGTGAAGTTACTAAAAAAATCTATTAAACAAAATGTAAAACCTAGAGATCCTAGGCAGTTAAATATATATATGCAAATGTGTAAATAGTAAGATGAGTTGGAATCGTGATATAAGAAAGGTAAAAACTGTAATATTTAAAGTCTTTGATAAAAAAAAAGAAATTTGCAGTTTTTGTGTTGTACATCTTGAGGTTTTTAAATTACTTTAAAAAATGTTTTTTGTGACTCACAACAGTGAACAATGTAAGACCTAGTGCAAAATGCGTTTGCTACAAAATATTAGTAAGTTTCTTGATGTAATCATCTTGAATTCACTGATTAAACTAATTTTAAACTACTTAACTAAGTGAATATATAATTGCTTACTTGCTGACGCGTTTCAAATAGTCCTTTCTTTTACGAAGCTAACAGTAAAAGCTTTTAGCTTCGTAAAAGGAACGACTGTTTTGAAACGCGCCAGCAAGTAAGCAATTACGTATTCACTTAGTTAAGTAGTTTAAAATTAGTATTAGTAAGTAGTGTTTTTTTGCCAAATAATACCAACAGTATCATAGTAAAAAAAATTTCAATTAAAAATGGAATTTTTAAAAAGTAGACTACAATATAATTTTATCAAAACAAAGAACATATTACTGAACTAATTCAGCTTCTGCTATGTCTTTTCACAATGGTCATTTAGCTTTTGCTCACTTTCTTCTTAGGATAATTTAGATAACGTGTCACAAGAACTAACCTGGTCAAAAACGTTTTAGTTATTTATTTAATAGGTTCTTTTGCCTACTAAACCACACTGCAAAAAATGCCCAAATATTGTCCTGAATCCAGTTGTTGTCCCTAGGCTTGGCTATAGCATACCTTAGATCAACAAGTTGTTTTTATGATTTGAGGTTAGCTTCTGTGGTTTCAGCCATTAAAATAAAGAATTAGATGTGTAATCAATAATAAAGATTTCAACTTATACAGATTTCTTTTTAATCTCAAATGCTAGTACATATTGTTTGTGATATTACATTTGATGTGTTCCTAAATATATATGTTTGTGTAACTATTAGTTACTGACTAAGGGTATATTTAGTCTTTAAGGTTTTAATTTGCAATATTATATTGTCTGACATTTAAAATTTATTTGTAGCTCATAATCTTATAGGAATTTTACATAAAATGATCTTGTTATAAGTGCACAGACCGTGTTAAAGGAACATTAAAAGAATCCTAAATACCTTTATTGGAATTCTTTGCAACCAGTAAACTTGTTTTTATTGTAAACTACACTACAGCAGTGGTTTTCACTAGCATCAAGATTTCCAAATGTGAATCTCCGTCCACAGTTTATGAACTTTGACGGTCTCAATGTTTGAAATAAGAACTTCGTGCTTGTGAGCGACATATACTAAGTACATCCATTTGTTTTGGAATTATTATTTCAGCAAGGTCCATTATAGTGTTCCTAATCTACCTGTGGCAGTTTTTGTTTCCTGTTCTCATGTCTTTTATTGACAAACATTCAAATTTTAAGGCCCTTATTACAGTTGTTGTTTCTTTAAAGTTACTAATGACAGTAGTAGACGCACAAGAGACACAATTATAGTTTCTTATAAGTCAATTGTTTTTTATTTGTATATAAGGTGAAAGCTTATCATTTTATACGTAGAGAGGGAATATTACCATATAACATTCAGTTAGGGATAGAATTTTCTTTTGGAAAACTAATACCCCCTATACAAAATTAAAGAAAGATAGTGGACACAATAAAAGATTAACAAAAACTAAGATAATACACAATTTCAACAATGAATAAACCCATGTCATTATCAGAGAAGGGTAGCATTTGGTGGTACATATGGTAATTCCTTGTTTGTTTTTTTATAATGGCTTTGATAAAAAAATGAGATCAGGAATGTTTTGGCTGGGAATGATAGGCTGGGATTAACGAGGGCTCTTCTGATTTTTGAAAAGACTTTTTGGGGTTAGAGGTATTTAGAGTTTTATGTTGTTTACAAGTTTATTTCAGCAACTAAGGGTCTAGCTGACTTAATGTGTTTATTACTATTTCCAAATTATAGTACATGTGGTTTCTTAAGATTAGTTAATTCTAATTAATCTTATTCAAGTCAAGTTCTACCCAGCCATCTCTAAACCCAACCTCATCCCATTCAAGGTCAATTCTTCAAGCTACTACATCCACCTATGAAGCCACTTTGTATAAACACTTCTCAAAGCTCCTCTTTAGTTTTCCTTGGTCTGATTGAACAGGCGCGTATCCAAGTGGGGGGGGGGGGGGCGATGGGGCGATCAAGAACTTTGGGTTAAAAATCGACATTATATTATTAAATTAGGACTTTCTATTAAATTAGACTTTTACTGAAGTTAATTCGTCTTTTATTGTAAATAAAAAATAAAATTTCAATTTGAAAATGTGACGCGTTCCCTCGGCATACCCTTGTAAACGTCTAAACGTTTTGACAGCAGATAGCGCTAGTGAAGCTTAATCTCGAACATATGATTTTCAATATATTATTTTCATATAATATTCGCAGTTGACTCCGGAATTGTTCGTGTTGAAAGAATAACTACTTATATTAATTAATAAACCATTTTTATAATTATAGCTTATTATGAAATTAATAATATTCTCTAGCCATAAGTGTTATCGAAACTGGAATAATTATTTATTAAAAAGTCTAATTTGCTACGAATCTTTATCACGTTACCAATTTCCAACGCAAGCGTAGAAAGAACTTTTTCTGTTCTATGTTTTTACATACACGCACGCGTGCGCGCGCGCACACACACACACACACACATATTATATATATATATAATGCATCGATCGCCCCCCCCCCAAAGCAAGTCGCTGGATACGCGCCTGGATTGAACAACATCATTTGACAATCTTTTAACATTCCAATATTTGTGAACTTTGTCCTTTAGCTATCCTCTAAGCTTTAAGCTTACACAGCAGAACTGTAAAAGCTTAGTTTATATATGTTATAGATGTAAAAGAAAATAGACAGAATCGAAAAACAATAAAATCAAAAGAAAAGTAGACAAATACTTAGTAACAATATTGAGATAGTGATATAACGAAGTAGCACACAATTTTCCCTTTTTTCAAATAAATAGGTGAGCATTGTTTAATTAATCATAATCAAGCACCTACGAGGTACTGAGAGAGAGATAACTTGAAAACCATAAATAGGGATCCAGATTTACATCCTTGAAGTAGCTTTGGATGTAAGCTACTCATGGATGGTAATTCTACCCATTTAATACATAATGTCTAAAATTTGAGCATGAAAGTTAAAGTAAAAAGTTAAAATTTTTTACATTATTATAAGATCAATTTAATCTCATATATACAAAATTATGTAGTTCGTGCAGTTATGATTTTATCCCAGGAATTTATAAACTACTAACTGACCCGGCGAACTTCGTATCACATAAAAGTCAATGTATGGCGTGTTAACATTAGCTAAACTTAATTTAGTATTTTATTAATACAATAGAAGGCTGAACTTATAGTAATTGATCGAGAAGAGTGTGACAATAAAAGTTCTTGATTGAATGCTATTTATTGTAGTGCACTCAGATATACAATATTTTTCAAATATTTGAAATTTGTTGGAAAATAATTTTAAATTCTTGAGCGTCGCCTAGCAACCAACATTTGGAATGAATTCAAGGAAATGTCTTAGGATAGGATAAGATAAAAAATCATATTTTATGATATTTTGGCACTTAAAAATTACATGTTGAAAAAATTATGTCGTCGGGAAGTTATTTTGCTAAAAACCTAGCGCAGTTTTATAGGTTAATATTTTTCTACTAAAATAATTGGTTTGGGGGGGGGGTCACATCCCCCTTGGCTATGACCCTTAGACTTACTATGCCAGAAACCTCAACTTACACAGGTTGTACACAACCAGGAATATATTCAACAATTTCCCAAAGTTTCATGGTGATCGGATCATAGGTTTAGTAATACATACATACAGTAATACAGTGGCTCATACATACATACAAACATTTATATATATATATATATATATATATATATATATATATATATATATATATATATATATATGCATTCAATTCTTATTCATATCTATCATTACAACAAAATTTATTATTAAACCAATTATTACTTGCTATATGATTGAGACACGATTACGAGACATTAGTTTTACATGCCACTATTATCTATAAAACTGAACTACTTAATTGCATTTATAAAAACATCCTATTTAAGAATGAATACTCTCTATATAGGCAACCTAATAATTGAGTAATGACTTGATAAATAAAGTGACTTAATAATTTTTAAAACAGGGACCTAATTTTCCCAAACTCTTTGCTATATGTCTACAATTACTTTTAAACATGTTACCCTACTATTGCTTTATATGTAGTTTGGTCCTTTGTTTATATGATATATAGTATGTATAAGTAACCTATATAAGAGAACCTTAAATTTATATTTAAGGTAATCTAAGATTATGTTCTGTGTAGATGACCATCCAATGTTTTCATAAGAAAAGAACGCTATCATTAGTTAGTGAATAAGTTGACATATTTCTTTTACTTTACCTAATATTATTTTATTATAAGTGCCCCTATCATTGCTTGTACACAAGGAAACTTAATATTTATGTGTTAGTTACTCAAACATTACTTTCTGTATGAATGATCTTATCATGATATTCTACAGAAGTAACCTTATTGTTTCTCTCTCTGTAAGTGAATAAAATATTTATTATATACAAGTAATTCTAGCTTTACATTGTAAGGGCACCTACAGTTACTTTGTATAATAGTGATCCAAACACCAATTTACTTACATCTATAAGTAACATATCAAAACTTTATACATAAAAACCCTTATTGACATATAAGTGATGCTATAATTACTTGTTAAAAGAGTGAATAACACTTTAAATCTAAGTGACGGTATCATAACTGGCTAAAAAAAATACCATCATTTCTTGCTATATAAGTAAAAATAACATTCATGTGTAAGCAATCCATTACGACAGTATTACTTGTTACCTAAAGAGCATTATAATTTCATCCCATGTAAGTGCCTCTATTATATCACTTAACATCTAAAGATTACTTGCTATATAAGTGGCTCTACTGATATAAAAGCGAACGTAACATTTATTTATAAGTAGTCCTATGATTAATGATTACTTGCTAAGAGTCTGGCTCTATCATTACGTGCTATATAAGAGAACATAAAACTTATTTACCTTTAATTGGCTTTACTGTTAATTGCCATATAAGTGAACATAACATTATGTACACATAATTGAACCTATCATTACGTGCTATATAAGAGAACATAAAACTTATTTATTTATAATTGGCTTTACTGTTAATTGCCATATAAGTGAACATAACATTATGTACACATAATTGACCCTATCATTACGTGCTATATAAGAGAACATAAAACTTATTTATTTATAAATGGCTTTACTGTTAATTGCCATATAAGTGAACATAACATTATGTACACATAATTGACCCTATCATTACGTGCTATGTAAGAGAACATAAAACTTATTTATTTATAAATGGCTTTACTGTTAATTGCCATATAAGTGAACATAACATTATGTACACATAATTGACCCTATCATTACGTGCTATATAAGAGAACATAAAACTTATTTATTTATAAATGGCTTTACTGTTAATTGCCATATAAGTGAACATAACATTATGTACACATAATTGACCCTATCATTACGTGCTATATAAGAGAACATAAAACTTATTTACTTATAATTGGCCTTACTGTTAATTGCCATATAAGTGAACATAACATTATGTACACATAATTGACCCTATCATTACGTGCTATATAAGAGAACATAAAACTTATTTATTTATAAATGGCTTTACTGTTAATTGCCATATAAGTGAACATAACATTATGTACACATAATTGACCCTATCATTACGTGCTATATAAGAGAACATAAAACTTATTTACTTATAATTGGCCTTACTGTTAATTGCCATATAAGTGAACATAACATTATGTACACATAATTGACCCTATCATTACGTGCTATATAAGAGAACATAAAACTTATTTATTTATAAATGGCTTTACTGTTAATTGCCATATAAGTGAACATAACATTATGTACACATAATTGACCCTATCATTACGTGCTATATAAGAGAACATAAAACTTATTTACTTATAATTGGCCTTACTGTTAATTGCCATATAAGTGAACATAACATTATGTACACATAATTGACCCTATCATTACGTGCTATATAAGAGAACATAAAACTTATTTATTTATAAATGGCTTTACTGTTAATTGCCATATAAGTGAACATAACATTATGTACACATAATTGACCCTATCATTACGTGCTATATAAGAGAACATAAAACTTATTTATTTATAAATGGCTTTACTGTTAATTGCCATATAAGTGAACATAACATTATGTACACATAATTGACCCTATCATTACGTGCTATATAAGAGAACATAAAACTTATTTATTTATAATTGGCTTTACTGTTAATTGCCATATAAGTGAACATAACATTATGTACACATAATTGACCCTATCATTACGTGCTATATAAGAGAACATAAAACTTATTTATTTATAAATGGCTTTACTGTTAATTGCCATATAAGTGAACATAACATTATGTACACATAATTGACCCTATCATTACGTGCTATGTAAGAGAACATAAAACTTATTTATTTATAAATGGCTTTACTGTTAATTGCCATATAAGTGAACATAACATTATGTACACATAATTGACCCTATCATTACGTGCTATATAAGAGAACATAAAACTTATTTATTTATAAATGGCTTTACTGTTAATTGCCATATAAGTGAACATAACATTATGTACACATAATTGACCCTATCATTACGTGCTATATAAGAGAACATAAAACTTATTTACTTATAATTGGCCTTACTGTTAATTGCCATATAAGTGAACATAACATTATGTACACATAATTGACCCTATCATTACGTGCTATATAAGAGAACATAAAACTTATTTATTTATAAATGGCTTTACTGTTAATTGCCATATAAGTGAACATAACATTATGTACACATAATTGACCCTATCATTACGTGCTATATAAGAGAACATAAAACTTATTTACTTATAATTGGCCTTACTGTTAATTGCCATATAAGTGAACATAACATTATGTACACATAATTGACCCTATCATTACGTGCTATATAAGAGAACATAAAACTTATTTACTTATAATTGGCCTTACTGTTAATTGCCATATAAGTGAACATAACATTATGTACACATAATTGACCCTATCATTACGTGCTATATAAGAGAACATAAAACTTATTTATTTATAAATGGCTTTACTGTTAATTGCCATATAAGTGAACATAACATTATGTGCACATAATTGACCCTATCATTACGTGCTATATAAGAGAACATAAAACTTATTTACTTATAATTGGCCTTACTGTTAATTGCCATATAAGTGAACATAACATTATGTACACATAATTGACCCTATCATTACGTGCTATATAAGAGAACATAAAACTTATTTATTTATAAATGGCTTTACTGTTAATTGCCATATAAGTGAACATAACATTATGTACACATAATTGACCCTATCATTACGTGCTATATAAGAGAACATAAAACTTATTTATTTATAAATGGCTTTACTGTTAATTGCCATATAAGTGAACATAACATTATGTGCACATAATTGACCCTATCATTACGTGCTATATAAGAGAACATAAAACTTATTTACTTATAATTGGCCTTACTGTTAATTGCCATATAAGTGAACATAACATTATGTACACATAATTGACCCTATCATTACGTGCTATATAAGAGAACATAAAACTTATTTACTTATAATTGGCCTTACTGTTAATTGCCAAATAAGTGAACATAACATTACGTACACATAATTGACCCTATCATTACATACTATATAAGAGAACATAAAACTTATTTACTTATAATTGGCTTTACTGTTAATTGCCATATAAGTGAACATAACATTATGTACACATAATTGACCCTATCATTACGTGCTATATAAGAGAACATAAAACTTATTTATTTATAAATGGCTTTACTGTTAATTGCCATATAAGTGAACATAACATTATGTACACATAATTGACCCTATCATTACGTGCTATATAAGAGAACATAAAACTTATTTACTTATAATTGGCCTTACTGTTAATTGCCATATAAGTGAACATAACATTATGTACACATAATTGACCCTATCATTACGTGCTATATAAGAGAACATAAAATTTATTTATTTATAAATGGCTTTACTGTTAATTGCCATATAAGTGAACATAACATTATGTACACATAATTGACCCTATCATTACGTGCTATATAAGAGAACATAAAACTTATTTACTTATAATTGGCCTTACTGTTAATTGCCATATAAGTGAACATAACATTATGTACACATAATTGACCCTATCATTACGTGCTATATAAGAGAACATAAAACTTATTTATTTATAAATGGCTTTACTGTTAATTGCCATATAAGTGAACATAACATTATGTACACATAATTGACCCTATCATTACGTGCTATATAAGAGAACATAAAACTTATTTACTTATAATTGGCCTTACTGTTAATTGCCATATAAGTGAACATAACATTATGTACACATAATTGACCCTATCATTACGTGCTATATAAGAGAACATAAAACTTATTTATTTATAAATGGCTTTACTGTTAATTGCCATATAAGTGAACATAACATTATGTGCACATAATTGACCGTATCATTACGTGCTATATAAGAGAACATAAAACTTATTTACTTATAATTGGCCTTACTGTTAATTGCCATATAAGTGAACATAACATTATGTACACATAATTGACCCTATCATTACGTGCTATATAAGAGAACATAAAACTTATTTATTTATAAATGGCTTTACTGTTAATTGCCATATAAGTGAACATAACATTATGTACACATAATTGACCCTATCATTACGTGCTATATAAGAGAACATAAAACTTATTTATTTATAAATGGCTTTACTGTTAATTGCCATATAAGTGAACATAACATTATGTGCACATAATTGACCCTATCATTACGTGCTATATAAGAGAACATAAAACTTATTTACTTATAATTGGCCTTACTGTTAATTGCCATATAAGTGAACATAACATTATGTACACATAATTGACCCTATCATTACGTGCTATATAAGAGAACATAAAACTTATTTACTTATAATTGGCCTTACTGTTAATTGCCAAATAAGTGAACATAACATTACGTACACATAATTGACCCTATCATTACATACTATATAAGAGAACATAAAACTTATTTACTTATAATTGGCTTTACTGTTATTTGCCATATAAGTGAACATAACATTATGTACACATAATTGACCCTATCATTACGTGCTATATAAGAGAACATAAAACTTATTTATTTATAAATGGCTTTACTGTTAATTGCCATATAAGTGAACATAACATTATGTACACATAATTGACCCTATCATTACGTGCTATATAAGAGAACATAAAACTTATTTACTTATAATTGGCCTTACTGTTAATTGCCATATAAGTGAACATAACATTATGTACACATAATTGACCCTATCATTACGTGCTATATAAGAGAACATAAAATTTATTTATTTATAAATGGCTTTACTGTTAATTGCCATATAAGTGAACATAACATTATGTACACATAATTGACCCTATCATTACGTGCTATATAAGAGAACATAAAACTTATTTACTTATAATTGGCCTTACTGTTAATTGCCATATAAGTGAACATAACATTATGTACACATAATTGACCCTATCATTACGTGCTATATAAGAGAACATAAAACTTATTTATTTATAAATGGCTTTACTGTTAATTGCCATATAAGTGAACATAACATTATGTACACATAATTGACCCTATCATTACGTGCTATATAAGAGAACATAAAACTTATTTACTTATAATTGGCCTTGCTGTTAATTGCCATATAAGTGAACATAACATTATGTACACATAATTGACCCTATCATTACGTGCTATATAAGAGAACATAAAACTTATTTATTTATAAATGGCTTTACTGTTAATTGCCATATAAGTGAACATAACATTATGTGCACATAATTGACCCTATCATTACGTGCTATATAAGAGAACATAAAACTTATTTACTTATAATTGGCCTTACTGTTAATTGCCATATAAGTGAACATAACATTATGTACACATAATTGACCCTATCATTACGTGCTATATAAGAGAACATAAAACTTATTTATTTATAAATGGCTTTACTGTTAATTGCCATATAAGTGAACATAACATTATGTACACATAATTGACCCTATCATTACGTGCTATATAAGAGAACATAAAACTTATTTATTTATAAATGGCTTTACTGTTAATTGCCATATAAGTGAACATAACATTATGTGCACATAATTGACCCTATCATTACGTGCTATATAAGAGAACATAAAACTTATTTACTTATAATTGGCCTTACTGTTAATTGCCATATAAGTGAACATAACATTATGTACACATAATTGACCCTATCATTACGTGCTATATAAGAGAACATAAAACTTATTTACTTATAATTGGCCTTACTGTTAATTGCCAAATAAGTGAACATAACATTATGTACACATAATTGACCCTATCATTACATACTATATAAGAGAACATAAAACTTATTTACTTATAATTGGCTTTACTGTTAATTGCCATATAAGTGAACATAACATTATGTACACATAATTGACCCTATCATTACGTGCTATATAAGAGAACATAAAACTTATTTACTTATAATTGGCCTTACTGTTAATTGCCATATAAGTGAACATAACATTATGTACACATAATTGACCCTATCATTACGTGCTATATAAGAGAACATAAAACTTATTTATTTATAAATGGCTTTACTGTTAATTGCCATATAAGTGAACATAACATTATGTGCACATAATTGACCCTATCATTACGTGCTATATAAGAGAGCATAAAACTTATTTACTTATAATTGGCCTTACTGTTAATTGCCATATAAGTGAACATAACATTATGTACACATAATTGACCCTATCATTACGTGCTATATAAGA
This sequence comes from Prosapia bicincta, assembly GCA_036971475.1. NCBI lineage: Eukaryota > Metazoa > Arthropoda > Insecta > Hemiptera > Cercopidae > Prosapia > Prosapia bicincta. Next base: position 25,553,855 of record JBAIZL010000006.1, on the reverse strand, counting down.
GAACATAAAACTTATTTATTTATAAATGGCTTTACTGTTAATTGCCATATAAGTGAACATAACATTATGTACACATAATTGACCCTATCATTACGTGCTATATAAGAGAACATAAAACTTATTTATTTATAAATGGCTTTACTGTTAATTGCCATATAAGTGAACATAACATTATGTGCACATAATTGACCCTATCATTACGTGCTATATAAGAGAACATAAAACTTATTTACTTATAATTGGCCTTACTGTTAATTGCCATATAAGTGAACATAACATTATGTACACATAATTGACCCTATCATTACGTGCTATATAAGAGAACATAAAACTTATTTACTTATAATTGGCCTTACTGTTAATTGCCAAATAAGTGAACATAACATTATGTACACATAATTGACCCTATCATTACATACTATATAAGAGAACATAAAACTTATTTACTTATAATTGGCTTTACTGTTAATTGCCATATATGTGAACATAACATTATGTACACATAATTGACCCTATCATTACGTGCTATATAAGAGAACATGAAACTTATTTACTTATAATTGGCTTTACTGTTAATTGCCATATAAGTGAACATAACATTATGTACACATAATTGACTCTATCATTACGTGCTATATAAGATAACATAAAACTTATTTACTTATAATTGGCTTTACTGTTAATTGCCATATATGTGAACATAACATTATGTACACATAATTGACCCTATCATTACGTGCTATGTAAGAGAACATAAAACTTATTTATTTATAAATGGCTTTACTGTTAATTGCCATATAAGTGAACATAACATTATGTGCACATAATTGACCCTATCATTACGTGCTATATAAGAGAACATAAAACTTATTTACTTATAATTGGCCTTACTGTTAATTGCCATATAAGTGAACATAACATTATGTACACATAATTGACCCTATCATTACGTGCTATATAAGAGAACATAAAACTTATTTACTTATAATTGGCCTTACTGTTAATTGCCAAATAAGTGAACATAACATTATGTACACATAATTGACCCTATCATTACATACTATATAAGAGAACATAAAACTTATTTACTTATAATTGGCTTTACTGTTAATTGCCATATATGTGAACATAACATTATGTACACATAATTGACCCTATCATTACGTGCTATATAAGAGAACATGAAACTTATTTACTTATAATTGGCCTTACTGTTAATTGCCATATATGTGAACATAACATTATGTACACATAATTGACCCTATCATTACGTGCTATATAAGAGAACATAAAACTTATTTACTTATAATTGGCTTTACTGTTAATTGCCATATAAGTGAACATAACATTATGTACACATAATTGACTCTATCATTACGTGCTATATAAGATAACATAAAACTTATTTACTTATAATTTTAATGGTACATGACCCTATCATGAGCATTAAAACTTCTTTACATATAATTGGCTTTACTGTTAATTGCCATACAAGTGAACATAACATTATGTACATATAATTGATCCTATTATTACTTTCTATATAAGTGAAAATTAAAGCATATTTACATATAATTGATCTTATTTAATTTTCACTTATATAGCAAGTAATGATAGGGTCAATTATATATAAATAAGTGCTATGTTCCCTTATATAGCAAGTACCATTTATATGTTTTATATGTAAATATGCTTAAATTTTCACTTATATAGCAAGTAATGGTAAATTTAATTATATGGCAATAATTGTTATGTTTCCTTATATAGCAAGTAGCATTTAGATCAATTATATGTAAATATGTTTTAATTTTCACTTACAGTAGCAAGTAGCATTTAGATCAATTATATGTAAATATGTTTTAATTTTCACTTACAGTAGCAAGTAGCATTTAGATCAATTATATGTAAATATGTTTTAATTTTCACTTACAGTAGCAAGTAGCATTTAGATCAATTATATGTAAATATGTTTTAATTTTCACTTACAGTAGCAAGTAGCATTTAGATCAATTATATGTAAATATGTTTTAATTTTCACTTACAGTAGCAAGTAGCATTTAGATCAATTATATGTAAATATGTTTTAATTTTCACTTACAGTAGCAAGTAGCATTTAGATCAATTATATGTAAATATGTTTTAATTTTCACTTACAGTAGCAAGTAGCATTTAGATCAATTATAAGTAAATATGTTTTAATTTTCACTTACAGTAGCAAGTAGCATTTAGATCAATTATAAGTAAATATGTTTTAATTTTCACTTACAGTAGCAAGTAGCATTTAGATCATTTATAAGTAAATATGTTTTAATTTTCACTTACAGTAGCAAGTAGCATTTAGATCAATTATAAGTAAATATGTTTTAATTTTCACTTACAGTAGCAAGTAGCATTTAGATCAATTATAAGTAAATATGTTTTAATTTTCACTTACAGTAGCAAGTAGCATTTAGATCATTTATAAGTAAATATGTTTTAATTTTCACTTACAGTAGCAAGTAGCATTTAGATCAATTATAAGTAAATATGTTTTAATTTTCACTTACAGTAGCAAGTAGCATTTAGATCAATTATAAGTAAATATGTTTTAATTTTCACTTACAGTAGCAAGTAGCATTTAGATCAATTATATGTAAATATGTTTTAATTTTCACTTACAGTAGCAAGTAGCATTTAGATCAATTATATGTAAATATGTTTTAATTTTCACTGACAGTAGCAAGTAGCATTTAGATCAATTATATGTAAATATGTTTTAATTTTCACTTACAGTAGCAAGTAGCATTTAGATCAATTATATGTAAATATGTTTTAATTTTCACTTACAGTAGCAAGTAGCATTTAGATCAATTATATGTAAATATGTTTTAATTTTCACTTACAGTAGCAAGTAGCATTTAGATCAATTATATGTAAATATGTTTTAATTTTCACTTACAGTAGCAAGTAGCATTTAGATCAATTATATGTAAATATGTTTTAATTTTCACTTACAGTAGCAAGTAGCATTTAGATCAATTATATGTAAATATGTTTTAATTTTCACTTACAGTAGCAAGTAGCATTTAGATCAATTATATGTAAATATGTTTTAATTTTCACTTACAGTAGCAAGTAGCATTTAGATCAATTATATGTAAATATGTTTTAATTTTCACTTACAGTAGCAAGTAGCATTTAGATCAATTATAAGTAAATATGTTTTAATTTTCACTTACAGTAGCAAGTAGCATTTAGATCAATTATATGTAAATATGTTTTAATTTTCACTTACAGTAGCAAGTAGCATTTAGATCAATTATATGTAAATATGTTTTAATTTTCACTTACAGTAGCAAGTAGCATTTAGATCAATTATATGTAAATATGTTTTAATTTTCACTTACAGTAGCAAGTAGCATTTAGATCAATTATAAGTAAATATGTTTTAATTTTCACTTACAGTAGCAAGTAGCATTTAGATCAATTATAAGTAAATATGTTTTAATTTTCACTTACAGTAGCAAGTAGCATTTAGATCATTTATAAGTAAATATGTTTTAATTTTCACTTACAGTAGCAAGTAGCATTTAGATCAATTATAAGTAAATATGTTTTAATTTTCACTTACAGTAGCAAGTAGCATTTAGATCAATTATAAGTAAATATGTTTTAATTTTCACTTACAGTAGCAAGTAGCATTTAGATCATTTATAAGTAAATATGTTTTAATTTTCACTTACAGTAGCAAGTAGCATTTAGATCAATTATAAGTAAATATGTTTTAATTTTCACTTACAGTAGCAAGTAGCATTTAGATCAATTATAAGTAAATATGTTTTAATTTTCACTTACAGTAGCAAGTAGCATTTAGATCAATTATATGTAAATATGTTTTAATTTTCACTTACAGTAGCAAGTAGCATTTAGATCAATTATATGTAAATATGTTTTAATTTTCACTGACAGTAGCAAGTAGCATTTAGATCAATTATATGTAAATATGTTTTAATTTTCACTTACAGTAGCAAGTAGCATTTAGATCAATTATATGTAAATATGTTTTAATTTTCACTTACAGTAGCAAGTAGCATTTAGATCAATTATATGTAAATATGTTTTAATTTTCACTTACAGTAGCAAGTAGCATTTAGATCAATTATATGTAAATATGTTTTAATTTTCACTTACAGTAGCAAGTAGCATTTAGATCAATTATATGTAAATATGTTTTAATTTTCACTTACAGTAGCAAGTAGCATTTAGATCAATTATATGTAAATATGTTTTAATTTTCACTTACAGTAGCAAGTAGCATTTAGATCAATTATATGTAAATATGTTTTAATTTTCACTTACAGTAGCAAGTAGCATTTAGATCAATTATATGTAAATATGTTTTAATTTTCACTTACAGTAGCAAGTAGCATTTAGATCAATTATAAGTAAATATGTTTTAATTTTCACTTACAGTAGCAAGTAGCATTTAGATCAATTATATGTAAATATGTTTTAATTTTCACTTACAGTAGCAAGTAGCATTTAGATCAATTATATGTAAATATGTTTTAATTTTCACTTACAGTAGCAAGTAGCATTTAGATCAATTATATGTAAATATGTTTTAATTTTCACTTACAGTAGCAAGTAGCATTTAGATCAATTATATGTAAATATGTTTTAATTTTCACTTACAGTAGCAAGTAGCATTTAGATCAATTATATGTAAATATGTTTTAATTTTCACTTACAGTAGCAAGTAGCATTTAGATCAATTATATGTAAATATGTTTTAATTTTCACTTACAGTAGCAAGTAGCATTTAGATCAATTATATGTAAATATGTTTTAATTTTCACTTACAGTAGCAAGTAGCATTTAGATCAATTATAAGTAAATATGTTTTAATTTTCACTTACAGTAGCAAGTAGCATTTAGATCAATTATAAGTAAATATGTTTTAATTTTCACTTACAGTAGCAAGTAGCATTTAGATCATTTATAAGTAAATATGTTTTAATTTTCACTTACAGTAGCAAGTAGCATTTAGATCAATTATATGTAAATATGTTTTAATTTTCACTTACAGTAGCAAGTAGCATTTAGATCATTTATAAGTAAATATGTTTTAATTTTCACTTACAGTAGCAAGTAGCATTTAGATCAATTATATGTAAATATGTTTTAATTTTCACTTACAGTAGCAAGTAGCATTTAGATCAATTATAAGTAAATATGTTTTAATTTTCACTTACAGTAGCAAGTAGCATTTAGATCATTTATAAGTAAATATGTTTTAATTTTCACTTACAGTAGCAAGTAGCATTTAGATCAATTATAAGTAAATATGTTTTAATTTTCACTTACAGTAGCAAGTAGCATTTAGATCAATTATAAGTAAATATGTTTTAATTTTCACTTACAGTAGCAAGTAGCATTTAGATCATTTATAAGTAAATATGTTTTAATTTTCACTTACAGTAGCAAGTAGCATTTAGATCAATTATAAGTAAATATGTTTTAATTTTCACTTACAGTAGCAAGTAGCATTTAGATCAATTATAAGTAAATATGTTTTAATTTTCACTTACAGTAGCAAGTAGCATTTAGATCAATTATATGTAAATATGTTTTAATTTTCACTTACAGTAGCAAGTAGCATTTAGATCAATTATATGTAAATATGTTTTAATTTTCACTGACAGTAGCAAGTAGCATTTAGATCAATTATATGTAAATATGTTTTAATTTTTACTTATATACCAAGTAATGATTGGGCCCATTATAAGTAAATAAGTGTTATGTTCATATATATATATATATATATATATATATATATATAATTATATACATATATATATGTGTGTGTGTGTGTGTGTGTATACGTATATATATATATATATATATATATATATATATATATATATATATAATAACGAAATTCATTAGGTTAAGAAAACTGTTAGTAAAATATTTGAACTTGTAGGATATACCTAGCTAGCGGTAGTCTATTGTCAGATCTATTGGCAGAAATAAGTTACTGCACACACCTGCAAGTTATAAATAAAAATAATTCGCAAGGGGTTCATTGTAAGTAAACCAAGACGTGCCTCGTTCATGGGAGAGAAGTTTTACCTAGACATCCACGGACCAGGGAGATTTATGACTAGGAATCCCTGAGAATACAGAAAAACACATGCACCTGTGGGAAAGTTCAAAAAATTCCCACGAAGCCCAAAAGAAAGTGAGGGAAGCGTCAAAATTACATAGGCTAGTCACAGTTTGAGCGCCATAAGGGAGCCAATCAAATTTGAAGAGGGGATGAAACCCATACGGATACGATCCAAGAGACACAGGAACAAGACAGTCAGTTTTCAGGACTCAAGGAGTCAATTTTAAGTACTCGAAAGGGTCAAGTGGTAGGACTCGAGGAGTCATAATGCAGGACTCGAGGGAGAAGTAATGTTCAGTTTTAGTAAGAAATATCAAATTCAAACAAAGTAACGTGGCAATTTAAAGTAAGGGAGAATAATAAGGGAGATTATTAAATAGAAAGTGAAGTAATAGAGGGAGATTAAAGGGTAATAAGTGAGATTAAAGCAAGGGAGATTACTAAGTAATAAGTTATATTAAGTGAGGGAGATAAGAAAGTAGTACGAGAAATTGAATAAGGAAGATAACTAAATAGTAAGTGGAATTAATAAGGGAGTGAATAATAAAGTCAGTTACGGCATAGGAGCATTTCGAGAGATTAAGAAAAGTGAAATTGATAGGAAAATATTAATAACTGAATTTGTGTCAAGTGAAGTGAAACAAGGTACCACGCAATTACTAATTAATAATTTATTTTCATTATAAAGCCAACTCTTTAAAATCAAAACATATAAGAACATTTAAACTTTATAAATTCCTTAAAAAGTCATAATTAATTGAAATATAAAAATTTATCAAACCACAGGTGCAGTAACTTATACACGCCCTTTGATAGCTAAAGGAAAGTAAAATTAGAATTGTTTAAAAATTAATAGTCAAATAAGAGTCTTGATGCCTATCGGCTAAAATTAGAGTTAGTAAAACGAATTATATGAACTACATGTAAATGCAATATTGATCTCAGGATAAAATAAATCTGTTATTATAACAGCAAGTAGCTGGGTTATTAATTTAATTTCCTAAGAGTCAAAATATCCTGTAGACAATCATAAGTGAAGGTACGTTATAATATATATATATATATATATATATATATATATATATGTGTGTGTATATATATATATCTGTGTGTGTGTGTGCGTGCGTGCGTGCGTGTGTGCGTGCGTGCGTGCGTGCGTGTGTGTGTGTGTGTGTGTGCGCGTGTGTGTGTGTGTGTGTAGTAAGTAACAATTATATCAACAATTTGCTTTAATTTTCACTTATATAGCAAGTAATGATAAGGTCAGTTATGTGTAATGTTATGTTCACTTGTATAGCAATTAACAGTAAGGCCAATTATATGTAAAGAAGTTTTAATGCTCATGATAGGGTCAATTATACGTAAATAATCTATAATTAAATAATACTTAACTATGTGAATACGCAAGGGCTTACTTGCGGACGCGTTTCGAAACAATCGTTCCTTTTACGAAGCAAAGCCCAACTTGCGGTGTCTTCGCTAGGTTTAAAAGTTGTCGGTGTGAGATTTATGAGTCTAAATGGGGTGATTTAAGTGGGTTGTGTGCTATGTAATGGAACAAGGTGTTGGCTTCAAAATGTGTGGTCATTTAATATGTTTTCTTTATCTGCTGCGTAGTGTTTGAATATTCCGTATTTTTCTAAAGTTGTAATTTTTTAATTTGTTTTAATATGTGGAGAGTGTTTAAATTAGTATGTATGTCCATGTGTTTGTGTTGTGTGTTTTGTAGGTGTGTTGCGTAGCTATATTTTGGGTTTGTGAGGTTTCTTTGGGTAATGAGTTCTTCGAAGAGTATGTAGAATAATCTACCGGTTTGGCCGATATAATAGCTGGGACACTCGTTACTTGTTAATTTGTGAATACTGGATAGATTGTATTCGTCTGTTTGTTTTTGAAAGAGTTGTATGTGCTGTCTTAAAGTATTTATCGTTTTGTAAGATATTTGGTAATGAAGTTTTTTGAATGTGGAAGCTATATTGTGTGTGTTTTTGTTGTGGTGCCCTCACCCTATATGTGTTTGTTATTTTTTGTTTGGTTTGTCAGCGCGGCCGTTTGGTGATGTTGTTTGTGTTTAATTTTCATGAGTATGTTGTCTATGATTGTGTATTGGTAGTCGTTTTGTTTAGCGATGTATTTTATTGTATTGAGTTCTTCGTCGTAGTCTTTCTGTAGCATTGGTATATTGATTAGGCGCTGTAACATATGATTAAATGCAGCGTATTTGTGTTGCGTGGGGTGATTAGATGTATTATATATGCCAATATTCGTAGTTGCTGGTTTTCTGTATATTTTGAAATTGGGTCTATTATTGTGTTTGGTGATGGTAAGGTATAGAAAGTTTATTTTATTGTTTTCTCCTAGTTCGAGGTTAAATATGAGGTATTGGTGTATGGTATTAATGTAATTGTGTAGTTGTTTGATTTGCCGTTTGTTGCCGTTGTATAATATTAAAATGTCATCTACATATCTATGGTAATAAATTATTTTTTGTGCACGATTGTTGCTTTGTAGAATGTATTGTTGTTCGATATGGTGCAGGAATATTTCTGCTAGGATGCCTGAGATGGGGGAACCCATAGGGAGGCCTTCTTTCTGTGTGTGGAATTTGTGTTGGTATATGAAGTAGTTTTGTGATGAGATGAGTTTGGTGTGTATTATGATTTCGTAATTTTTGTGGAGTTTTGTTTGCTGTGAGCATATTTTGTAGTATTTGGAGTGTTTGTTCTATTGGCACATTCGTGTATAGGTTTTTTATGTCGAGAGAAGCAATGGTAGAGTTGTGTGGTATGTGAAGGTCTTTAATTTTGTGGATAATATCGATGTTATTGTGTATGGATGTGTGATTGTGGAAGTTTATGTTGTCTCTGATAAGTTTATCTACGTATTTGGCTAGCAAGTGATGGTGCATGTGTGTGATTGATTAGTGGACGGATGGGTGTGTTTTCCTTGTGGATATTAGGTAAAACGTTTAATGTGGGGGCTTAGGGTTTTATTTGTTTGTAATATTTCTTTTGTTCTGTTTTTTATGATTTAGGTGGATTTACTTAGAAGATTTTTAATTTGTGTTTGAAATTTTGGTGTGGGGTCTGATCGGAGTTCAGTTATTTTGTTTTCAGTTATGAAACTTTACTTTTCTGTCGATGTCTTGTTGGTGCATTATTACGATGGAATTATTTTTACTATTTATTAGGAATATACTGTGGTTGAATTTAATAATAAATACACAAAAACCTCTTAAACACAAACTTTCTTTATTTTACCCTTTTGTACATTTCAGTTACAAAGTAACCATCCTTGGAAGGATAACATACAAAGACTCACTTTGTAGTCACAAAGACTAGAGTCTTTGTATGTTATCCCTCTGAGGATGGTTACTTTGTAACTGAAATGTACATAAGGGTAAAATAAAGAAGGTTTGTGGTTAAGAGGTTTTTGTGTATTTATTAAGGGATTATTTTTGTCTGCTTTTAAGAAGTTTAGGTTGTGTTTGTTGCGTTTGTGTATAATTGATCTAAGGGTTGAAAGTTCATTATTTATGATAGGTTTATTTTTAAGGTGTTTATGTTGGGCATTTTAAGTTTAATATTAAGGCATTTTAAGTTGTCTTGTCTAATATATTTATGGTGTGTGGAATATGTTTTGAATGGCTGTTTTAACTTTCTACATATTTGACTCTGTCATTACTTGCTACATAGGATCCTGTAATTTCTTTCGATATATTTGAATTTAATCATCATTACCTGTTAAATGGTAAATTGTATAATTACTCCGTTTGGCTGATGTGTTTCTAATGTAACATTGACAGCTGTGTTGGGCTCAAATAAAAAATGGCTATAACTCATTACGTTTACAAAATAATTGACGGCTGAAAAAGGTTCTATTAAACTGGTTAAATGATTAGTATCGGAAGAAGAGAAGTAGCATCCCGACTTGTTGGCTTCCATCAGTCCAAGGTTACCCATCTATCATCCTGTTCTCTCAGACACGTCACCTACTTCTCATCTGTTTTACATAGCGACAGATAGCTGGAACTTTAAAGCGTTCAAGATTCTACTGGCTCGCGGATATATCTTACCCATACATTCGTACAACTTGAATGAAGCAAAACAATCGCAAGATCAGTTGGCAATTGTCACGTTCATACATTTCTTGCTTTCAAACTTGCATTCGTATAAAATTATATAAAAAAGAATAAATTATGAAAAAAAACATTATAATTAGAAAGACTACATCCAGTCATTCTAAGTAAAAATGTGAGATGTAATATAACTCTAAATATTATATTGTAAATTAAAATCGAACGTAAAAGATGTAGACCTATATATTTAGTATAAAAAAAAGTCTTGCCAATGTGTTGGGGTGAAAGAGCTACTTAAAACATGTGGGAAACAATAGACATCAGAAATGGTGTCTAACATGTGTTTTTATAAAGAATCATTCTAGACAAAATTATTTTTCGAATTAAATTATTTAATATTTGGAAAATTTTATTCTTATTGTCGATGCAACTTTCTTTACCACTTCGAATTTGTTTTTCAACGCCCCATCCAAATATTACCTTGTTTTCAACAACTTTTCACAAATATAATAGTTTGCCGTTTCTAAAACGATTATTCACTCTATTTAATGTAGAAGCAGACTCTGGTATTTTCTCGTATTTGACTACTTTAGAAACAATGCTATTAGTAGCGTATATATTACCCCTGTAACGCCCCTTCCCCCCACAGTGCAAGTGACAAGTCAAAGGACGCTCTCCAGGAGGCATGAACAAAATTATAAAGAAATGTGAAACATAAATGTTACTATTAACTAACAGCCCACCTGTTTCACCCGCTTCATTACTTTCAATATTAGAATCGAAACTAACTAAGGATAGATAAAATATTATCCATGTTTTAAGCAATTACAAAAACTCACCTTTAGGTACAAAAAAATAGCAAGTAAATATAAAATTTAATTTTAAGATGTAATTACACTTTTACTAAAACGTTTTAACTTTGCAAAAGAGAGCGGTAATGTTTTAGGTTTGCTCAAAATATTAGGGCAATGTCGGCTTCGGTAGTAGCAAAGTTCTCAGTGTTAAAGCTGAAATAAAAATGAGCCTTAGTTGGCATGAGTCGTAGTCCCAGCGAGAGTTTGACACATTTTTGAGGCCCAGACCTGAGTAATAAAAGGGATCGTAGGGACTTTACCGGAACCCTATTGCCCAGATGCAGTCTGGGGGTATCAGATAAATTTCAAGAAAGACTTTGTCGAATGTGGAAGACGGTTGTGCAGAGGAAAACGAGTTTTCTGTGTTGACGGCAAAGTATCCCATACACCCGATTATATAGTCTAGTGAGGGCCCCGGTTAGCGGTTTCTGTAGAAGCAGATGCCATTAGACTCTACTTATAATTGCTATAATAACGTTGTAACCAAGCCATAACGTGGAATGTGTCTATAAATTACGTTGTAACCAAGTCAGGAATGTGGAATGTGTCTATAAATTACGTTGTAACCCAGCCATAACGTGGAATGTGTCTATAAATTACGTTGTAACCAAGTCAGGTATGTAGAATGAGTCTATAAATAACGTTGTAACCAAGTCATAACGTGGAATGTGTCTATAAATTACGTTGTAACCAAGTCAGGAATGTAGAATGAGTCTATAAATAACGTTGTAACCAAGCCATAACGTGGAATGTGTCTATAAATAACGTTGTAACCCAGCCATAACGTGGAATGTGTCTATAAATAGCGTTATAACCAAGTCAGGAATGTGGAATGTGTCTATAAATAACGTTGTAACCAAGTCAGGAATGTGGAATGTGTCTATAAATAACGTTGTAACCCAGCCATAACGTGGAATGTGTTTATAAATAACGTTGTAACCCAGCCATAACGTGGAATGTGTCTATAAATAGCGTTATAACCAAGCCGGGAAAGTGGAATGTGTCTATAAATAACGTTGTAACCCAGATATAACGTGGAATGTGTCTATAAATAACGTTGTAACCCAGCTATAACGTGGAATGTGTCTATAAATAGCGTTATAACCCAGATATAACGTGGAATGTGTCTATAAATAACGTTGTAACCCAGCTATAACGTGGAATATGTCTATAAATAGCGTTTTAACCAAGCCAGGAAACAACTCACGAAAAACTTGATATTGGTCATAACACAATTATTATTCATAAATGCTTTTGCAAAGTCAAAACTAATCCCTCGAGAATCAAAAATCATAATCAAGTAACTAATCTCAACATTGACAGCGAAACAGCCGCCCCTCTCATCAGACTAAGAATAAAATATAAAAGTATGAAAATTTCAGAAGATGGAACTAGAAAATATCAAAACTGTGGCAGCTCTCTCGACGTTGAACTTACACCTCGTCATGTTTCCAACCATCCTGCAGTTGCTGTGCCTTCGCCACTTGAACTATCCTACAGAGGAGGATTTATATTCAGATAATGTCATAGATATTGCAAAGACAATTCTAATATACCATAAAATTTGATTCTATAGAGGATACGACACCACCCAATCATTGTTTATGCCGCCTTCGCCACTTGAACTATACTACAGAGGAGGATTTATATTCAGATAATGTCATAGATTTTGCAAAGACAATTCTAATATACCATAAAATTTGATTCTATAGAGGATACGACACCACCCAATCATTGTTTATGCCGCCTTCGCCACTTGAACTATCCCACAGAGGAGGATTTATATTCAGATAATGTCATAGATACTGCAAAGACAATTCTAATATACCACAAAATTTGATTCTATAGAGATACGACACCACCCAATCATTGTTTATGCCGCCTTCGCCACTTGAACTATCCTACAGAGGAGGATTTATATTCAGATAATGTCATAGATACTGCAAAGACAATTCTAATATACCACAAAATTTGATTCTATAGAGATACGACACCACCCAATCATTGTTTATGCCACCTTCGCCACTTGAACTATCCTACAGAGGAGGATTTATATTCAGATAATGTCATAGATACTGCAAAGACAATTCTAATATACCACAAAATTTGATTCTATAGAGATACGGCACCACCCAATCATTGTTTATGCCGCCTTCGCCACTTGAACTATACTACAGAGGAGGATTTATATTCAGATAATGTCATAGATTTTGCAAAGACAATTCTAATATACCATAAAATTTGATTCTATAGAGGATACGACACCACCCAATCATTGTTTATGCCGCCTTCGCCACTTGAACTATACTACAGAGGAGGATTTATATTCAGATAATGTCATAGATTTTGCAAAGACAATTCTAATATACCACAAAATTTGATTCTATAGAGATACGGCACCACCCAATCATTGTTTATGCCGCCTTCGCCACTTGAACTATACTACAGAGGAGGATTTATATTCAGATAATGTCATAGATTTTGCAAAGACAATTCTAATATACCATAAAATTTGATTCTATAGAGGATACGACACCACCCAATCATTGTTTATGCCGCCTTCGCCACTTGAACTATACTACAGAGGAGGATTTATATTCAGATAATGTCATAGATTTTGCAAAGACAATTCTAATATACCATAAAATTTGATTCTATAGAGGATACGGCACCACCCAATCATTGTTTATGCCGCCTTCGCCACTTGAACTATCCTACAGAGGAGGATTTATATTCAGATAATGTCATAGATTTTGCAAAGACAATTCTAATATACCATAAAATTTGATTCTATAGCGATACGACACCACCCAATCATTGTTTATGCCGCCTTCGCCACTTGAACTATCCTACAGAGGAGGATTTATATTCAGATAATGTCATAGATACTGCAAAGACAATTCTAATATACCATAAAATTTGATTCTGTAGAGGATACGACACCACCCAATCATTGTTTATGCCGCCTTCGCCACTTGAACTATCCTACAGAGGAGGATTTATATTCAGATAATGTCATAGATATTGAAAAGACAATTCTAATATACCACAAAATTTGATTCTGTAGAGGATACGACACCACCCAATCATTGTTTATGCCGCCTTCGCCACTTGAACTATCCTACAGAGGAGGATTTATATTCAGATAATGTCATAGATATTGCAAAGACAATTCTAATATACCACAAAATTTGATTCTGTAGAGGATACGACACCACCCAATCATTGTTTATGCCGCCTTCGCCACTTGAACTATCCTACAGAGGAGGATTTATATTCAGATAATGTCATAGATACTGCAAAGACAATTCTAATATACCACAAAATTTGATTCTATAGAGATACGACACCACCCAATCATTGTTTATGCCGCCTTCGCCACTTGAACTATCCTACAGAGGAGGATTTATATTCAGATAATGTCATAGATACTGCAAAGACAATTCTAATATACCACAAAATTTGATTCTATAGACATACGACACCACCCAATCATTGTTTATGCCGCCTTCGCCACTTGAACTATCCTACAGAGGAGGATTTATATTCAGATAATGTCATAGATACTGCAAAGACAATTCTAATATACCACAAAATTTGATTCTATAGAGATACGACACCACCCAATCATTGTTTATGCCGCCTTCGCCACTTGAACTATCCTACAGAGGAGGATTTATATTCAGATAATGTCATAGATATTGCAAAGATAATTCTAATATACCATAAAATTTGATTCTATAGAGATACGACACCACCCAATCATTGTTTATGCCGCCTTCGCCACTTGAACTATCCTACAGAGGAGGATTTATATTCAGATAATGTCATAGATATTGCAAAGACAATTCTAATATACCACAAAATTTGATTCTGTAGAGGATACGACACCACCCAATCATTGTTTACGATAACCAAAATGAAAACTATTAGGGGAAGGACACAGAGGAAATGATCAGGTAATTTTATCTAGGTTTAACATTAACTACTTATGTTGCCGAGGGAAAGGGCAAAAAGATTAACTGTTTGCAATGGGTAACCCTTCAATATCATTTGTGTTGCCCGCCGTTACATATTTACGCACGGTTTCTACTATTGGTGTCAACGACTCGTGTAGCACCTAAAAACGTGATGCTATTGACAAAACGATGTCACCGCTCTCGTTTGTTACTTTCATTCGGTATGTCATTGAGGCGTAAACAAAATAACAGACACAAAGTCGAATTGAAATGGGCCAAATATCATTTTAGGTTTCGATTTTAACATAGAACAATGTCAACATTCATATTGCGTACATGAGTGCTTGTCTACTCGAAGGAATTAATGTATACTGTAACGAAGAGGTGAAATAAATTTTTTATTTGAAATTAATTGTACTGTATCTTTTAAATAATGTTAAATGCTTTTAATGAAATAAATTAATTAGGATTATTTGGTTCCATCTTCACTTGAGCTACTACTCAAGTAACCAACTTGAGTTCCTTCTATTTAGTTCCTTCTGTTAGTTCACACTCTCCATATATTTGTACGTCTTGTTAAAGTTTTCAATCTTTAATAAACAACTTTTTTATTTATCCGCTCAAGTTTAAAATACGTTTTTAAAAACTCGTACTGGATGATACTTGATAAGGGAAAAACTTTTCACAAAAGGGACAAGGTATGCAATGTAGTTATTTCTTCCCATTTGGTTTAAAATAAGTGATAACATGATTTCATAAAACAGCTGATTTTATATTATAGGTTATGTGGTAGAACAGCTGTTTTAACTCATACGTTATGTTACTTTATTTATATTGTTTGTAATTATTTAATAAAAAATAACTAAAATAAATTTTTCTTTGTTGACCTATGTAGGAATTGACTTAAAATTTTTTTCTTTGTATTACTTGTTCACAAAAAGATTTGAACATAATTATATTAGTATGTTACACTTCCTATATTAGCGCTTACTTTTTTATTGTTGAGGATGGCCGTTTCAGGATAGTGTAATATAATAATTTAGGTTCCTGGTTTCATAAAATATAATAAAAACTTCCAGATGTGACCGACTAACAAATACAATTAATAACATAACTATTATAATACTGCTTACATTTATTAAGTTTTTAATGCTACAAATGGGTTTTTATTACTATTGAATTTTATATTAATTCATTATTGGATCTATTTGAAAATATGTTAAAGCTATTAATGGATTAAGTTTGCGAATTTTAAAATAGCAGATAAACTCTAAACCTGTCTTTGTAAAATTAATCTTTTTTCAAAAATCGACGAAAATCACTTTGGTGTGAAGAGCTCTCTGCTTTCATACTCTAGACGTTTGCGGGTCGGTTAGGTGTATCATGGACGTTGTGAACGCTCACAGGCTGATGTTATGGGTCTCCCCTACGGTGGTGTTCTCCACGTGAAATGTCCCCTTCTTGTAAACTCTATCTTCAAATATTTGTTGTTATAATAGTTGTTGAACGTTCTTTATACTGAGGACAAAGTAAATGAAAGGACTACCTTGAACCTACTTGTATTAAAACGTCTCAAATATTAAAAAAAAAATTAAATATGTCTGATATTTTCTATGTGTTGGACTGAAATTTGAATAGCCAAGACAGACTAAATATTCATGATGGGATTCGTTAAATCTTCGTATAAGTAATCGTATTTAAGGGACGAAGTGGTGTATTATGGAGGGTGATCTAGTATGCATTTAGGGGACGGTGTAGAAGCGTTTCTGACGGATATGAGGTAAATGGATTTATCAGTAGGACTGGATCGAGAGGGGTTGGGGCAACTGACCCCAGCGGCAGATTTTAAGGTGGAGCTAATTTTGGAAAGCAAGAAAAGTTTGTAAAGTAAATAAAAATGTTGTCTGTGTTTAAACCACAGGGGGTAGGTTAAAAATATTTTCGAAAAGACACACTGACAGACTATACTTTCGTAGTTAAGGGAACAAAGCTGACGCGGAGTACAGACTAGATGCTTAGGCGATACTTTTTATTTTTACAACATAAATATTTTTTACGTTAAAATGTCGATCCACATTTTTTGTACAGCAATAAATTTTATTTAGAAAACTCAATGAAGGTATGATGACAGGCGTATTTGTTGCTGAATTACGTTTTATTAAGAGGTGTCAAAATATAAGGGAAAAATATATATACCTCATATCGGTTTATGGATTAGCGTATGGGATGTATGACATTGCCTATACGTGGGAGTATCGTATCAACCCCCAGGGATTATCTATACGTGGGAGTACCGTATCAACCACCAGGGATTATCTACAGGCCTACGTGGGAGTACCGTATCAAGCACCAGGGATTATCTATAAGTGGAAGTATCGTATCAACCACTAAGCATTTTCAACACCTTGGAAAACCACACCAGCCACCCGAGAGTATCTAAGCGAAGCAGTACTGCATTAGCCACGCTGCACTGTCTACACGTGGGAGTACCGCACCATCAACCTGGCACTATCTACACTATCTACACGTATCGGCCACCTGGCATTATCTATACGTGGGAGTAACTTATCAACAATCCTAAATTATCTATAGGAACGTGTGCTGTATAAATCACCTTGCAATATCTGTACGTGTGAGTAGAGTACCGTACTGGCCACCTAAAATTATCTATACTTGGGAGTACCATATTAACCACCCGGGATTATCTATACGAAGGAGTCCCGTATCAGCCAACTGCAATTATCTACACGTAGGAATACCCTATGAGCTACCAGATTTTATTTATACATTGGTAATAATATGAATTTCATCAAGCATTAAATAAGATTGCTCAAAATAAAAGGTTAGTTAATATAACTCATTTTCTCTAGGGGTGGAAGAATCAAGCTTGCTCCCAAATAAATTACTTAGACCCAGCCGTATTGTAAGGGGATCTAATAATTTGAGTTTATTTGCCGGAGATGGAGGAAGAGATGGATTTACTAACTGTCGTAAAATAGGGGGCCAGAAGTACAGCTGGGTTTGACAAAAAACGTTAAAAAAAATATGAATGAATTGCTGTGAATTATTAACGAAAGAAACAGTTCTTATCACGTTCATTTGAATGAATAACGTTCTGACATTGTCTGTAATCGTGTGTTCTTACAACGTGATGCCGGATCTGGGACAGAACTTTTCGCTTCTGTGTTCAATATCTACAGTTTCGCATCATCAATGAACTAATGTAGAGAAAGTATTGCTCTGATTAAATAAATTTAACTCGCTCTATGTATACTGTTTATTCCGAGACGCTGGGGCGGTTTTTATGCACAGATGAAGTACAATGTTGTTCCTTAGTGATCTAAAGTTTAAACACATAGATTGTACAAGTTTATTCAGAGACGCTGGGGCGGTTTTTATGCACAGATGAAGTACAATGTTGTTCCTTAGTGATCTAAAGTTTAAACACATAGATTGTACAAGTTTATTCAGAGACGCTGGGGCGGTTTTTATGCACAGATGAAGTACAATGTTGTTCCTTAGTGATCTAAAGTTTAAACACATAGATTGTACAAGTTTATTCAGAGACGCTGAGGCGGTTTTTATGCACAGATGAAGTACAATGTTGTTTGTTAGTGATGTCAAGTTTAAACACATGGATTGTACAAGTTTATTCACAGACGCTGAGGCGGTTTTTATGCACAGATGAAGTACAATGTTGTTTGTTAGTGATCTAAAGTTTAAATACATAGATTGTACAAGTTTATTCAGAGACGCTGGGGCGGTTTTTATGCACAGATGAAGTACAATGTTGTTTGTTAGTGATGTCAAGTTTAAACACATAGATTGTACAAGTTTATTCAGAGACGCTGAGGCGGTTTTTATGCACAGATGAAGTACAATGTTGTTCCTTAGTGATCTAAAGTTTAAACACATAGATTGTACAAGTTTATTCAGAGACGCTGAGGCGGTTTTTATGCACAGATGAAGTACAATGTTGTTCCTTAGTGATCTAAAGTTTAAACACATAGATTGTACAAGTTTATTCAGAGACGCTGGGGCGGTTTTTATGCACAGATGAAGTACAATGTTGTTCCTTAGTGATCTAAAGTTTAAACACATAGATTGTACAAGTTTATTCAGAGACGCTGAGGCGGTTTTTATGCACAGATGAAGTACAATGTTGTTCCTTAGTGATCTAAAGTTTAAACACATAGATTGTACAAGTTTATTCAGAGACGATGGGGCGGTTTTTATGCACAGATGAAGTACAATGTTGTTCCTTAGTGATCAAAAGTTTAAACACATAGATTGTACAAGTTTATTAAGAGACGCTGAGGCGGTTTTTATGCACAGATGAAGTACAATGTTGTTTGTTAGTGATGTCAAGTTTAAACACATGGATTGTACAAGTTTATTCACAGACGCTGAGGCGGTTTTTATGCACAGATGAAGTACAATGTTGTTTGTTAGTGATCTAAAGTTTAAATACATAGATTGTACAAGTTTATTCAGAGACGCTGGGGCGGTTTTTATGCACAGATGAAGTACAATGTTGTTTGTTAGTGATGTCAAGTTTAAACACATAGATTGTACAAGTTTATTCAGAGACGCTGAGGCGGTTTTTATGCACAGATGAAGTACAATGTTGTTCCTTAGTGATCTAAAGTTTAAACACATAGATTGTACAAGTTTATTCAGAGACGCTGAGGCGGTTTTTATGCACAGATGAAGTACAATGTTGTTCCTTAGTGATCTAAAGTTTAAACACATAGATTGTACAAGTTTATTCAGAGACGCTGGGGCGGTTTTTATGCACAGATGAAGTACAATGTTGTTCCTTAGTGATCTAAAGTTTAAACACATAGATTGTACAAGTTTATTCAGAGACGCTGGGGCGGTTTTTATGCACAGATGAAGTACAATGTTGTTCCTTAGTGATCTAAAGTTTAAACACATAGATTGTACAAGTTTATTCACAGACGCTGAGGCGGTTTTTATGCACAGATGAAGTACAATGTTGTTTGTTAGTGATCTAAAGTTTAAATACATAGATTGTACAAGTTTATTCATAGACGCTGGGGCGGTTTTTATGCACAGATGAAGTACAATGTTGTTTGTTAGTGATGTCAAGTTTAAACACATAGATTGTACAAGTTTATTCAGAGACGCTGAGGCGGTTTTTATGCACAGATGAAGTACAATGTTGTTTGTTAGTGATGTCAAGTTTAAACACATGGATTGTACAAGTTTATTCACAGACGCTGAGGCGGTTTTTATGCACAGATGAAGTACAATGTTGTTTGTTAGTGATCTAAAGTTTAAATACATAGATTGTACAAGTTTATTCATAGACGCTGGGGCGGTTTTTATGCACAGATGAAGTACAATGTTGTTTGTTAGTGATGTCAAGTTTAAACACATAGATTGTACAAGTTTATTCAGAGACGCTGAGGCGGTTTTTATGCACAGATGAAGTACAATGTTGTTCCTTAGTGATCTAAAGTTTAAACACATAGATTGTACAAGTTTATTCAGAGACGCTGAGGCGGTTTTTATGCACAGATGAAGTACAATGTTGTTCCTTAGTGATCTAAAGTTTAAACACATAGATTGTACAAGTTTATTCAGAGACGCTGGGGCGGTTTATATGCACAGATGAAGTACAATGTTGTTCCTTAGTGATCTAAAGTTTAAACACATAGATTGTACAAGTTTATTCAGAGACGCTGAGGCGGTTTTTATGCACAGATGAAGTACAATGTTGTTCCTTAGTGATCTAAAGTTTAAACACATAGATTGTACAAGTTTATTCAGAGACGATGGGGCGGTTTTTATGCACAGATGAAGTACAATGTTGTTCCTTAGTGATCAAAAGTTTAAACACATAGATTGTACAAGTTTATTAAGAGACGCTGAGGCGGTTTTTATGCACAGATGAAGTACAATGTTGTTTGTTAGTGATGTCAAGTTTAAACACATGGATTGTACAAGTTTATTCACAGACGCTGAGGCGGTTTTTATGCACAGATGAAGTACAATGTTGTTTGTTAGTGATCTAAAGTTTAAATACATAGATTGTACAAGTTTATTCAGAGACGCTGGGGCGGTTTTTATGCACAGATGAAGTACAATGTTGTTTGTTAGTGATGTCAAGTTTAAACACATAGATTGTACAAGTTTATTCAGAGACGCTGAGGCGGTTTTTATGCACAGATGAAGTACAATGTTGTTCCTTAGTGATCTAAAGTTTAAACACATAGATTGTACAAGTTTATTCAGAGACGCTGAGGCGGTTTTTATGCACAGATGAAGTACAATGTTGTTCCTTAGTGATCTAAAGTTTAAACACATAGATTGTACAAGTTTATTCAGAGACGCTGAGGCGGTTTATATGCACAGATGAAGTACAATGTTGTTCCTTAGTGATCTAAAGTTTAAACACATAGATTGTACAAGTTTATTCTGAGACGCTGGGGCGGCTTTTATGCACAGATGAAGTACAATGTTGTTCCTTAGTGATCTAAAGTTTAAACACATAGATTGTACAAGTTTATTCAGAGAGGCTGGGGCGGTTTTTATGCACAGATGAAGTACAATGTTGTTTGTTAGTGATGTCAAGTTTAGGCACATAGATTGTACAGGTTTATTCTGAGACGCTGAGGCGGTTTTTATGCACAGATGAAGTACAATGTTGTTTGTTAGTGATGTCAAGTTTAGGCACATAGATTGTACAGGTTTATTCAGAGACGCTGAGGCGGAATTTATGCACAGATGAAGTACAATGTTGTTTGTTAGTGATGTCAAGTTTAGGCACATAGATTGTACAGGTTTATTCAGAGACGCTGAGGCGGAATTTATGCACAGATGAAGTACAATGTTGTTTGTTAATGATGTCAAGTTTAGGCACATAGATTGTACAGGTTTATTCTGAGACGCTGAGGCGGTTTTTATGCACAGATGAAGTACAATGTTGTTTGTTAGTGATGTCAAGTTTAGGCACATAGATTGTACAGGTTTATTCAGAGACGCTGTGGCGGTTTTTATGCACAGATGAAGTTCAATGTTGTTTGTTAGTGATGTCAAGTTTAGGCACAAGATTGTACAGGTTTATTCAGAGAAGCTGAGGCGGAATTTATGCACAGATGAAGTACAATGTTGTTTGTTAGTGATGTCAAGTTTAGGCACATAGATTGTACAGGTTTATTCAGAGACGCCGAGGCGGAATTTATGCACAGATGAAGTACAATGTTGTTTGTTAGTGATGTCAAGTTTAGGCACATAGATTGTACAGGTTTATTCAGAGACGCTGAGGCGGAATTTATGCACAGATGAAGTACAATGTTGTTCCTTAGTGATCTAAAGTTTAAACACATAGATTGTACAAGTTTATTCAGAGACGCTGAGGCGGTTTTTATGCACAGATGAAGTACAATGTTGTTCCTTAGTGATCTAAAGTTTAAACACATAGATTGTACAAGTTTATTCAGAGACGCTGAGGCGGTTTTTATGCACAGATGAAGAACAATGTTGTTCCTTAGTGATCTAAAGTTTAAACACATAGATTGTACAAGTTTATTCAGAGACGCTGAGGCGGTTTTTATGCACAGATGAAGTACAATGTTGTTCCTTAGTGATCTAAAGTTTAAACACATAGATTGTACAACTTTATTCAGAGACTCTGAGGCGGTTTATATGCACAGATGAAGTACAATGTTGTTTGTTAGTGATGTCAAGTTTAGGCACATAGATTGTACAGGTTTATTCAGAGACGCTGAGGCGGAATTTATGCACAGATGAAGTACAATGTTGTTTGTTAGTGATGTCAAGTTTAGGCACATAGATTGTACAGGTTTATTCAGAGACGCTGAGGCGGAATTTATGCACAGATGAAGTACAATGTTGTTTGTTAGAGATATCAGGTTTAGGCACATAGATTGTACAGTTTTATTCAGAGACGCTGAGGCGGAATTTATGCACAGTTGAAGTACAATGTTGTTTGTTAGTGATGTCAAGTTTAGGCACATAGATTGTACAGGTTTATTCAGAGACGCTGAGGCGGAATTTATGCACAGATGAAGTACAATGTTGTTCCTTAGTGATCTAAAGTTTAAACACATAGATTGTACAAGTTTATTCAGAGACGCTGAGGCGGTTTTTATGCACAGATGAAGAACAATGTTGTTCCTTAGTGATCTAAAGTTTAAACACATAGATTGTACAAGTTTATTCAGAGACTCTGAGGCGGTTTTTATGCACAGATGAAGTACAATGTTGTTTGTTAGTGATGTCAAGTTTAGGCACATAGATTGTACAGGTTTATTCAGAGACGCTGGGGCGGTTTTTATGCACAGATGAAGTACAATGTTGTTCCTTAGTGATCTAAAGTTTAAACACATAGATTGTACAAGTTTATTCAGAGACGTTGGGGCTGTTTTTATGCACAGATGAAGTACAATGTTGTTCCTTAGTGATCTAAAGTTTAAACACATAGATTGTACAAGTTTATTAAGAGACGCTGAGGCGGTTTTTATGCACAGATGAAGTACAATGTTGTTTGTTAGTGATGTCAAGTTTAAACACATGGATTGTACAAGTTTATTCACAGACGCTGAGGCGGTTTTTATGCACAGATGAAGTACAATGTTGTTTGTTAGTGATCTAAAGTTTAAACATATAGATTGTACAAGTTTATTCAGAGACGCTGGGGCGGTTTTTATGCACAGATGAAGTACAATGTTGTTTGTTAGTGATGTCAAGTTTAAACACATAGATTGTACAAGTTTATTCAGAGACGCTGAGGCGGTTTTTATGCACAGATGAAGTACAATGTTGTTCCTTAGTGATCTAAAGTTTAAACACATAGATTGTACAAGTACATTCAGAGACGCTGAGGCGGTTTTATGCACAGATGAAGTACAATGTTGTTCCTTAGTGATCTAAAGTTTAAACACATAGATTGTACAAGTTTATTCAGAGACGCTGAGGCGGTTTTTATGCACAGATGAAGTACAATGTTGATCCTTAGTGATCTAAAGTTTAAACACATAGATTGTACAAGTTTATTCTGAGACGCTGGGGCGGTTTTTATGCACAGATGAAGTACAATGTTGTTCTTTAGTGATCTAAAGTTTAAACACATAGATTGTACAAGTTTATTCAGAGAGGCTGGGGCGGTTTTTATGCACAGATGAAGTACAATGTTGTTTGTTAGTGATGTCAAGTTTAGGCACATAGATTGTACAGGTTTATTCTGAGACGCTGAGGCGGTTTTTATGCACAGATGAAGTACAATGTTGTTTGTTAGTGATGTCAAGTTTAGGCACATAGATTGTACAGGTTTATTCAGAGACGCTGAGGCGGAATTTATGCACAGATGAAGTACAATGTTGTTTGTTAGTGATGTCAAGTTTAGGCACATAGATTGTACAGGTTTATTCAGAGACGCTGAGGCGGAATTTATGCACAGATGAAGTACAATGTTGTTTGTTAGTGATGTCAAGTTTAGGCACATAGATTGTACAGGTTTATTCAGAGACGCTGAGGCGGAATTTATGCACAGATGAAGTACAATGTTGTTTGTTAATGATGTCAAGTTTAGGCACATAGATTGTACAGGTTTATTCTGAGACGCTGAGGCGGTTTTTATGCACAGATGAAGTACAATGTTGTTTGTTAGTGATGTCAAGCTTAGGCACAAGATTGTACAGGTTTATTCAGAGAAGCTGAGGCGGAATTTATGCACAGATGAAGTACAATGTTGTTTGTTAGTGATGTCAAGTTTAGGCACAAGATTGTACAGGTTTATTCAGAGAAGCTGAGGCGGAATTTATGCACAGATGAAGTACAATGTTGTTTGTTAGTGATGTCAAGTTTAGGCACATAGATTGTACAGGTTTATTCAGAGACGCTGGGGCGGTTTTTATGCACAGATGAAGTACAATGTTGTTTGTTAGTGATGTCAAGTTTAGGCACATAGATTGTACAGGTTTATTCAGAGACGCTGAGGCGGTTTTTATGCACAGATGAAGTACAATGTTGTTTGTTAGTGATGTCAAGTTTAGGCACATAGATTGTACAGGTTTATTCAGAGACGCTGAGGCGGAATTTATGCACAGATGAAGTACAATGTTGTTTGTTAGTGATGTCAAGTTTAGGCACATAGATTGTACAGGTTTATTCAGAGATGCCGAGGCGGAATTTATGCACAGATGAAGTACAATGTTGTTTGTTAGTGATGTCAAGTTTAGGCACATAGATTGTACAGGTTTATTCAGAGACGCTGAGGCGGAATTTATGCACAGATGAAGTACAATGTTGTTCCTTAGTGATCTAAAGTTTAAACACATAGATTGTACAAGTTTATTCAGAGACGCTGAGGCGGTTTTTATGCACAGTTGAAGTACAATGTTGTTCCTTAGTGATCTAAAGTTTAAACACATAGATTGTACAAGTTTATTCAGAGACGCTGAGGCGGTTTTTATGCACAGATGAAGAACAATGTTGTTCCTTAGTGATCTAAAGTTTAAACACATAGATTGTACAAGTTTATTCAGAGACGCTGAGGCGGTTTTTATGCACAGATGAAGTACAATGTTGTTCCTTAGTGATCTAAAGTTTAAACACATAGATTGTACAACTTTATTCAGAGACTCTGAGGCGGTTTATATGCACAGATGAAGTAAAATGTTGTTTGTTAGTGATGTCAAGTTTAGGCACATAGATTGTACAGGTTTATTCAGAGACGCTGAGGCGGAATTTATGCACAGATGAAGTACAATGTTGTTTGTTAGAGATATCAGGTTTAGGCACATAGATTGTACAGTTTTATTCAGAGACGCTGAGGCGGAATTTATGCACAGTTGAAGTACAATGTTGTTTGTTAGTGATGTCAAGTTTAGGCACATAGATTGTACAGGTTTATTCAGAGACGCTGAGGCGGAATTTATGCACAGATGAAGTACAATGTTGTTCCTTAGTGATCTAAAGTTTAAACACATAGATTATACAAGTTTATTCAGAGACGCTGAGGCGGTTTTTATGCACAGATGAAGTACAATGTGGTTCCTTAGTGATCTAAAGTTTAAACACATAGATTGTACAAGTTTATTCAGAGACGCTGAGGCGGTTTTTATGCACAGATGAAGAACAATGTTGTTCCTTAGTGATCTAAAGTTTAAACACATAGATTGTACAGGTTTATTCAGAGACGCTGAGGCGGAATTTATGCACAGATGAAGTACAATGTTGTTTGTTAGTGATGTCAAGTTTAGGCACATAGATTGTACAGGTTTATTCAGAGACGCTGAGGCGGAATTTATGCACAGATGAAGTACAATGTTGTTTGTTAGAGATATCAGGTTTAGGCACATAGATTGTACAGTTTTATTCAGAGACGCTGAGGCGGAATTTATGCACAGATGAAGAACAATGTTGTTTGTTAGTGATGTCAAGTTTAGGCACATAGATTGTACAGGTTTATTCAGAGACGCTGAGGCGGAATTTATGCACAGATGAAGAACAATGTTGTTTGTTAGTGATGTCAAGTTTAAACACATAGATTGTACAAGTTTATTCAGAGACGCTGAGGCGGTTTTTATGCACAGATGAAGTACAATGTTGTTTGTTAGTGATGTCAAGTTTAGGCACATAGATTGTACAGGTTTATTCAGAGACGCTGAGGCGGAATTTATGCACAGATGAAGTACAATGTTGTTTGTTAGTGATGTCACGTTTAGGCACATAGATTGTACAGGTTTATTCAGAGACGCTGAGGCGGAATTTATGCACAGATGAAGTACAATGTTGTTTGTTAGTGATGGTAAGTTTAGGCACATAGATTGTACAGGTTTATTCAGAGAAGCTGACGCGGAATTTATGCACAGATGAAGTATGATGTTGTTCGTTAGTGATCTTAAGTTTAAGCACATAGATTGTACAGGCCTTATTTTATCAGGTACGGTGTCTGGTGGAAGCACACTCAGGAAACTATAAGAACATCATCATCGTACAGATATACTCGACTAGGCCATCTATGTGCAAAGTACATACACATGAAGTACATACTTCTTTTAGGGTAGTGAAGTAAGGGCATATTATAATTGTCACACATCAGTTTCCCCAATTCAGGCGGTTCAATTTTATAACCAACTTTTGTTTCCTATTCCGTTCACTTGTATCTATTCAGCGATTCCCTGCTGGAAGTACCGATCATCCCTAAGTGCTGGGGGAGCCAAGCACCAATACGAGCCAAGTAGGCTACTTACTGTGCTTGAATTGTCTTTGCAGTGTCTATGACATAATCAGAGTATAAATCTTCCTCTGTCTGTAGCATAGTTCATGTCTTGCAGAAATTTAGTTCCATCTGCTGAAATTTTCATGTTTTTTTTTTTAATCTGATGAGGGTGGTAGTTGTTTTTCAGAGATGAGCTACTTGATTGTGAGTTTTGGTTATCGAAGCGCAATTAATTTTGATTTTGCAAAAGCATTTAGATCTGGCAGCGAAATTAGTAGCATTAGTAATTTTTAAAATTTAGGTTATTCAACTTAGGGTATGATGAACTAATATGTCAAATATAAAAAGGAAAGATATCTACTACATTACGTCGAAATATTTCTACAAGTACACAATATTTTTAATGCAATATCCTATTTAGAAAATTATTAAATATTTTAAAATAATTAAATAATAAAACTGATAATATAATAATAATATTTTTAATATTCATATTTACTAGATTTACGTACAAGTATATAAATGTAGTAAACATTATAAACTTTCACGTTTTTGCTGTTTTTTTTATTACATTGTTTTCGATTATTTGTTGTTTGCCTTTTAAACTTTGATCTACTTTCGTATAGTGGGTGAAAATAATTTTTTGGCCGAAGAAAATGGTCAAATATTTCCTTATCAGAAAATGACGGTATATGGCCTACTACTCCAGACTTGTTCAACGAGATAAATCTCGAATGTACTTTCAGTCATGTGACTAAATGTAAATAGATCAACACGGTTAGGGGATTTCTACAATATGTATGAATAGAATAGTTATGCAGGAGTAATGGCAGAAAACAATAGGCGACTTTGCGGCGAGCTAACCAGGTTTAGATGTCTTCTTGACTTTTTCCATAACCCGAATTAATACTCTTGTTCTATATCTGGCGTTATGCGCTTTCTTGTTTGATTTGTCTTCATTTGTTCTCTCTACCACTGTGTATTGGAAGTGTTCTGTTTTCTGGTAATGTCCCATTGACTGGTTCTCTCATTGACAACTTGAAACCGCCTACTCTAATTATGTATATCGCCTACTAAAACTGTAAAATGGAGAATCTGCGTAAATTGTAAGCTGTTAGATTCTTCAACGGTTTGTAATGTGGCCGGGCAAGTACTGTGATGACGCATTACTTAGTCTATCACAGTATGCAAAACTGTTTAACTCATGAGCAATGCTTATTGGATCCGATCCTTTAGTTTATTCCACAACACAGATTGACATCTGCATTGTAACAGACATATTTAGAAAAGGTAAGTTGGTCCATTAACGGGGGTCACCGAATCGCAATGACTGACAGCGGAAGAGTAACGGGAGAAGGTTAGGTCACTCGTGGACGGTAAGAGCGTGATGTTTGTTGCACCCGTAAAGACTTGGTAAATAAACATAACCTAAATTGTCGTCGCGCGTTTTCCTAATTGTTTCTTGAGCTCATTCAGATTTCCGAATTGAATTTTCGTTTGTTCATGTCGCCATGGGTAGGCGAAAGAAAAAATTTAGTAGCTCGTTGAGATTCATTGCTTGAGTAGCTAAGTCTGCTCTCTTAATGGAAATATGTTCTGTCAGTGCCTTAGAGTGGTCTCGACAGTAAAATGTCAAAGACGTCTTCAAAGGAATTAAAGAAATATGTTTCATTCATTGGCATAAACGTTTCGGGATACTCAGACATCTTCAGTCAGCAGAATAAGCCATAGACAATTCAAAATAATTTTGGAAATGTTACAGAAACGTTATGCCAATAAAATAATAAGCTTTAGTTATTATAGTTATAAACTGTGAGTTATAAACGTATTTATAGTTTTGTTAAAACACATCACACCTATTTAAATTTTAAAACACACAGCTCAGAACTTTATTTTGTCAATTTTTGTTGACCATAATCTTTATATTTAATATTTTTTACTTCTAAACAGCTGATCTGATATTGCGATCATCGTTTTATGCGCTTTAATTAAATTAGCACACGTTTACTAGCGAATTATCTTTAATTGTTATTATTTTATTATTTTTACACTTATTGCGATACTAGTTAGAGGTAGCTACAGACACATGAATATTATTTCCATTTACACATAGATACGTTTAATTCCCTATATACGTTTAGTCATACTCAAGGAATTTTAGGATTACAAAGGACCAGAAGTTAGTCCCAACGCCTGACCGTTAGCTTGCTTCTTTTATCTCCAACACGTTTATCTAATCTTTTCTTCACAACACGTTGTAAAGGCTCTTTTCGTACTTAATATTTACAAACATCCTTTACTTTCTACTTTAATTTACAATTAATTATTTTCAGTCTCCATATCAAATCTGATATTTTTACTTATAACTGGATGTGGTCGCCACAGTGCATTTTTAATAAATACCGAAAGCCGGCAATATTTAACATATTATCAATATAAATTTGACGTTTTATATGAAGTAATATGTAATAGGGTTCTGAAATACTGATACAAGATAACACATAATTACTTATTCCACTAAATTTAATACTTCTGTCGACATTTTAGTCATTTAGAATTTACCTACAGGTTTCCCCTTTACTTATTCAAATTAAATAATTACAATTAAAATAAATAAAGTAACATGACCAATGCGTTAAAATAGCTGTCCTACTACAAACCTATAAAATAAAATCAGCTGTCTCATGAAATCATATGTTATCATTTATTTTAAACCAAAAAACACGAAAAAACTATATTGTATACCTTCCCCCTTTTATGAAAAGTTTTTCTACCACATAAAACTAGTTTTATTGACATTTTTGCCTCAGTAGGTGACTAATTGACAAGCTAAGTGGTGGAAGGACAGTGACACGGGATTACTATATAAGGGTCGGTCAGTGCACAGTCCTAGGGCTCTACCCCCTCTTATACCCTCAAAATAAACTACCTCATGTACTTGATGCTCCTCCGCCCCGTTGTCCCCTTCGCAGCACCTCTCTGGTGGCCACTTTATCCTAAAACGTGGAATCGTTTCAGTCCTCGTCGCTGATATGAATCTCCAACTCTCCTTGCTCCTCTGCAATGTCACCATCCGTCAATCCTTCCGCTCTACCACCCTTGCGGACTTTATCCCCTCCCTCTTCGCAATGTGGTCGAGACTGACGCAAGTCACACGGGCGAGAGTCACGAGTATGAAGTTGTATTCTTAGGTGTAATGGTTTTATTACGTTGGACTGGAGATCCTTCACATAAGCATCTTTGTGTTCTTTGACACCTTTTTAGGAATAACCCCAGAGAGCAGTCTCCCCTTCGTCAAGCAAGTCCTGCACTTATTTCAACAGATACAGATACGGCAAGCGGTATATGAGTGGTGTGAAACGATTAGACGAATGAAGATGGTGAAACTGAAGATTGGGAAGGGTCCATCCGGCTCGACTCCTGCCAAAATGCATAGACCCGTCCGTTCGGGAAATCCACCTCCAGCTATATGAAACCTCTACATCCACGAATCCAACCAGAAAACTCATTACTCCCGTCCCGGGTGACTAGTGTCAGTCCCGAAACGGGGGCTTAGGTCTTAGTACCAAGACCTATGAAAGATTCTTTCGACCTTGCTATAAGGAGTTGACTGGTTGAACGCCCACCCCCTCAATGGGTTGAGACGAACTCCTCCAGTGACAGTAGTTCGACCGCTGTTCCAGAACTACTCAGGACCAGTAGAGCCTATATATTCTTTGACACGGAGGTAGAGTCGGTAGACTACTCCTTATTGCTATTCTTCTTTTTTTCATCATCTTTCTTCTTTCACTTTCCACAAAACGCACTGCCGAATGAAAGATTTGATAGTAGGCTTTCAACCTTTAAAAACTATTTTAAAACACACATTTTTACGTCGATATGATCTATAAATAATAAAATAATATTTTCGGCTACCCAAATACTTGAAAATTTGTAACCTGTGACTAAAGTTAATCACAGCGCATTAGGAGATGTTTGCTTTTTAAATTTCATAAACCTTTACTATTGAGAGTACTTACATCTTGCATACTCTATATGCCAGCGTTCTACCCCCAAGTCGACCTGGAACTTTTATATTACTGTATAGGTGAGCGTTCTACTCCAGGTCGACCTGGGACCTACATGCTACTGTATAGATGATCGTTTTAACCCAGGCCAACCTGGGACCTCCAGGTTACTGTATAGGCGAGGTTTCACCCCCCAGCTCAACCTGGAACCTTCATGTTACTGTATAGGCGTGGTTTTTACCCCAAGTCGACCTGGAACTTTCAGATTACTGTATAGGTGACCTTTCTACTCCAAGTCGATTTCGCAAACGTTCTACCCCTGGTTGTGTGTAGATATAAAGAGAGAAAAGCTGTAGACTAAGCGAGAAAATAATAATATCAGGGATGTGTTATAGTATATGCTATGTGTCATAGTGAATGTGTTGTAGTGGTGAAATAGGGGTGAGGAGAAAATAAAGGTTTTGAGGTGGTCAATGGGTGGTAGTTCAGGATAGAAGGTGATTAGATAACTCCAGACCTTCATTTAGTTAAGAAGAACAGAACAAATATTACGCCAAGAAGATGAAAGTGTGTAGAAATGTTGGTCAGTAGTTGCCTGCCCTTGGACAGAATAAAACGATCGCGTGTTTAAACAGCAACTTTCTAAAGACGTTTACAACTTCCTGTTGTTAAATCTATCTCACGTCACAGTATTCTAAGGTGCTCTACTAAACAGTTATTTGGACTCTGCACAACGTTTGACCTGGCGTAGAGGTTAGGTGCGGAATGGTCGCCGTGTATGAACTCGTGCAGGTGATCAATAGCCTACTTCTAACAATCACATGTTCGGTAACGTTCAACCTGACCTAACAGCATCTATTTACTTTTATTTTCACCTAACTTCACTTTGAAATGTTTTGTGAAACGGTTTCACCATGTGATATTTTAAAATGGTAATTTTTAAACTTTATTATAAGCTTCCATTTTAAAAACTTACACACACACACACACACAACGCAAACACCCTTCCTCCCACACACAAACACATTCATAAACACACACACACACACACACACACACACACACACACACACACACACACACAACGCAAACACCCTTCCTCCCACACACACAACGCAAACACCCTTCCTCCCACACACAAACACATTCATAAACACACACACACACACACACACACACACACACACACACACACACACACACACACACACACACACACACACACACACACACACACACACACACACACATACACACACTCACACACAACGCCAACACCCCTCCTCCCACACACAAACAAACACATTCATAAACACACACAACCCACATACAAACATACACACACACACACACACACACACACACACACATACACACACAACACACATACGCACACGCACACGATACATACACACACACACACGAGCACGCGCCCATGCGCAAACACACATATACACACACGCGCCTGGATATATAGAGTCAACTTAAACATACCACTGCTTTTGTTTTTGACGTCTTAATAATCGCCTTAGCACAACATTACTACAGTTGTAATATTAGAAATTTTCCAATACCCCAAAAATATAAAAAAATAAATAATGCTACAAGTGACCTAAGAATAAACCACTATGTACATTTCGATTACGATGTCAACAATATCAGAGTCTAGTATTATAAAATTACTATCTAGAATGCAATAATTTATAAAACTAGATTGACAGAATAAAGCTTACTGAACAGTCTATTTCAGGGGTTTTATGTTTTTTTTAGTAAGGGCTCAGGCCAAGTAATTAACAACCTCAAGTTTGTTCCTATAATATTAAATACAATAATTTTATCTTATTATTTTCTAATTGGTCTCCCGCTTCCCCTGATTTGTATTCCCCCACCCTCCCAGCTTGGGAACCCTTGGTCTAGTTGGTAAATTATTATATTCTAGATAATGATTTTGTAATACCACACTCTAATGATGCCATCGATTATAATAATTGATCTAATAATGGTCATCTAATAATACAAAATGTACATTATGGGTTTAATATTAGTTATTTTTGTGGCTTTGGGTGTTGTATCAATATTTTGACTTTAAAATATTGTACCACTTCGCTCTTGATATTGTATAGGTTTGAAACTATTGATGAAAATAGACATATTATTTTTTATAAAAAATGTATTACCCTCGTAGTGTGATGCCGACGACTCATTGGCGAATTATCTGCGGGCCGGTCTCGGCGGGGAAGGTTTTTCAGGACTGCAGGAGGTCCCCGCTCCAGGGCTCAACTGGAGTGTATATAAGTTATTCATTAATTTAATCAATACCTGAACCAGATTTGAAATAAATAAAAAGAGAAATTAACATTACGATAATGGAGCTTTATTGTTCTTAGTGTTTAAGGAGCATTTAATATTTTAATTTTCTTCATCTTGCTTGTTGTTTATTTTACCTTTCTTTCTCTATGATACGTTTATTTCGCCTATTTTTATTTCAATTTCAATGTTTTAAAATCTTTACTAATCTTATTGTTGTCATTAATTTTCATTTTTGTTTTTTAATTTTTGCAAATTTTTACTTTTTGGAAAATTAAAATCTACATAAATATTTACTCAGACATAAGTGTAAGAATGAATTCTTATAAAAGTATAAGTCAAAATAATCCCTTCCACAGACCCTCCTATCATATCTATACAGCCTGCTCGTATGCATAAATGTAAATGTTACTGTAACATCTCGTATATTGACAAATCCTAATACTTTCTAGAAAAATCTAAGATTTACCAACTGTTATTGGTAAAAGTTCGAACTCTCCTGGTGCCATCGTTTATTTCGAGGTTCTACCATCAGTAAATAAGTAGAAATTCTACGCAGTAAATCTTGGGTTTCACCTTAGAGACACGGTAAATGTTGACATTCATTTATAATATAATATAACCCAACCTAATTTTGTTTATTAACTACCAAATCTTAAGATAAATACTGATTCAGTTTGTGAGAAGTAAAAGAAATATGTAAGGTTTGATTGATAGTTAATTGAAATAAATTATTAAGAAACACTCATTGTTGTATTCCCAAAACCAACTTTTACCAACCATCGTTGGTAAAACCTAGCGTCTCCCAAACTCTGAAAGCAAAAAAAACGAAAAAATCATCTCTTATTTATACAATTCTCAAATTTACTCATGTTGGTTGGTTCTAAGATTTAATACTAAAACTTAAGATTTACCAATATACGGGTTTTAACAAAAACATAAAAACTATGCTCGTGTAGTACACCAAAATAAACAGAACTGAAACTGAGCGGCTGTAGTTGCCTCCTCGATCAGCTGTGCCGACTTTTATTGTTGCCGAGTAATCGTGTTGACTTATTTCGTTGAGGCTAGAGTTTGCTGGGATGGTACTACCTACAACGGAGAAAACTTGAGCATTATTTTCGCTGATTTGTACTTGGACTTGCGGGTAGTTCAGGTTTGTCACACAATGTATTACTTTTTCAGGAACAATTTCAAGAACTCCGCCTAGTAACGCTATCATTATAAGTGTTGTTGAATAATTTCGTAGATCAGGCAGTGTTTTGGCCCAGTGAGAGGGCTTTTCAGGTCTCCTAGTAACGCTGTCATTATAAGTGTTGTTGAATAATTTCGTAGATCAGGCAGTGTTTTGGCCCAGTGAGAGGGCTTTTCAGGTCTCCTAGTAACGCTGTCGTTATAAGTGTTGTTGAATAATTTCGTAGATCAGGCAGTGTTTTGGCCCAGTGAGAGGGCTTTTCAGGTCTCCTAGTAACGCTGTTATTATTAGTGTTGTTGAATAATTTCGTAGATCAGGCAGTATTTTGGCCCAGTGAGAGGGCTTTTCAGGTCTCTCAAATACCGTCTGCAAATGAAACCCAAGGGGAGTGTGGCAACGAGTGTGTAACGAGCATGGAACAACCCCTCTTCACCAAAATGACCCAAAACCTTCAATAGCGGTACGTGTCTTGTCTCAGGGGGCCACATAGAACATGTTTATACCCGAGTCTAACCGATCTAGCTTCTTTTCATATGTATATGTTTGTTAAACTATTTAAATAAAATTAAATGAAATAAAATTATATAACGCAACTGTTATAGTATTTTCTATTTAAACGCATTATGTGTGAATAAGATTTTGTATTATAGTAATGCATGTGGGTAATATACTATATGCCTAAATTATGTATATTAAAGATATAAACATTCATTTCAAATTTTATATTTATATATGATAAAAAATGCATAAAGTATATATAGCGCATGTATGAATTGTTTGCCTAATCCACTTCTTCGGGTACCATTCTGCTGAATAGCTGGGTGCTACCGGATGTAAAGCTCGTCGATGATGGCATATTAACCGGAAGTTTGGAACCTAACGCGCCTACATTAAAAAATGTTTTGAAACTTTCCAAATGATATTTCTATTTTCAATAAATCAACCGTTGGTATTTCAATATAATCACAGAGTAGTTACCATGATGGCGCTCATAAACTTTTTAATCTGAGAAATTAATTTAAAATTTTAAAAAGGTGAATTAATTTCTACCAGAGTCGAATATAAATAGAATATACAAATGAACCGTGTGTTATTGTATGGTAACGGTGACCGGTAGCGGAGCGGTGACCCGCCGACGTTCCTTGACCAGCCTCAAGAGTACTTTCCCCTCTCTACGGGCACATTTTTGACCGCGTGCAACTTTCTCAAAAACAAGTAAACAATTACAAGGCCACCAATAAAATTAGTTTTGTCTCAGTTGCTAAAGATGCAACATGGCGATTCGAATATTAAATGGGGAGCCGATTGGAAATTATAAACGGAACTGACTGTAGTTGGTATGTCGTAGTTTTCGCAATACGATTTGGTTGTAGATTTGTACTTAATCACTTCCGTCGCGCTTAGGAAATGCACAGTTCAACGTCCAGTGATATCTACTATCTGTATAGACCAGGTGAAGGGAGTTAACTCAATTATACGTTACATTACAAGATTATTACTAGTAAAGTAGATTTTTAATTGTATATAATTACTAATTAGATATTTTAATCGCTACATTAACTAAAGTAATTTTATTACAAAGAATTGTTTCGTAGTAGTTATACAAAAAGCCATGGCTTGTTATTTCCCAATAATCTTTCTGTCTGTCAAACCATGAGTTAGTCGATAGGTATTGAACAGATTTAAACTGGGCGGGATTTAGCAAGAATGTTGCCATAGCAACCGTGACGTAACTATTTATGTTTCTATCATAGGGTTAAAAAGAAGAGCTTGCATGTGGGCCCTTCACTTGCGTCCGTTGTATGTTTTACGTGCATGTCTTAGTTGAGGTAAAATAGTAAATTAAATTAAAAATTTTGTAATATACCACGTTCTTAAAAAGGAACGAAAAAGTATAAAATAATTTTTACATGGCCCTTCTACAATTTCGAGGAAGAATTGTTACTGCCCATAGATATATGTGTAATACTTGAAGAGATAAACGTGGGATGCAGGTTACCAAACTATCTCATGGTAGTTGGGGAGTAAATGAATTAAATTACAGTGAATCCCATTTTCAATTCACTGAAATCAGCTGTGAATTCGTCCGGATTGTCTACTTGTATTATTTACTGGCTGCACCCCGCTTTTTTCCCTTCAAGTACTGTATTACAAATGATGTCCCTTCAAGTATCCATGGCCAATGACAATTCTCCCTCAAAATTGTAGAAGGGCCACGAAAAATTATTTTATTTTTTTAGGTTTTTGTTAAAAACGTTATATATTGCAAAATTTTTTAATTTAATCTATTATTTTCCGTTTTTTAGTCTTATTTCAGGGTGAAAGATTTCAACTGATTTTGTATTTATTGATGCGACTCTGACAGAGACCTATAGGTCTGGAGTAAATTACCATTTCACAACCTGCTTCGCTGCCAATGTCTGGAAATCAAATGTATAATAGTTACAATTCTATTAGTCTTATAACCCTAAACAACAAATTAAAGAAGTAAACACAATTTATTTGATTTTTTAATATTCATGAATTAAAAAAATGTAATGTCGAATTAACCCTTTAACGTACACATCACCCAAATTCGATTGATTTAAACCACTATTGAAGCAACTACGAAGAGACAAGTAACCCAGTGAATATTACGCTGCCATCTACTTCAGGTCTCTAGTACATCGGGGAGTTAGTTAAAACTCGATTGCACAATCCCACCAGGACAGACAGACAGATAGATATGACGGAAACCGAACTAATAAAAAAATGGCAAAAAGGTTTTCGATTTCGTACAACATTGTTAAGACTTCAAAAACATGCATGTTTAACTTGTTATGAGCTTTTTAAACGGCTCGGGTTATTTTTTCACGCTATTCACACATACTATGATAATTTCTCTTTGACAGTTATGCTGTATGAAATTTTGCATAATATGTACATTAATTATTGTCTCAGGGCGCCTTCAGTGTATTGGGAAATAAAATCAATAATTAGTTGAATAATCTATAAATTAGATACAGAAATTTACAACAGTAACAACGCGATATAGCTTTATCACTCCAAGTGAGATTTGTAAAA
Source organism: Prosapia bicincta (assembly GCA_036971475.1). Taxonomy (NCBI): domain Eukaryota; kingdom Metazoa; phylum Arthropoda; class Insecta; order Hemiptera; family Cercopidae; genus Prosapia; species Prosapia bicincta. Next base: position 25,516,027 of record JBAIZL010000006.1, on the reverse strand, counting down.
ACGTCAATTTTGGACCAGATTGTAACGTAAATAAATATAACACTTTTAATTCTGAGAAACAAAATTTCGTTTGCCTTGATCACGTCAAGGTCCTAAGGATGGTGATTACTTTTCTTTTCAATGGACATGAAAACCTAGAAGATGATTTGGTGCAAAAAAGACAACATAAGCGGGGAAAAGAAATTCTTCATGCTCACAAACACAAGACCTGAAATAAGATCGATTAAACATTCGAAAATCTCTGGTAAAAAAAAACGTTTATACCGAACAACAAACCAAATACAACATATAACACAACTCCAAGCACCACGTGCGTATAACTAAATTGTACGGACTGTAAAGTTCTACATTATGCAATTAGATAGCAGATATCAGCAATGATCCAAATAAATTATATTCTCAATTAAAAACAAGTAATATAAACAAAAATGTTTAAAGTCAATTCCTACTTGAATAAAGTAACATAACCTATGCGTTATAATAGCTGTTCTACCACAGCTGGTAGGTAAAATAGGTGTGGTAAAATTTATTTTAATTGATCTATGTATAGATAATTTAACTTATCTATAAATATTTATTTATTTATCTGTATGAATTTATTCATAAATTGATTATTAAATTTATATATATATATATATATATATATATATAAAAATTTTTATTTATATGCATTAGTATTTGAAATAACTTATTAAATTTAATTAATTAAATAATATTTGAAAAAACTTTATTAACATTTAAGTGTCTTAGACTAAAAGTTACAAAAAATTCATTGAAATTTTAGTGGGTGAATCAAAAATATTTTATTAACGATTAAAAATTTGGTCATATTTGAATATGTTTTTACTTATATCTTGTACTTAAAATACATCGATATTATTTCGTTTGATTTATACTTTTTAATTTATTAAGAAAAAAACTTGTTGCTATTAAGAGAGCAAAATTAATGAAACTAAATTTTAAAAGAGTAAATGTAATAAAAACATAAGTACATATTCATTAAACTTAAAATTATTTTAAATTAGCTAAATTCGGAGAAGACGTCTCGTTCCGGAACACACAGGTAGCGCGTGATTAAGCCACGAGTTTTGCGACATTAATGTATTGGAACCGGTACGATCACGAGGCCACTTTCCGTTTCAACAAACATGGAGGAAATGTTATATCACTAAAATATACTAGCGACACGTTTACTTATATATTATTTTGGGGTCAAACAATACGCGGATTGGTTCGGTTGTGTATTTTTCTTTGAGAAACTTGCTTAATCTGGAACAATATTGTAGTACTTAGGGGTACATTTGTTTAATGTGGTTACAAGAAAACAATTCATGAAAAGCCAAAAAACACATTTTTTTGACATATGACAAAAAATTATTATTTTAAAGATCATTATTTTGTTCATTCCTCAGCTAAGATAGATTGTTATTTTGTAGGCTTTTCTACTCCCATCTCAGTTTCTTTTCCATCTACATCCTAGTCCACGTACAGTTCATTTCCTAACACCGTTGTTTGCGGTGTAAATGAATGGACTCTAATAGTGGGATCTCCTAAAGTTTTCTTTTAGGATTGCTTTTTAGTTCCTGAGTTACAAGATAGGAGGCAGTTAGTCCCCAACATTTTGAAAAGCTTCCTTTTGTTAGTGGCAAGACGAAGTGGTAGTGATAAACTCACTACAATTTAGGTTCAGTGATAAATTAGTTATTTGCACCGTATAGGAGTCACACCGAAAGTTCTCGCAAATCTTCCCAGGAGATACCGGCAACTTTGTTTTCTACTTCTTAGGGCAGTCGCAGAAGAAGATTTAAGACGTGCATAATCTAGGCCTTCAGCTCTTACCTAAAAACTGCAAGGAAAATAAATATACGAGTAGATGCATAATGAGTAGAAGCTACAGTCCAAAATTTTGAAACCACGCCTCCAGAAAGCCTACCTCAAACTAAAGGTGACTATGTCAGGAGCAAGGTACCAGACTGTAAGAGTCTTTCGACCTCTCTGTAAAGCCTGGAACACGAACTTCAACTAGACACTACGGTGTCGATCGCTTTTCCAGAACTACTCGAAACCAGTAGAACCTTCGGAACGGTCAGGTTTCTTCCTTCAACACGGAACGACCTTCAACACTCAGTCTGATTAGTTGGGTTCAGGTATGGTAAGTGGACCTTTATCTACTCTCGGTTGGCATTACCTGCGGGCCGGGACCACACACAGACTCGGGACTTGGCATAAACCATGCTGTTATACCTCAAACCCATCTCGTTATACATTGAGAGCTTCATACGGGGACAGCATTTAGATTCCATTGCAGTTCTTGCGTGCAACCTAGCTGGAGGAGGCGTTGGATGATTAAACCGATACGCTGAATTTGTAAACACCCCAAAAGGGTGACACACATCGCCGTAGGGGGATTACATAACGAGAATATCGTTCCACAAAACTTATAATTCTGAACATCCCCCTTTAAAAAACATTTTCACAAATAACCCTCTTATATTATATATATATACACACACACACATACATATACACATATATATATATATATATATATATATATATATATATATATAATACGTTTTCTTGTTTAATAATTTAAAACAACTTAGGTTATTCAAATACAAGAATATTTATTATTTTATATCCAATATATATAAAATAATAAATATTCTTGTATTTGAATAACCTATGTTGTTTTAATATATATATATATATATATATATTTGACTAAGGTTACCTCTGGTAAAATGAATGTCGCTGGTTTCTTTGGGAAGCGGCAGACTAAACAAAAGTCGCCCCCAAGTCACCAGCTAAACCTTTGACTCTCGCTATACGACTGCGACTTTTCTTAACTTAATTCTTTAGTTTATAAGGGACTGGACAATTAATGTTTGTGACAATCAGCTGCTTGTGTTCGGTTCGCTGCTGATCGCTGCTTTTACGTGGTAACTATTAAAACTAATAACTATTTTTGTTTGTTAATAACTATCGGATGTTTGACGTTTATACAAACAACTGTTACAAGGTCATTATCGCGAGTAGCTTTTTTCTGGCCTCAGTGACGGACTGAAACTCCTTGCGCACTGTCATTAGCATGGAATGACCAGGTTAAAAAACGCCGAGACTTTGTAACATGGGTTATGCCCAGACCATTTTAAAATGTCGTCATTCAATATCTTTGTAAGAGCGGTCGTGTCAAAATGGTTTAGTTTGATTGACCAATTGGTTAGAGGCAATACGAATGTATCTGGCTAAATATGTACTTCTCTCCGAGTCTTAAATTTAATGCATTTTTCAGTTCATTTTATTAGTTCTCACTCTCTTTATACACACACACACCACACACACACACACACACACACACACACACACACACACACACACACACACACACACACACACACACACACACACACACACACACACACACACACACACACACACACACACACACACACACACACACACACACACACACACACACACACACACACACACACACACACACACACACACACACACACACACACACACACACACTCACACACACACACACACACACACACACACACACACACACACACACACACACACACACACACACACATATATATATATATATATATATATATATATATATATATATATATATATATATATACATATATATAATAGCTTTAAACGTGTAGTGGATGACACTTGATTGTAATAGAATTTTTTTTCAATTATTAGATTATTTGGGATTATTATGGGTAGTACAACAGTAGCCAATCTACTCCGGCTGAGTAAGCTTTCTTTTAAACTGTTACCTCCTCCTCTATGCGCTTATAGAGCTTCATCACTCGAATCAATACCTACAGCAAAGGACTAATGTTTGGTGGATGTATAGTACAACAGTAGCCAATCCACTCCGGGTGAGTAAGCTTTCTCTCAAACTGCTACCTCCTCCTCAATGCACTAATAACTCTTCATCATTCCAATCACTACTTATAGTAAAGGACGAATGTTTGGTGGATAGCCAATCCACTTCGGCTGAGTAAGTTTTCCCTCAAAATGCTACATCATACTCTATGCGCTTATAGAGCTTCATCACTCGCATCACTACCTATAACAAAGGACTAATTTTTGGTGGATGGATAGTACAACAGTAGCCAATCCACCCCGGCTGAGTAAGCATTCTCTCAAACTGCTACCGTCTCCTCTATGGGTTTATAGAGCTTCAATCACTCGCATCACTACCTACAGCAAAGGACTAATGTTTCGTGGATGGATATAACAACAGTAGCCAATCCACTCCGGCTGAGTAAGCTTTATCTCAAAGAGCTGCCTACCCCTCTATGCGCTGATAGAGCTTCTTCACTCGCAACACTACCTACAGCAAAGGACTAGTGTTTGGTGGATGGGTAGTACTACAAACGCCAAGCCACTCCGGCCGAGTAAGCTTTCTCTCCAACTGCTACCTCCTCCACTATGCGCTGATAGAGCTTCTTCACTCGCATCAGTAAATATAGCAAAGGACTATTCTTTGGTAGATGGATAGTTTAACAGTAAAAATCCACTTCGGCACTAATATCTCTCCTTCACTCCCATCACTCCCATCACTATAGCAAAGAACTAATGTTTGGTGGATGGGTAGTACAACAGTAGCCAATCCACTCCGGCCGAGTAAGCTTTCTCTCAAACTGTTTCCTCCTCCTCTATGCGCTGATAGTGCTTCTTCACTCGCATCACTACCTATAGCAACGGAACAATGTTTGATGGATGGATAGTACAACCGTAGCCAATCTACTCCGGCTGAGTAAGCTTTCTCTCAAACTGCTACCTCCTCCTCTATGCGCTGATAGAGCTTCTTCACTCGCATCACTACCTATAGCAAAGGACTAATGTTTGGTGGATGTATAGTACTACAGTAGCCAACCCACTCTGGCCGAGTAAGCTTTCTCTCCTACTGCTACCTCCTCCTCTATGCGCTAATAGAGCTTCTTCACTCGCATCACTACCTATAGCAAAGGACTAATGTTTGATGGATGGATAGTTCAACAGTAACCAATCCACACCGGCTGAGTTAGCTTTTTTTCAAACTGTTACCTCCTCCTCTATGCGCCTATAGAGTTTCATCACTCGCATTACTACCTACAGCAAAGGACTAATGTTTGATGGATGGATAGTACAACCGTAGCCAATCTACTCCGGCTGAGTAAGCTTTCTCTCAAACTGCTACCTCCTCCTCTATGCGCTGATAGAGCTTCTTCACTCGCATCACTACCTGTAGCAAAGGACTAATGTTTGGTGGATGGATAGTACAACAGTAGCCAATCCACTCCGGCTGAGTAAGCTTTCCCTCAAAATGCTACATCCTACTCTATGCACTTATAGAGCTTCATCACTAGAATCAATACCTACAGCAAAAGACTAATGTTTGGTGGATGGGTAGTACAACAGTAGCCAACCCACTCCGGCTGAGTAAGCTTTCTCTCAAACTCCTACCTCCTCCTCTGTGGGTTTATAGAGCTTCAATCACTCGCATCACTACCTACAGCAAAGGACTATTGTTTGGTGGATGGATAGTACAACAGTAGCCAATCTACTCCGGCTGAGTAAACTTTCTCTCAATCTGCTACCTTCTCCTATATGCACTTATAGAGCTTCATCACTCGCAACACTACCTACAGCAATAGACTAATGTATTTTCGATGGATAGTACAACAGTAGCCAATCCACTCCGGCTGAGTAAGCATTCTCTCAAAATGCTACCTCCTTCTCTATGCACTGATACAGCTTCATCACTCGCATCACTACCTACAGCAAAGGACTATTGTTTGGTGGATGGATGGTACAACAGTAGCCAATCCACTCCGGCTGAGTAAGCATTCTCTCAAAATGCTACCTCCTTCTCTATGCACTGATACAGCTTCATCACTTGCATCACTACCTACAGCAATAGACTAATGTATTTTCGATGGATAGTACAACAGTAGCCAATCCACTCCGGCTGAGTAAGCATTCTCTCAAAATGCTACCTCCTTCTCTATGCACTGATACAGCTTCATCACTTGCATCACTACCTACAGCAATAGACTAATGTATTTTCGATGGATAGTACAACAGTAGCCAATCCACTCCGGCTGAGTAAGCATTCTCTCAAAATGCTACCTCCTTCTCTATGCACTGATACAGCTTCATCACTTGCATCACTACCTACAGCAATAGACTAATGTATTTTCGATGGATAGTACAACAGTAGCCAATCCACTCCGGCTGAGTAAGCATTCTCTCAAAATGCTACCTCCTTCTCTATGCACTGATACAGCTTCATCATTCGCATCACTACCTATAGCAAAGGACTAATGTTTGGTGGATGGGTAGTACAACTGTAGCCAAAGCCTCAGTAGTTAAAATAAGGTATAATACACACACACTCTTCTCTTATAGAAGAGTACCCACTATTCTTACTCTTCTATACTTTTCCCAACACACTGCCGTTTGTAGACCTACTACCCACCCATCCTCATACATTAGTCCGTTGCTACAGAGTCTAATCATTTTCCTGGCTGTGTTCATCAACAGACTTACTTGCTGACGTGTTATGTGATAACGATGGCTCAGTCATCCTGAAAAAAATAATTTTGTAATGATTTTGGAAAGGCCGCTATACAAACGTAACGCGCTGAGAGTTTCGATGGTTCGACAGTTGTTTTGTGCATCCTCCAACCTTTTCTTTGTCCCTACCGTTCTCAAGAGAGTTTCATCACTCGTCTCAGAAGCTTTACCAAAAGATCATTTTGTTATTTTCTAGTACTTCTTAATTCCATCTTCCCCTTCTTATCTTTATTGTTATAAAGTAATGCAAGAAGGCTCGATTATAGTCACTTCTTAAGTAATTAAAGTAATGTTAAGCAACCTTTTAGATATTTTTTTCTTTTAAGCCTAAAAGTCAAACCTTTACTGTTGGCCAACGTTTGATAATCTGTAGAGTTTTGCTTGCTTGGATTGAATGTTTTTTCGAACTCGCGCCCGTTTTATCATAGCCGACTACTTGACACATATTGTGTTCTCCGAAATAGTTTGCAATTCATTCGCTGCGTTCGCCAGTGTCTGCGGAATGGCTTGCCGTTCTCGCCGCACATTTTCCATTATTCTAATTTATTCTTAAACCGTTAGTTCCAATTCTTAGAAATTTGATTTCAATAAATTCGATCGTTGAACTGCAAAACTGTAAGTAAAATATATTGATTCGTATTTTTTTTTTTTTTTAATTTCAGTGTTCAATTTGTTTTCTGGAAGTAAAAGGGTTTGAATCGTTTTTATATAGCAGCTTTACGGAAACGATAGGCATATCGTGATTTCGTGAGATAGGAAGGAGAAATTTTACTACTTCTAATCAAATGAATTTTAATTAAAAATTTTCACAGATATTTTAATATTATAAAAATGATTGGATAGTATTTTTAAATGTGCTAATTTTTTAATGTTGTGTGTTTATATATCTTACAAGTACAATACAATGTCGGAAATACAAAAATAGTCGACTTCACTTCACAAATATGTTTTTTCATCTAGCTCTTACGTTTTATTTCCTTCTAATATTCATATGCAGACCAACTATGAGATTTTATTTTGCCACTTGGGTAAACCTGTTTAAAATAAATTCCTCACGATTGTAACAATAACTTAGTTGGAGGTGACTCGCAGAGTAAGCCGGTTAGCAGGTATCTCAGACTCGGGTACCAGGGAACACAAAGAGTCACCCGAGTAGCAAGTAAATCACACAGTCGGCCGAGTAGCTGGTGTCTCACAGAGTCGTCCTGGTAGTAGGTGTCTTACTGAATCTATTTTGCCTCAAGGAGCGTTCTTTTTATAAAGTAATTTTCGTCAAGAGTGCGACTGTTTAATGAACTAATTTAACTCAGGAGAGTGACCTTTTTATGTAGTAATTTTCCTCAAGAGAGTGACCTTTTTATGAAGTAATTTTCCTCAAGAGAGCGACCTTTTTATGAACTAATTTTCCTCAAGAGAGCGACCTTTTTCTAAACTAATTTGCCTCAAGAGAGGACCTTTTTATGAACTATTTTTTCTCAAGAGAGCGACCGTTTTATGAACTAAGTGCCTCAAGACAGCGACCTTTATATGAAGTAAATTGCCTCAAGAGAGCGCCCGTTTTATGAACTAATTGAATCAAGACAGCGACCTTTATATGAATTAATTTGAGTTAAGAAAGCGTCCTTTTTATGAACTAATTTGCCTCAAGAGAACGATCTTTTTATGAATTAATTTTTCTCAAGAGAGCGCCCGTTTTATGAACTAAGTGCCTCAAGACAGCGACCTTTATATGAAGTAAATTGCCTCAAGAGAGCGCCCGTTTTATGAACTAATTGCCTCAAGACAGCGACTGGTTTGTGAATGAATATATTTTCGATTGTTTAGCCTACTCAAATGCAGTCGAGATAAAATTTTTTCTGGCTCCCTACTGCCCATGTCCATTACAATGGCAACGTTGTTGTTGTTTTTTGTTTGTTGTTTTTTTTTTTTTTTTCATATTCCTTATCCACATTGTGTGTATTATATTGATGTTATAAAACACGGGAAATGAAAATATGGATATTACTGGTAGTTTCGCGAGAGATAAATGTAAGCAATAGTACGAAGCAGATTACCGTCGCAAAAGAAAGATATCTGTACTGTTTGATTAATTTGGTGAACATAGGGACGATAATAAATTTACGGGATCAAAATGTTCGTGTAAACACTTTCTTTTTGATATTAGAAATAGATATGAAGGTAAATGCCACCAGCTCCATAGTTTGGATATATTGCGATCAATAAAACATCGGGAGGCTCAGAAATTAGTAAACCTGCAAGAAAACTATTGACTTGGTATTCTGAAGATCTTGAGCCTGTTGTTGTAGGCTAGTGTTTCATTTTATGCCCTCTATAGTAAAAAAATACTTAGAAAGAAACAAAACGAGCTTCACCTTAAAGGACATTAGAAAGGCTTTGATTGTGCTAATTTTGATGCTGTTGATTTCCACCCAAATAATGATTAGAATGGTTCTTAGCCACCAGATCCCGCGCAGGAGCAAAATGCTTCTTTACCATTCGACGCGTAAAGAACTTATCAGCCACGATAGATTGACATCGTTAGCTCTGCTCACCAATGACTGAAAGGTAACTCAAGAAATGTCGTACGGTGACATAATTGACATATTCGCGCATGAAAAAGTCTTTAGTTTTCAATCATTATAATCTTGTTATTTTAGAAAACTCATTATTAAATCTGTTTTATTTCACTCATTATTAAACAAAGTTTAAAATCACAGAAGAAACAGACTATGGAAAACAACTTTAAATTTGCTAATTATAGTGCAATATTCTGTTATCCACTTTCCTAAGCGAGAATTCCCGTTGCTTTATCACGGTCGCACACACGCGTACGCAATTCTGAAGAAATGTATTAAAATGTTTCATCTTTGCCGTAAAGCCAGTGTTTTTTACTAATAGCATTGTAAAACTTTACCAATATAATTACAAAATACATTATTAGGTATCTACTACAGTGAAGCGGAATGGTAAGTAATTCAGTTTAATATTTCAAGGGAAATATCAAATCTATTGAAATTTAGAATTAATGAACAAGGCAGTTTAATTTATAACTACAGATTTATTTTTAAACTGGAATACTTCATTGGTCATACGTTGATACTGACGAGTTCATAACAACAAATAACAAAGAGGTGTCACCGATATCTGTAAGCATCCATATTCATCGCCGTTGTGCAATATTCCGAGACCGATGACGTCTGCCAGTAAAATTACCAGAGATAATAGAATTTGGGAATAGAAACCGGGTCGGGCTCTCGGAATATATGTTCTTTGGCTCTATTGTTTATAAAAACAGATTCTAAAAGCGGCGCGTTTTGATTAGCGCCTGGGATTACCCATAAAATGTTGCATCATCGCTCTCAATCATCTGTCGTCCAGTTCACGTCCCACTTAGCAAACTTTAAACTTCTTTTCTTCACGCTAACGAAACCACTATCTATCTCCAAACCAATGCAGTTTTGTGACTTTAAAATGTGTAGGTTTTAAAATATATAAATCATACTTAACGGTAATGTGTTAACAAAGGTATTAGACGCATAACTAAAATGTAGCTACCATCGTACGTAAAAAATTGCATTAACCTAACCTTATCATCAGTTATAATATATTTTAAATCTATACAATCTGCACCTAGGTCGAGTTCACATCGAGTTCGCAGTCAGCTAGAGGAGGAGGACGATGCATCGTCTATCCACTGCGTCACTGGCTGCAGGTAGGAATATGGAAACAGGGCTTTTAGTAAACGGCTTGGTCTGAGGAGAAGTTTCTACCGGCAGCTCTGAGGGAGTTGTAGAAAGGTATCTCCTGCTAACCAACAGACTCTGGGAGACATATGCTACCCGCCCGACTCGGTGGTTTACTTGTTACCCGCTCGTTTCTGTGAGCCCCCTGGTACTCGGCCGACTCTGTCAATCATCTACTACCCGGGCGACTCTGCGTATTCCCAACTGCCCATCCCACTCTGAGTCACCTGCTACCCGCCCGACTCTATGAGTTACCTGCTACCCGGCCGACTATTTGATACATCTGTTACCCGCCCGACTCTATGAGTCACCTAGTACTCGCCTGAATCTTTGAGTCACCTGCTACCCGGCAGACTCTGTAAGACATCTGCTACCCGCCCGACTCGGTAATTTACTTGTTACCTTCCCGACTCTGTGAGTCACCTAGTACTCGGCCGACTCTGTGTATTCCTTGCCACCCCCCTTACTCAGTGAGTCACCTCCAACTAGGCTATTGTTACATTCGTGAAGAAAGGATTTATATAGCTTTACCCATGTCACAGCCTCAAATTTTATTTTCGTAGTTGGTCTGACCAGGAATAATGAAAAGAAACAAAACGTAAGAGCTTGTGTATAGCAAGTTGAGAAAACCTGAAAACATATCCTAAAAGGAAGTTGACTGTAGTAATTTCAACAATGTATTGTGCTTATCAGAACGCCCTGCCTCTCTTCTTGGGAGAGGCGCTCGTGCACCTTGTGTCCCCTGGATTCACAAGTGTTCTTATTACCAAAATGTTTTTACTTTTATTTTGTGGTACGATATAATGTTTTGAATGTCTTTTTTTTAAAAAAAAGTTTTTCAATATAGATAAACAAAAGTAGAGATATCAAAAAATCTACAGAAACCTCTCTTGATAATCCGCTCTCCACGGGTTAATACAAATCCAATTTTGTAAAAGTTTAGTTTTATAGATTATTATATAAATCTCTACATAGGCTTTGTATAAAAGGATATTTTCCGACTATAACTCCTCCAAATTAAAGCTCAACAGGACCTACAGCGTTTCGGATGAAACATCTTCTTGTGATCACACATTACTCGCCTGATTAGCATTTTTTCTGTTTATCACATTTCAACGGTCTGTCCGAGAATAAAATTTTAGGAATAAAAGTATGATTATATGAAGTTTTCCCTCACGTCCTTCCTTCTTTCTAGCCTATATAAATATCCTCTCGCATTTTCAATCCTGGAACGTGTATTCGTGAGGAGGTTTTCCATTAATATTCGTCAAATTAGTCTAAATGTTCATTTAGTTGATTGCTTAATATTAGTTGTTTTGTTGCCGGCCACTTCGACAGTGACGTCGACGAACCCTATACATTTATTACTTCTAGTACAGCCTTCTTGATTGTATAACGTCAATAAATGGCCCTGTGAATATTTATCTGCTTCTTCAGAAACCTGCCTCGATTCTGTTTGCCTTCGTTTGTCTTCTCTAACAACATCCTGTAGCATTTGCATTGACCTGTCATATTACAATAGCCAATCACAGTAAGACATCTTTAATGAATCGAATCAGAACTAGCTTTGCGTAATTACTTGTTGATCACATCATGCAAATAATTCCTTTGACAATTATACTGTTATCGCCTTAACGAATCAAGTATTCACGTTTTGTTGACGTCATTTTAGGTTATTTTGTTACAGCGTAAAACCTGTGGTAAACAAGACGCAGTAATACCAACTTTACAGGAAGTAATAATCCCTGTATGTAGCACGAAGTTGGAATTTATATCAACGCATTGTAAAAAAAGACAACAACAATTAATTTGGAAGAATTGAATTACAAAACTAAACCCGACGTGCTCCTGACGGTCTATGGGTTAACTACAATCAGTTGTGTGCGTCAAACTCGATTTATGAGTTACTGAGAAGAATGACGACTTTGCCAGTTGACTAATAAGGGCGTATGATTTGGGATAGTGTGAAATTAGTAAAACGTTCAATTAATCAACATTATTTTATCTATTAGAGGATATAAATTATCAAAGTAAAGTATTCTCTAACCAAGATGCTGACGTTAAAATTTGTTACTGAAAAATTACTTTTTCCTAATAAAAACAAAAGGTTTTTTCGGTTTGAAGGAAAAATAACTGAGCGAAATGATTGTCTGGTGGAGATGAAGGAGGCGTTGAGGTATCAATAAGGTTGATTAAGTTTGAGAAAAACAGAGTTGGCGTTGGTAAGAATGATAGAACGACGTGTTACATTTTGTTTGTTAGTTATTTTGCCTAGTTTTTGTGAATTCCTGATAACGGGTAATTTGTTCATGCGAGCATTCCTTTTGATTTTAAAATTCCTTTTATTAGCTCACACTCCTGATATATATCTTGTACAAATTTTCAGTCGTTAATATTGTACGTTTTTGTTCATCCAACCAAGTTCAAATAATTTTTTTTAACTTGTAGTGGATGACAATTGATGTTGATACAGTTTTTTCAAATATTTATTCAATAATTAAATTATAAAATTTGTGGGGTCCAGGCGGATTCGAACTGTGCATTTCATGTTGGAAGTCTAGCGCGCCTTGACACTGCGCCAACTTTTGAATACATAGAAATATATTTTTCAAAGATGTATATGAATTTTTTATCCTTCGGCTGGTTGTCGTCGAAACCTCCGTTGTACAACTTTAAACTGTTGCCTTGGTTACCCCAATGTACCATAAATAGTGCTCTAGGGCAAGTAAAAATTTTTGTTAACCTCAGTAGGAATTACATTAATTTTTTTTACATTACTTTTTTTATTTCTTTACACATTTCTTATATATATCTTGTTCTAATTTGCAATCGCTAATAAAATATTTTGTATTCATCCACTCAAGTTCAAATATTTTTTTTAAAACATGTAGTGGATGACACTTGATGTTAATACAGTTTTTCAAATATTATTGCATTCATTAAATTTTAAAAAATAATTTTAGATTGGTTTAGAGAATAACTTTTTAGAAAAGGGGCAAGGTATGCAATATTGTTATTTCGTACGATTTGGCTTAAAGTGACAACATATGATTTCATTTATTAGCTGATAACAGCTGATTTTAAGTTATAGGTTATGTGGTAGAGCAGCCGTTTGAATGCATAGGTTGTGTTACTTTATTTATATTATTTGTAGTTATTTAATAAAAAGTAAGTGAACGTTTTCTTTGTTGACTCATGTAGGCATTGGCATTAAATTTGTTTATATTACTTGTTTCAAGTGCTATAAATGATTTCGTCAGGTTTTACATTACTCTTTGAGTGTGGTTAAACTTTAAAACTAATCAATAAGGCTAGACGAACTACTACTAACTACTTTAATCATATCGAGTTCTATCTATTTAACAACCAAATCCAAAATTGAAATTTTGGTCATCAGAGTTTTGCATTAAAAACTTCTTTAGGTGTGTCTAAAACTTGGGTAACGGAAAAAGCATTCGAGTTATAAATGCACGACTTCCTAAAATAAATAGATTGTCTAGATGATTTCTGAAAGTCAAACAAGTTTATAATATCGTCGGTTAACATTTACAGAGGTTTTCGTAAACACTTATAAGTTATTTGGAGGTTATGTTTAGACCATTTTTATTTTAGCTAGAGTTTCTTTTATTATAAAAAGTATCGTCTATTGATCATATTACATGACCATAATAATGTATGATTTCGTTTAAAAGTTGAATCGTCTTACGGTACTCTTTTTTAAGAACTAATTTCTTTAAATTAGATTTTTTAATCTAGTAAATTTTTAACCTTCTTAGATAAGTTTTTATTCAAGTTTCCTCTTCTCTCTTCTAGTCTTATGACAAACATTTTTTTGTTTCTTTCAGAATGTTTTTGATATGACTTAATTCTAATCGTCTACTTTACTTATAATTAAAACTCTTACATAGTTTAATATCTATGTAAGTAATATATGTGTTTTTTAAATGTGTATGAATTTACATAAATTTCATTTTGTACGCATTATTTTAGTAAAGAAAAGATTTTTAAAAAATAATAAAATAGAAAAAATATCTACATTGTAAATAACAAAAATTCAAGTGAAAAGAAAATGACTAAGGTTTTAACATTTCTATGAGTATTCCCCGTCCTGACTTCCGAGTCACAGCAAGAGACTTGGGATGCGCAGGAAGGACGTTTGCCGACTAGTAGATGTAGAAAACTAGACTGCTGTCTACCCCTCTCTCGTATCTAGGTATAGTGGTAAAGAAGCCAGAGTGGTAGTGGCTGATTGATACGTATAGCAAACTCGACAAACACTGAGTCAGCGAGACCTCGCCACTAAAGTAGGCAACTACACATCGTTAGGCAAGTCTCTTACTATTTCTCGTGTATATCGGATTGGACGGTTGGGAGCTTCCTTAGTAAGTAAATGGGGATAAACCTGATAGGTCTGTTATTTAATATTGCAATGGAGGAAGGATTGTACGGTAGCCTATTTCCGTACAACACTTTATTAATCTAGGAATTCTTTACCATAGCAGTAGTTACGTTGCTTAAAACGTTGTTATTTTACCGCCTCCTGACTTTACAGACTCTTTTTTTAAGTTTCATTGATATAATTGACTTGCTCAAGCTATTTCATGTTACAACGTTACACACTTGCCTTGAAAATCTACTGACACATAAGGTGAGAACGTTTTGGGCTCCCAAACCCGCTCAGCCATAATGGAAGCTATCCTCTAGTCAGCTGCCTCCGTCTCATGCGGTTAATACCAGTGCAGGGATCGGGAATGATTCTTGTGTGCCAAGCTGATAAGCTTCCATGGATTATGAAATGAAAAAGGGTGCGATGAAAAAATATAACAAAGAATCCCTACCAGGAAAATCCCCGCAATAGATAATGCAGGAATCCTGGGGGCTAGGATATCCTGCCAAAGGATAAAAACGGTTATTACTTTACAATTACCTTGTTGGCGAGGCTATAGTGGAAATCACATGGACTTCGTCTTCTGCTGTCTGAAACTGGAATGGGCATGCAAAGCAAAATTAGTACTTCCAAACTGCGTTCCTAGGGTTGTGTTCTTGTGTCACTTGAAACAGGACTGTGAATTAGTGTTTAGATGATGTATTACATGTTTACCAGCTGGTCCGTCAGTAAGGACAGCGGCCGTCTATTTTGTCGTATGTAGAGTCGTATCTACTCATTGAGGATTTGAGTGTCTATGTTGTATGTGGATGGGACTATTTGTAGAATCTGGTTGCAAAGTGTCAGAGGTGTTGTTAGACCAAAACCAATTAACCTGTGTAATTATTCGCAAAAACTTGTATTTTAATAGCGTAGGAAGATATACCATTTCCTTTTATATAAAGGGTGAACTATGACGTAAATCTAAGTCTTAAAGACTGTTTGAAATCCAATTTATTCTCGAGTCGTCTATTTTTACTACATATTAAACATTTCTATTCAGATTGTGACTGTTTCTAGAACCTAGAACGTAGCATATGTAGTGTGCTAGCATCTGGATGGTTCGTTGGACATAGTGTTACGCAACCTAGTTTTAGGCTGTTTTATGTTTCCATTTACTGTATAGGTTTTACGAAATCCAGTTTAAAGAGGAAATCAGTGCTACCATTTACGGATAAGGTTTCGTTCAAGCATAATCACTAGGTTAAACGACATAGCGGTTAAACGGAATAGAGGTTAAACGTCATATAGGTTAAAATCATAGATGTTAAACACCATGTAGGTTAAAATGCATAGATGTTAAACGCCAAGGGGTTAAATGCCATAAATGTTAAAATGTACAGAGGTTAAACGACATACTTATAGATTAAAACGCATAGAGGTTAAACGGCATGGAGGTTAAACGCCATATAGGTTAAAATGCATAGTTGTTAAACACCTTAGAGGTTAAACGACACAGGGGTTAAACGGGTTAGAGGTTAAACGTCATAGAGGTTAAGCCAGGGTTAAACGGCATAAAAATGAAACAGCATAGATGTTAAACGACATACAGGTTAAATGAATAAGAGATTAAATTGCATACAAGTTAAACGACATAGAGGTTAAACGATAGTGGTGATGATAGAAAACAAATTTGGGTCATTTTTGCCACCAATCAACCTCAATATTTGTCCAAAAAGATTACTCGGCAACGATTTTGGCAAAATGTCTATAAGAACTTAAACTGCTCCAGTTTTGCACATTCTCCAGTGTGTTTTGTTGGAATGGGGAAGAAGAAATAAAGGTGGTGAAAACAAAGAATGATGACTCGGAATACCTGTTTTCTGACTCTACCTCCTGGTCGAAGAAAACAAAAGTAATTGCTAAATAAAGGAGAAACTACAGTCCAACATATGAAAACACCTTCCCCCCACGAATCCAACCTAAAACTCGTGACTCCCGCCCGGGCCCGAAACAGAGGGCTTGGTGCCACGACCTGTGGTAGCAGTCTATGAGTCTTACTGGAAGGGTAACCTGTCCGCCCTTGGAACGAGACGACACTTCGACCAGACAACAGATTTTCGAAAACTACGCGATACTGTAGAACCTTCCTCACGACCATGTTTTCGCTACCTTCAATACCCCATTTGTTCGGTTCGGTACAGATAGTGGAACCGGACCTTTCTTCACTCTCGGTTGACCTTAACTAAGGACCTTAAGACTACAGACTAGGGACTCTGTCCTAGGCGGGGATAAACCTATCCCGTTGGACCTAGAGAGCTGCAGTTTTAAACAGCTACGTGTCAAAATATTAAGTACTTTCAGGCTTAAATTACTGTCTATTACCGATTACCATTTAGATTAACTAAGTCTACCGCTGATACTTTACCTCTAGGAATGTGGTTGGGAACGAACGTACTAGGTAATGACATTGCCAGACTTCTATTAAGGTTCTCGTTTCCACATGCTGGTAGTTAGTCTACAGTGATGTTTGAGTGCAGATACCTATTTTTCGTCATTCAAAGACTTTAAAATAAACAGTGCCAATGTACTTGTGAAAGTGTTTGAAGGAGAAAGAAGGTGGGAATCGAAGAAATGAGGTAGTGGAAGCACGAATGTTGTCTACTATTTAACATATGAAACATTGCCCCATGAATCCAACATAAAACTCGTTACTAGCGACCGTCCTTAAACTGGGACTTTTATGTTACGGCCAAGTGGTACCTACATATAAGAGTCTGAAAGTCTTACTGTAGGCCCCCCTTTAGACTTGAAACCGTGCTCCGGGAATCAGAATTTACTGTTTCCACCGCTTTTCCATGACCCTCGAGACCAGTAGAGCCTTCCGAATCCCATAGTATTCCTTTCCGTTATAATCCCCATTTCTCGTTAGGTTACTCCGGATAGTCCGTTTGTCCCTTCTCGGTTGGCTGTACCTTAAGTTTACCAGGGAGACCACATCCCAACCTGTCCGCTAATCCTCGAGAGCAATCGTTGCCATAGTAACGTTATCCGCTGTCTTCGTTACCATGGTAATATAATAAAATTGGCTCTTCCTATGCTAACTAGTCTAATATTGCCTAGCCAGCAACGTGATCACTTTCTTTAGGAACCACATTTTACACCTTCAGACGAAACGTTACAGCGGTAGATAACATCCTGACAACTTTCTCTAAAAACTTTCCCTATCAACGAATCACTCTTATTTTTGTGCAGGAAACACAAATAAATGCCGTAGATTATAAATAAGGTATTTTTGTACCGTTAATCAGTCTGTGTATGTTATCCCTCTGAGGATGGTTACTTGGTAACTGAAATGTACATAAGGGTAAAGTAAAGAAAGATTGTGGTTAAAAGGTTTTTGTGTATTTATTAACACAAATAAACTAATAAAAGGATGTTTTTGGAAAGGTTAATAAATACGATATTATCTATAGCTGCAGTTTATTACCCGATAAATCTTTATATTTAATAAATAAAACAGGTTTGTAGCTTTAAACTCTATATTGAATAATTTATGTATGTTCTAAGCAGTGAAGTATCAATTGCGCATAAGGCTGTCCTTAACAACGTAGATACATATAGCAGGAGCTTACTAGCGACATGTGACCTTGAATCTCAGCCGTGTTGAATGATTGCCTTTATCTTATGTCTCCCATCTGATTTTGCATTAGAATATTTTCGCCACTCTTTCAACGGACAAATTGTCTGTCTTGGGGATCGAGGCGTGGGTGTTGACGGACAGATCAAGGTCAAACTGTCTGTTCCCGAGATGCGATACAGCTCAAGAAAGCCATTATTTACCCCCTCTTCAAACTGCTACGTTCTTATGCAGGATAAACTGAAATAAAACCGAGCCAATATGTTAATATCTGCTTGTTAATTTGTAATACATAAATGATAAAAATTTAAAACAACAGCAGGAATATTTTCAAACATTTAAAAGGCGATTATCAAGAAAGAGACATTTGCTAAACGTAGAAACACACGTCTGAAAATATTTGGGTAGTTCTTGTTCACATACGTAATAATATGAGTATGCCTATATTTAATATAAAAAGAAAGATTATGTGCAAATTTTCTTTGCATATAATTTTAACAGATGGTCGGATACAAAAGTAATTTCCTATTGTTCATAATTCTGTAAATGTTAACATTAATATGTTTAACTTATTACTTTGCTGTTAAAGTAAGATCCGTAGTCAGTATAAAGTAAGTAGGATAATGTTACTGCTAGTAAATCCAAGTCCGTACTCTGAGTGAGAATAACAATAACAAAGAATGGGAAAAGGTTCTATTTCAATAATTGCCTTGAAAAAATCGAAAGAGCGTGTTCGATACGTAAAACTGGTCCAATAGGAAGGCGTTACTGGTCCCCAATAGTTCTGAAAATGCTGTCATAAATGTAGGTTCTGGTTGGAACACTCGTACTTCCCTCGTCCAGAGAAGCCGATGCCCGGTAAAGGCCTTAGAGTGGGGCTTTAGTGCTCTTACATACTGGTACCACTGGTCGTGGCATATAGGTCCTACTGGCCCGTATCAGATCTGGAAATGCGGTCCTAATGTAGGTTCTGGTTGGAGCACTCGTACTCGCCTTGTGGAGCTCCCTATGACCAGTCCAGGCCTTGCAGTAAAGATTTCGTACTCTTACATACTGGTACCACTGGTCGTGGCATATAGGTCCTACTGGTCTCTATCAGATCTGGAAATGCGGTCCTCATGTAAGTTCTGGTTGGAGCACTCGTACTCGCCTCGTGGAGCTCCCTATGACCAGTCCAGGCCTTGCAGTAAAGCTTTCGTACTCTTACATACTGGTACCACTGGTCGTGGCATATAGGTCCTACTGGTCTCTATCAGATCTGGAAATGCGATCCTAATGTAGGTTCTGGTTGGAGCACTCGTACTCTCCTCGTGGAGCTCCCTATGACCAGTCCAGGCCTTGCAGTAAAGCTTTCGTACTCTTACATACTGGTACCACTGGTCGTGGCATATAGGTCCTACTGGCCCGTATCAGATCTGGAAATGCGGTCCTAATGTAGGTTCTGGTTGGAGCACTCGTACTCGCCTCGTGGAGCTCCCTATGACCAGTCCAGGCCTTGCAGTAAAGCTTTCGTACTCTTACATACTGGTACCACTGGTCGTGGCATATAGGTCCTACTGGTCTCTATCAGATCTGGAAATGCGGTCCTAATGTAAGTTCTGGTTGGAGCACTCGTACTCGCCTCGTGGAGCTCCCTATGACCAGTCCAGGCCTTGCAGTAAAGCTTTCGTACTCTTACATACTGGTACCACTGGTCGTGGCATATAGGTCCTACTGGTCTCTATCAGATCTGGAAATGCGATCCTAATGTAGGTTCTGGTTGGAGCACTCGTACTCGCCTCGTGGAGCTCCCTATGACCAGTCCAGGCCTTGCAGTAAAGCTTTCGTACTCTTACATACTGGTACCACTGGTCGTGGCATATAGGTCCTACTGGCCCGTATCAGATCTGGAAATGCGGTCCTAATGTAAGTTCTGGTTGGAGCACTCGTACTCGCCTCGTGGAGCTCCCTATGACCAGTCCAGGCCTTGCAGTAAAGCTTTCGTACTCTTACATACTGGTACCACTGGTCGTGGCATATAGGTCCTACTGGTCTCTATCAGATCTGGAAATGCGGTCCTAATGTAGGTTCTGGTTGGAGCACTCGTACTCGCCTCGTGGAGCTCCCTATGACCAGTCCAGGCCTTGCAGTAAAGCTTTCGTACTCTTACATACTGGTACCACTGGTCGTGGCATATAGGTCCTACTGGTCTCTATCAGATCTGGAAATGCGGTCCTAATGTAGGTTCTGGTTGGAGCACTCGTACTCGCCTCGTGGAGCTCCCTATGACCAGTCCAGGCCTTGCAGTAAAGCTTTCGTACTCTTACATACTGGTACCACTGGTCGTGGCATATAGGTCCTACTGGTCTCTATCAGATCTGGAAATGCGATCCTAATGTAGGTTCTGGTTGGAGCACTCGTACTCGCCTCGTGGAGCTCCCTATGACCAGTACAGTCATTGCAGTAAGGCTTTCGTACTCTTACATACTGGTACCACTGGTCGTGGCATAAAGGTCCTACTGGCCCGTATCAGATCTGGAAATGCGGTAGTAATGTAGGTTCTAGTTGCGGCACACGTACTCGCCTCGTCCCAGGGCGGCTGGTGACCAGTACAGTCATTGCAGTAAGGCTTTCGTACTCTTACATACTGGTACCACTGGTCGTGGCATAAAGGTCCTACTGGCCCGTATCAGATCTGGAAATGCGGTAGTAATGTAGGTTCTAGTTGCGGCACACGTACTCGCCTCGTCCCAGGGCGGCTGGTGACCAGTACAGTCATTGCAGTAAGGCTTTCGTACTCTTACATACTGGTACCACTGGTCGTGGCATAAAGGTCCTACTGGCCCGTATCAGATCTGGAAATGCGGTAGTAATGTAGGTTCTAGTTGCGGCACACGTACTCGCCTCGTCCCAGGGTGGCTGGTGACCAGTACAGTCATTGCAGTAAGGCTTTCGTACTCTTACATACTGGTACCACTGGTCGTGGCATAAAGGTCCTACTGGCCCGTATCAGATCTGGAAATGCGGTAGTAATGTAGGTTCTAGTTGCGGCACACGTACTCGCCTCGTCCCAGGGCGGCTGGTGACCAGTACAGTCATTGCAGTAAGGCTTTCGTACTCTTACATACTGGTACCACTGGTCGTGGCATAAAGGTCCTACTGGCCCGTATCAGATCTGGAAATGCGGTAGTAATGTAGGTTCTAGTTGCGGCACACGTACTCGCCT
The DNA here is from genome assembly GCA_036971475.1 of Prosapia bicincta. NCBI lineage: Eukaryota > Metazoa > Arthropoda > Insecta > Hemiptera > Cercopidae > Prosapia > Prosapia bicincta. The sequence goes on along the minus strand of JBAIZL010000006.1, from coordinate 25,494,476 downwards.
CGTCCCAGGGTGGCTGGTGACCAGTACAGTCATTGCAGTAAGGCTTTCGTACTCTTACATACTGGTACCACGGGTCGTTGGATAAAGATACTACCAAACCCTATCAGATCTGGAAATGCGGTCGTAATGTAGGTTCTAGTTGCGGCACACGTACTCACCTCGTCCCAGGGCGGAAGATGACCGGTCAATGCCTTACAATAAGTTTTTGGGCTCTTTCACACCGGTACCCCTGGTAGTGGCATAAATGAGTTTGAGGTATTTTTCGGGTACGGGTTGGTGTTTCACATATATAATTAGTAGTCATCCAACGGTTGTTTGTGTTTTTTGTTCCCCAATTATTTAATATTACAATTGTTCGTATTTATTCTATAGAAACATTGGTGTCGAGTTTTCTCGTAAGTCGAAATTAATGCAACCTCACACATGCTTCTCCCTCGACCCCACAAATGGTTATTTCTTCCTGTAGGCCTACTCATTTTAATGTTTTGAAAGTAATTAAGGAGTGTTTACTGTTCACTTACAACAAATATAATAAAGGAAAATATATAGAAATTTAAAAAAATACTATTTAATATGTTGTTTTCCTATTGTGTACAAGTGTGTTTTACTTCAACGTTAGAGTGAATAGACAGCCAGGTTGTTCAAGTCACTTGCTTATACAATGGAGTATCTCCAGGCTCTGTATTACGAGCTTGGAACGAGTCTTATTTTACTTGGGTGATGCACTTGTCGAGGAGGAACGTTAGTGATGGTATATTATTAGGGGAAATATAGACATAGCCTTGGTAAACACAATGCTGCTGTAGGCCTACCATAAATCCCCTCTTCGGGAATGGGAGCCGATTTATATCCCCAACACAATTTTACACCATTCTAACGTTTAACAGCAGGGGAAAGTATTAGTTACTTAAGGCTTGCAAAAAATAACAAGGTGGTAAAAACAAAATTGAAATACTCATGTTACCAAACTACAATTTTACACAAAATAATGAATGAATCTACGTAATTTTTTTAAAAGATCAATGATAAATTTTACCTCTACACAGCAATTCTCTCAAGCCACAGAACCTGGTCACCCGGGCTACTGCGGGCGCATATTTACCCACATTGAAGTCCTTTACTCATATTAGATAAACATATTTATTACCAACTCTCGATTTATTATCAACTCATAACAAGTTGATGATTTGGTAGCGTGTTGAAGAATCATCTTCGTGTGAAAAATTGTCTTCAGTATTATTTCCTTTTAAGTTGTTTGAGTTGATATACTATCCACTTATTGTTTAAATTCTTTGTGGCCATTGTATGAAAACCCACTGTTAGATTTTGAATCCTTTAGTTTCATATCTTATGTCCCTTGGCTTTCCCAAGTCACATAAAAAGGTTGTGGTATGAATGTAAGGAAGTGGGAGAGAGGAAGGAAACGAAAAGAGAGAAAAAGTGGAAGAAAAAGAGAGAGAAAATTACACCTGATTTAAAAAAAAAATATGAGGATATGCATGGTAACAAGTAATATAACCAACAGATTTTTAAAATTTATTCCTACTTAGGATAACACAGAAAAATTTTATCAGCTGTTTTATGAAATCATATTTTATCACTTATTTTAATCCAAATGGGACAAAATAACTATATTGCATATAATGCCCCTTTTGTGAAAAGTTTTTCTCCCAATATAAAACAAAAATTAATTCTTTATTTTTTTTTTTTGAATTAATATTTGAGAAAAACTGCAGTAATATCAAGTGTCATCTACTACAATTAAAAAAAAAATGAATTTGAACTTGAAAGGATGAATAAAAAGTATATTATTAACGCTTGAAAATTTGTACAACGAGATGTGAACTAATAGAAGAAATTTAAAAACGTATGAATATATATTGGAAAAGTAAAGTCAGAACTTATAATGAATATGAATGAAGGAAACAAAGACGTACATCAGAAGTTGGGCGGACAAATTGTATGAGAGTTACTGACACTAAGTGTTCGATTTGTTGGTGAAATAGTACACGATTACACTCGCACAACGATGTCACTTCGGTGTACAAACAGTGAAGCGGGTCGGCTTATACCAGCGAGGCTTACTTTCGATAGCGACAAGAACAGATCACAGTTCGAACGAAGGTTGCATCTCATTGCCCCTAACGTATGGTAATCAGCTCTCAATACGGAAGCACTGTGTCCCAGACGATTTCGATACACAGATATAGATATGCATACACCTTGTTATGAATCTTTGGGCTTTGTATTAATATGTTAACCAGATGTAGGTGTATTTGTAATCAGATTTAATCGAGTTAGCGTTTTTTCTCAAAATCGATTGTAAGAAAAGAAGCTGACTTCTTTAATCAGTGAGATTTCACTTGTCTATGAATATATATGGTCAATTAAATAAAGAATTGTAGCCTTTTATCTTGGAAAAGATGTTTTATGCTCGTATTTTTCAATAATAATATTTTTTTCTATCGTTTTGTTCTGAACTTTATAATCAACGAAACTGTGATGTATAATTTCTAGTGAAATAGTTTTTGAATAGTTTTAAATATTTTCTCCGTTAAAACAATCGATAAATGTATGCTTTAATACGTACGAACTGGAATATATAACACAAGATCTATTTATTATTTGTTTTAGAATAAATATTTAAGTAGACCAAACCAAATAACTTTTATCGACCATTTTATTCACCAATCTTTGAAAAATTTTATTTGGTCGTTTCAAGTATTTCACAAAGTCAGCTGTATGTTTGGTTGTGATCTTTACTTATCTGCATTATAATTTCTGCTTTTTGCACTGTTATCTTTATCTTTGCTCTTTGCATCGTAATCCTTGCATAGTCATCTTTGCATTCTTCTATTTATATCTTTGAATCATACATCTTTATCTCGTAATCTTTGCTTTTTGCACTGTAATCTTTATCTTTGCACTTTGCGTCGTATCCTTGCATAGTTATCTTTGCATTCTTCTATTTATATCTTTGTATCATACATCTTTATCTCGTAATCTTTACTTTTTGCACTGTAATCTTTATCTTTGCACTTTGCGTCGTAATCTTTGCAGATTTATATTTGCATTCTTCTACTTATGTCTATATATCCATTTTCTATTTTATCTTTGCATAATATCTCTTTCTTTCGTAATCTTTGCTTTTTGCACTGTAATCTTTATCTTTGCACTTTTTCATCGTAATCCTCTTAGATTTATCTTTGCATTCTTCTATTTATATCGTAATCTTTGCATCACAATACTACGTACATCTTTGCTACGTAATCATCGACGTTTCTACAATAATCTTTATATCTTTGCATTGTAAGTTAAGTTGCTCAGTAGATTTTCCACTTAGCGGGCAAGCAAACCTTCGTTTTATATCCAGAAATTAGACAGATATAGTTTTAATATCTACGAATTAAGCGTTATAACGCAATAGGAAGCCACTTTTTTCGAAACATATATTTGCTAAAATGTTTATGTTTATTTCATAGTTGTGGTGTCTTGTGTTAATCCCATTCACACAGCCTCACGCTTTCGTTTCTATCGCTTGGAATTTCTCACCCAGTCACCTTATGTTACAACTCTTGTGACGTCTGCAATATCAGTGACATATGAGATAGGTTAATCTATAAATATCTTTGTTATCCCAATACAAGGCAACATGTGCGATATATCTGTTATTATAGTATACGTAGCATGTGAGACCGGTATACATATTTATGCTATTGCAATATCGGTAGTATGTGAAATCGCTATAAATAGCTTTGTATTATTTGGTATAAATTTGTTTGTTTTAGTAAATCGGTGGCGTGTGGAATTGTAAAAAATAGCTTTGTTTTAGCAATATAGGTGGCGTGAGAGATAGGTATGAACAGCTTTGTTTTGGCAATAAAGATGGCGTGTGGCATCGTAAAAAAATAGATTTGTTTTAGCAATATAGGTGGCGTGTGAGATAGGTATGAATAGCTTTGTTTTAGCAATAAAGATGGCGTGTGGCATCGTAAAAAATAGCTTTGTTTTAGCAATATAAGTGGCGTGTGAGATATGTATGAATAGCTTTGTTTTAGCCATATGAGTGGCCTGAGAGATCGTAAAAGAAAGCTTTGTTTTTTTCAATATAGGTGGCGTGTGAGATCGGTATAAATACTTTTTAACAGCTTGTGTATCCATATTTATATAGTAACTAATAATATGTGAGTGTTTTTCGTTATTCTGAGCTTTTGCTGATTGAATGGGCGTTAAATGCAGCCACAATCAAGTAGTTCTTAGTAGTTATTCTGAGCTTCTGCTGAGGGAATAGACGTTAAATGCAGCCACAATCAAGTAGTTCTTAGTAGTTATTCTGAGCTTCTGCTGAGGGAATGGGGGTTAAATGCAGCCACAATCAAGTAGTTCTTAGTAGTTATTCTGAGCTTTTGCTGAGGGAATGGGGGTTAAATGCAGCCACAATCAAGTAGTTCTTAGTAGTTATTCTGAGCTTCTGCTGAGGGAATGGGCGTTAAATGCAGCCACAATCAAGTAGTTCTTAGTAGTTATTCTGAGCTTTTGCTGAGGGAATTGGGGTTAAATGCAGCCACAATCAAGTAGTTCTTAGTAGTTATTCTGAGCTTTTGCTGAAGATATGGGCGTTAAATGCAGCCACAATCAAGTAATTCTTAGTAGTTATTCTGAGCTTTTGCTGAGGGAATGGCCGTTAAATGCAGCCACAATCAAGTAGTTCTTAGTAGTTATTCTGAGCTTTTGCTGAGGGAATGGGCGTTAAATGCAGCCACAATCAAGTAGTTCTTAGTAGTTATTCTGAGCTTCTGCTGAGGGAATGGGGGTTAAATGCAGCCACAATCAAGTAGTTCTTAGTAGTTATTCTGAGCTTCTGCTGAGGGAATGGGGGTTAAATGCAGCCACAATCAAGTAGTTCTTAGTAGTTATTCTGAGCTTTTGCTGAGGGAATGGGGGTTAAATGCAGCCACAATCAAGTAGTTCTTAGTAGTTATTCTGAGCTTCTGCTGGGGAATGGGCGTTAAATGCAGCCACAATCAAGTAGTTCTTAGTAGTTATTCTGAGCTTTTGCTGAGGGAATGGGCGTTAAATGCAGCCACAATCAAGTAGTTCTTAGTAGTTATTCTGAGCTTTTGCTGAGGGAATGGGCGTTAAATGGAGCCACAATCAAGTAGTTCTTAGTAGTTATTCTGAGCTTTTGCTGAGGGAATGGGCGTTAAATGCAGCCACAATCAAGTAGATCTTAGTACATATTCTGAGCTTTTGCTGAGGGAATGGGCGTTAAATGCAGCCACAATCAAGTAATTCTTAGTAGTTATTCTGAGCTTTTGCTGAGGGAATGGGCGTTAAATGCAGCCACAATAAAGTAGTTCTTAGTAGTTATTCTGAGTTTTTGCTGAGGGAATGGGCGTTAAATGCAACCACAATCTAGTAGTTCTTAGTAGTTATTCTGAGCTTTTGCTGAGGGAATGGGCGTTAAATGGAGCCACAATCAAGTAGTTCTTAGTAGTTATTCTTAGCTTTTGCTGAGGGAATGGGGGTTAAATGCAGCCACAATCAAGTAGATCTTAGTAGTTATTCTGAGCTTTTGCTGAGGGAATGGGCGTTAAATGCAGCCACAATCAAGTAATTCTTAGTAGTTATTCTGAGCTTCTGCTGAGGGAATGGGCGTTAAATGCAGCCACAATCAAGTAGTTCTTAGTAGTTATTCTGAGCTTTTGCTGAGGGAATGGGAGTTAAATGCAGCCACAATCAAGTAGATCTTAGTAGTTATTCTGAGCTTATGCTGAGGGAATGGGCGTTAAATGCAGCCACAATCAAGTAATTCTTAGTAGTTATTCTGAGCTTCTGCTGAGGGAATGGGCGTTAAATGCAGCCACAATCAAGTAGTTCTTAGTAGTTATTCTGAGCTTTTGCTGAGGGAATGGGCGTTAAATGCAGCCGCAATCAAGTAGTTCTTAGTAGTTATTCTGAGCTTTTGCTGAGGGAATGGGCGTTAAATGCAGCCGCAATCAAGTAGTTCTTAGTAGTTATTCTGAGCTTTTGCTGAGGGAATGGGCGTTAAATGCAGCCACAATCAAGTAATTCTTAGTAGTTATTCTGAGCTTTTGCTGAGGCAATGGGCGTTAAATGCAGCCACAATCAAGTAGTTCTTAGTAGTTATTCTGAGCTTTTGCTGAGGGAATGGCCGTTAAATGGAGCCACAATAAAGTAGTTCTTAGTAGTTATTCTGAGCTTTTGCTGAGGGAATGGGCATTAAATGGAGCCACAATCAAGTAGTTCTTAGTAGTTATTCTGAGCTTTTGCTGAGGGAATGGGCGTTAAATGCAGCCACAATCAAGTAGATCTTAGTAGTTATTCTGAGCTTTTGCTGAGGGAATGGGCGTTAAATGCAGCCACAATCAAGTAGTTCTTAGTAGTTATTCTGAGTTTTTGCTTAGGGAATGGGCGTTAAATGCAGCCACAATCTAGTAGTTCTTAGTAGTTATTCTGAGCTTTTGCTGAGGGAATGGGCGTTAAATGCAGCCACAATCAAGTAGTTCTTAGTAGTTATTCTGAGCTTTTGCTGAGGGAATGGCCGTTAAATGCAGCCACAATCAAGTAGTTCTTAGTAGCTATTCTGAGCTTTTGCTGAGGGAATGGGCGTTAAATGCAGCCACAATCAAGTAGTTCTTAGTAGTTATTCTGAGCTTTTGCTGGGGGAATGGGCGTTAAATGCAGCCACAATCAAGTAGTTCTTAGTAGTTATTCTGAGCTTTTGCTGAGGGAATGGGCGTTAAATGCAGCCACAATCAAGTAGTTCTTAGTAGTTATTCTGAGCTTTTGCTGAGGGAATGGGCGTTAAATGGAGCCACAATCAAGTAGTTCTTAGTAGTTATTCTGAGCTTTTGCTGAGGGAATGGGCGTTAAATGCAGCCACAATCAAGTAGATCTTAGTAGTTATTCTGAGCTTTTGCTGAGGGAATGGGCGTTAAATGCAGCCACAATCAAGTAGTTCTTAGTAGTTATTCTGAGTTTTTGCTGAGGGAATGGGCGTTAAATGCAGCCACAATCTAGTAGTTCTTAGTAGTTATTCTGAGCTTTTGCTGAGGGAATGGGCGTTAAATGCAGCCACAATCAAGTAGTTCTTAGTAGTTATTCTGAGCTTTTGCTGAGGGAATGGCCGTTAAATGCAGCCACAATCAAGTAGTTCTTAGTAGTTATTCTGAGCTTTTGCTGAGGGAATGGGCGTTAAATGCAGCCACAATCAAGTAGTTCTTAGTAGTTATTCTGAGTTTTTGCTGAGGGAATGGGCGTTAAATGCAGCCACAATCTAGTAGTTCTTAGTAGTTATTCTGAGCTTTTGCTGAGGGAATGGGCGTTAAATGCAGCCACAATCAAGTAGTTCTTAGTAGTTATTCTGAGCTTTTGCTGAGGGAATGGGCGTTAAATGCAGCCACAATCAAGTAGTTCTTAGTAGTTATTCTGAGCTTTTGCTGAGGGAATGGGCGTTAAATGGAGCCACAATCAAGTAGTTCTTAGTAGTTATTCTGAGCTTTTGCTGAGGGAATGGGCGTTAAATGCAGCCACAATCAAGTAGATCTTAGTAGTTATTCTGAGCTTTTGCTGAGGGAATGGGCGTTAAATGCAGCCACAATCAAGTAATTCTTAGTAGTTATTCTGAGCTTTTGCTGAGGGAATGGGCGTTAAATCCACAATAAAGTAGTTCTTAGTAGTTATTCTGAGCTTTTGCTGAGGGAATGAACGTTAAATGCAGCCACAATCAAGTAGTTCTTAGTAGTTATTCTGAGCTTTTGCTGAGGGAATGAACGTTAAATGCAGCCACAATCAAGTAGTTCTTAGTAGTTATTCTGAGCTTTTGCTGAGGGAATGGCCGTTAAATGCAGCCACAATCAAGTAGTTCTTAGTAGTTATTCTGAGCTTTTGCTGAGGGAATGGGCGTTAAATGGAGCCACAATCAAGTAGTTCTTAGTAGTTATTCTTAGCTTTTGCTGAGGGAATGGGGGTTAAATGCAGCCACAATCAAGTAGTTCTTAGTAGTTATTCTGAGCTTTTGCTGAGGGAATGGGCGTTAAATGCAGCCACAATCAAGTAGATCTTAGTAGTTATTCTGAGCTTTTGCTGAGGGAATGGGAGCTAAATGCAGCCACAATCAAGTAATTCTTAGTAGTTATTCTGAGCTTCTGCTGAGGGAATGGGCGTTAAATGCAGCCACAATCAAGTAGTTCTTAGTAGTTATTCTGAGCTTTTGCTGAGGGAATGGGCGTTAAATGCAGCCGCAATCAAGTAGTTCTTAGTAGTTATTCTGAGCTTTTGCTGAGGGAATGGGCGTTAAATGCAGCCGCAATCAAGTAGTTCTTAGTAGTTATTCTGAGCTTTTGCTGAGGGAATGGGCGTTAAATGCAGCCACAATCAAGTAGTTCTTAGTAGTTATTCTGAGCTTTTGCTGAGGGAATGGGCGTTAAATGCAGCCACAATCAAGTAGTTCTTAGTAGTTATTCTGAGCTTTTGCTGAGGGAATGGGCGTTAAATGGAGCCACAATCAAGTAGTTCTTAGTAGTTATTCTGAGCTTTTGCTGAGGGAATGGGCGTTAAATGGAGCCACAATCAAGTAGTTCTTAGTAGTTATTCTGAGCTTTTGCTGAGGGAATGGGCGTTAAATGCAGCCACAATCAAGTAGATCTTAGTAGTTATTCTGAGCTTTTGCTGAGGGAATGGGCGTTAAATGCAGCCACAATCAAGTAGTTCTTAGTAGTTATTCTGAGTTTTTGCTGAGGGAATGGGCGTTAAATGCAGCCACAATCTAGTAGTTCTTAGTAGTTATTCTGAGCTTTTGCTGAGGGAATGGGCGTTAAATGCAGCCACAATCAAGTAGTTCTTAGTAGTTATTCTGAGCTTTTGCTGAGGGAATGGCCGTTAAATGCAGCCACAATCAAGTAGTTCTTAGTAGTTATTCTGAGCTTTTGCTGAGGGAATGAACGTTAAATGCAGCCACAATCAAGTAGTTCTTAGTAGTTATTCTGAGCTTTTGCTGAGGGAATGAACGTTAAATGCAGCCACAATCAAGTAGTTCTTAGTAGTTATTCTGAGATTTTGCTGAGGGAATGGGCGTTAAATGCAGCCACAATCAAGTAGTTCTTAGTAGTTATTCTGAGCTTTTGCTGAGGGAATGGGCGTTAAATGCAGCCACAATCAAGTAGTTCTTAGTAGTTATTCTGAGCTTTTGCTGAGGGAATGGGCGTTAAATGCAGCCACAATGAAGTAGTTCTTAGTAGTTATTCATTATATTGAAGTTTCAGATTAATTAATATTAATGATGTCTTGGATAACATTAAATGCTGAAATTGGATATAAATTGCGAAGATATATTTTGGAGAACCATTTCTGAAAAATATTTGGAACGTGTATTATCTTCCTATAGCGGTTCCGGAAGGAGACTGGTACAAAGTGGAATAAAGTAAGTGGTCGAACGCTTTAAAACCCCTAAATTGTAGCACTAGTGATTTTAGACACAAAAATTGTTCACTTATTTTACAAAACTTCCTCGTGAAGGAATTTGTACACTATCCAGGTTCGCACTACGTAAGTAACGTTATGCAACATTTAGACATTCTGGGGCCACGACTACGGTGCGCTTCTAAGACGGTCAAGGATGAGCCTGTTCGGAATCCATTAAGATAAGACGCGAGGATTTGCATGTAGTTCAGCGGGCGCTGCGGCGCTTGGGGTCATCCGTGAAGATTCTATTAACTCGGAAGATTCTTAATTTCAAAGTCATTGCTTCCTAAATGAACTTAAATGTTTGTCACTTTTCCAGGATATCTTGCAATCTTCTGTGTGCTGTAACGATCCGTTACAGTGTATCCAAGTGTCTGCACTACGGTTTTATACTATCTGCTTGAGTTCTTCCCGTGATTATCTAAAGCTCAAGCGACGTAAGGAGACTATTTGTTAAGTAGAACTTAAAAACAACTATAATCGATTTTCATAGGGGGAAGAATGAAGTAATAAATTTCTTTTTTCTCAGGGCTGTAGAAAGAGAACTTCCACAATATAAATGAAGTTATTCAATTCCTTCTATTATTTCACACTCTCCTTATAAACACACACACACTCACTCACTCACTCACACACACACACACACACACACACACACACACACACACACACACACACACACACACACACACACACACACACACACACACACACACACACACACACACACGCACGCACACACACATACGCACGCACGCACGCACGCACGCACGCACGCTCGCTCGCTCGCACGCACGCACGCACGCACGCACGCACGCACGCACGCACGCACACACACACACACACACACACACACACACACACACACACACACACACACACACACACACACACACACACACACACACACACACACACACACACACACACACACACACACACACACACACACGCACACACACACGCACACACACACACACACACACACACACACACACACATATATATATATATTTTATAAAATACTTTTTATTCCTCCACTCATGTTCAAATACATATTTTGAAACTTGAAGAGAATGCTAATACAGGTTTTTCAAATATTAATTTATTAGTAAAAATTTAATTAATTAACTACTTTTAGTATTATATGAGAAAAACAATTTTCAAGGGGCAATATAGTTATTTCAACCATTTTATTTAGCTTAAAATAGATTATAGAATAAGATTTTATGTTTTTATATTAAGTGATAGAACAGCTGTTTTAACGCATAAATTATGTTAGTGTAATTATAATAATTGTAATTATTTAACATAAAATAAGTCAAATAAAATTTGTCTTTGTTGACCTAAGTGGTATTAACTTTAAGAATTTTGTTTGTATTTTTTTTTAAATAAAAAAATATTGTTACATTTTCACGCCATTATATAATTTCCTATATAATTTATTATTATTATTTCCTCGCCTATATAATTAGGAGAGGAGTATGGTCGTATATAGATAGAACCTAATGTAGATGCTACAGAAGGGGTCATAACATGATTCCTGCAGGGTAGCTTGTGTACCTGATGTATACCTACTCCATATAAAATATAGAGTTATGTCTATATCTGTGAAATGAATGTCTGTGTGAATGTATGTATGCATTTTATGGACGCCTAAACCGCTGAACATTTTCATGAAATTTGGAGGGGTTCTTTAACATATTTCCAGGTCGGTTCGTGTTACGTTTGGTGTAGATCTATCTACAGGGATCCTCCCCAAAAGTTTAGGATGGTACAAAAACTGATGTGTATCAGTTTATATATATCAGTATATATATATATATATATATATATATATATATATATATATATATATATATATATATATATATACTGATATATATATAAATATATATATATATATATATATATATGTGTGTGTGTGTGTGTGTGTGTGTGTGTGTGTGTGTGTGTGTGTGTGTGTGTGTATGATGGCGTGAGTGCGTGTGTGTGTGTGTGTTGATGTGAGCGTGCGTGCGTGTGTGTGTGTGTGTGCGTGCGTGCGTACGTGTGCGTGCGTATGTGGGTGTGTGTGTGTGTGTGTGGGTGTGTGTGTGTGTGTGTGTGGGTGTGTGTGTGGGTGTGTGTGTGAGTGTGTGTGTGTGTGTGTGTGTGTGTGTGTGCGTGTGTGTGTGTGTGTGTGTGTGTGTGTGTGTTGTGTGTGTGTGTGTCGTGTGTGTCTCTTATGATCGCCTAAACCACTGAACATACGTTAGTGAAATTTAAAGGAATTTGGAAGGATTGTTTAACATATTCCCAAAAGGGTTCGTGTAAAGTTTGGTATAGATCAATCCATAGGGCTCCGCCCCAGAGGCTTAGGATGGTTCAAAATCCGATGTATGTATATATGTGTGTATGTAATGTATTATGAACGCCTAAACCGCTTATCAGAAGTTAATGTAATTTGGAAGGTTTGTTTAACATAATCCCAGGATGGTTCGTGTGAAGTTTTGTGTAAATCCATTGCCTCAGAGGCTTGGGATATTTCAGTGTACAGCCTCCCATAAGTCTAATGTTAAAATGTATATCTATACTAGCGTTATTAAAATAATTTAAAAAAATTATAAACAATATGTGAAAAGAAAACAATTAATAATTTTTTAAAACTATTTAAAATTGCTAAATTGTATGTAAAATTCTATGCCATCACACGTATTGATATTAAAAGTAGATCGCCGATAATATTCTTGCGAATTTTGAATCAACCAAAGCTGTTCAACGGAACCAGAATAACTAGCACCCAACTTGATCCGGGCAGAAATTAGAGGTGGCAAGTACAAAGGAGGTCATAATCCATGAATATCGATGATTTCATCAGATCTGCCTTTTGATTTCAATTTCCTTTATTTGCCGTAATTCGCAATAACCATAAACAAGGCACAAGTACATTCATTGACCATTACTGGATCAAATTTGGAACATTCGAGCTTTTATACGGTGTTGGGAATTTGTATGCCTATAAGCCTAATGAAAGGAAGAGAAACATTGTCTATCCTCTAGCATTGCAGTAAATGAAATCTAATTATTTAGATGTTTGGTGTCCTTTTCTTATTGAAAAAATTATTATTTCAGGCGCAGCAACTTGAGCCGGTTAACGCTAGTATATATATATATATATATATATATATATATATATATATATATATAACTAATGAGGTTACCTAGCCTAAATCTACAAAACCGACTCTTGAAAGTAATATTTTTATATCTTGGATTGTTATTGAGTGGTGGGTTAATTGTGTTAATAGATGGATTTGTATAAAACTAATGAAACAGATGTATGGAAATAGGGGTAAATTATATCGCCTCGTGGGGAGGGTAGCTTTGGAAATGCAAACTGAAGGAAATTATTGTTTTGTAAAGGAAAATTCAGGGTTTCCCAGATAAAGTTACTACTTACAAATTAAACTTTGACATTTCCTTTCCCCATTATTAAACCTTTAAATATAACCTAACTACCTTCAGTGTAGACTATTCGAATATTTTGCAGGTTTTCTGTAATTTTCTCCTGGCAATTCTATACTTTAAATTCGCCTCAGAAGTACCAATTTATTGTATCTGTCCTTAATATTCACTAATAATATATAATACCTAGCTGGAAATCTGTAATTGATTTTAATCGATATTTTTGTTGTTGTTAAAGAGGCTTCGTGTTGATGAACAAATTGCTACTGTATTGAAAGGAAGGAAAACTACGGAGCGGTACAAATTAGAAAAAAGAAGCGACCGGAATCCGTAAGTGGTACAATATTATATTTATTTGCTTGCAGAATCTTAAGCCGAAATATTATTTAATTTGTATAGATGTTTCGAATTGGTAATTTTCACAGACATCAATGTAACTAAACTTGGCGATGCAGAAACACCTCAGAAATTAAAAAGTATTACCTTGGTGCTGAGTCCAAAAGTTTAAAAAATTTGAAATAAGAAACAGACAACATAACTTTCTAACATACTAGAGATTTTATAAAACCAAGATTTCCTTACACAGAAAGCACATTGTAGCTATATCATAATGTAATATATCATTGTGATCTGAATAATAAGGAAATCTTGATTTTATGAGCATTGTGTGTGGGTGTAGTTATTTGTTTCGAAAATTTTTAACTTTTGTAAAATTAACATGAGGTTCTATTATTTCCTGGGTGTTCCTACTTACTTTCATAGGAGGTGTAATTGGTTTTGTAATATTGATCACGTCAGGAAGTGTTATGTACGCGATCGAGACGTAGTGTACATTTAAAATTCGCCAAAGGCGGAATAAAACCCCCCTTTTAAGCTGGCAATCTTGATTCAATGCTTTGTTTAGAATATTCACAGTCTGGAGGTCACATAAAAGTTACGTAATCCAAGACTAGAGAACCAGTAAACACGGCAAAGTCGAAGAGGGGGGTTCAGTTTAGATTCTCTAAGCTATCAACATATGCGTATGTGGTTCTTTACTGTTGTATTTCGAGTCCAAAAACAATCCAACTATATTTATTAAAAGGAAAAGTTATTTTAATTGTTCAGTATGTTTTTGGTTTTTTAATTTCATATCAATAAATCTTTGTTTGAATCGGACGTGTTTTTTTACTTTCGTTACACTGTTTTTTTTAAAATCTTTTTTATAACCTCATTCGTTGTAATTCCATTGTCAGTATTTTTAGATCTTTATTTACTTTCATGTTATTTTCTTATATTTTTTTATAGTTTCATTCCTTGTAATTCCATTGTCAGTATTTTTAGATCTTTATTACTTTCACGTTATTTTCTTATATTTTTTTATAGTTTCATTCCTTGTAATTCCATTGTCAGTATTTTTAGATCTTTATTTACTTTCACGTTATTTTCTTATATTTATTTTATAGTTTCATTCCTTGTAATTCCATTGTCAGTATTTTTAGATCTTTATTACTTTCACGTTATTTTCTTATAGTTTCATTCCTTGTAATTCCATTGTCAGTATTTTTAGATCTTTATTACTTTCACGTTATTTTCTTATATTTTTTTATAGTTTCATTCCTTGTAATTCCATTGTCAGTATTTTTAGATCTTTATTACTTTCACGTTATTTTCTTATATTATTTTATAGTTTCATTCCTTGTAATTCCATTGTCAGTATTTTTAGATCTTTATCTTATTTCACGCTCTTTTCTTAGATTTTTTTTATAGTGTCGTTCGTTGTAATTCCATTGTCAGTATATTTAGATCTTTCATCTAACTCATTTAACCAGAGTTATTTGTTTTGAATTTAGGTGATCGCAACAAAAGAAAGAAATCCTTCTACAACTAATAGTCATTAATAGTTTTAAAATTGAAACCAAACAAAAAATGAACTAACCACAATTTATATAACGCCTTAGTTTACCTTGGAAATTGTTTTTAATTGTAAAGTGAGTTAATTCCTCTTCAGTATTATCTCTCTCTTATTTAACCGACAATAGGTAAAAGTTCAAGAAAATAATTATATTCAAATTGGTTTAAATAATTCAAACAGCAGACATTTGCGTTAAAGCATTAGATCTAAACATGTTAATTAATTTTAAATGAAAACGAAACTTATTGAATACAGTTTGTAAGAAACTTTCTAATAGAAGTTTGGTCAAATTTAATTCCTTCAATTAAAAACACACTAATTCACTAGTGAATTATCTTTATGCAATTCTCTCTATTTCACAGTCTCCTTAAATATCTCGTTCAAATTTTCAATCGTTAATAAAATACTTTTTATTCATTCACTCAAGTTCAAATTTGTAGTGGATGACAATCCATGTTATTACAGTTCTTCAAATATTAATTTATTAAATTAATTTTAAATAAACTAATTTCAGTTTTATATCGTAGAAAAAAATTTTCAAAACACGGGCAAGGTATGCAATATAGTGTATTCTTTCCATTTGGTTTATAATAAGTGATAACATATGATTTTCACTAAACAGCTGATTTTATGTTGTAGGTTATGTGGTAGATTAAGGGTTTTAACGCTCAGGTTTTGTTACTTTATTAAACTGTGAGTAATATGCATGAGGAGGGAACATCCAACCTCTGTCACAGGATACAGTGGTGACATGGAACGCAGTGTGCAAGTTTGTTTTACAAAAGGACATTATTTAAATTTTGTAATGTGCACTAGTAAACACTGAGGATGACGGTTTTTTACTTTGAAAACCAGTTATTATTTTAAGAAACACACTCGAGTTTTCTAGCGAATTATCTTTATTAAATTCCTTCTACTAGCTCACAACCTGCTGATATATATATATATATATATATATATATATATATATATATGTGTGTGTGTGTGTGTGTGTGTGTGTGTGTGTGTGTGTGTGTGTGTGTGTGTGTGTGTGTGTGTGTGTGTGTGTGTGTGTGTGTGTGTGTGTGTGTGTGTGTGTGTGTGTGTGTGTGTGTGTATCCTGTACAAATTCTCAATCGTTATTAAAATACGTTTTTATTCGTCCAATCAAGTTCAAATACACTTATTTTTAACCTATAGTGGATGACAATTGATGTTAATACAATATTTCAAATATTTAGTCAAAACAAAATTATAAAAATTTGGGGAGTCCAGGTCGGATTTGAACTGAGTGTCTTTATTTTCGAAGTCGAAACAAAACGATAGCTTTGTCTCATTGTCGTCAAAACCTCCATCGCACTACCTTCAATTGTTGCCATGGTTACTACACAATATCATAAATAATGATCTAGGATTAAAAATGAATCAAAAGAATAAAATAAACAAACAAACTAGGTTAACGGCATCGAACCTTGCTTCACAAAAAAACAACGTGAAAGGAAAGTGAAAAGAAACTACAACACAATCCAAGCAACGAAGGAAAATAAAACGTATAAATAGTAACAAACAAAAGTATAGCCCAACACTATATTTAGAAAGAAAAATGGAAAATTGCAAGGAAATTCGTTTTCTACTTTACCAACTAATATTGTTATTCTGACATATGTATATATATATATATATATATATATATATATATATATATATATATATATATATATATATATATATATATATTAATTGTAATTATAAAATAAAAAGAACTAAAATAAAACATTTTTTGTTGATTCAAGTAAGAAATGAATACGAATTGAGTTGTGATTTCTTATTGTGAATATTGGGTTGCTACTGGGAGTAATTAATTAATATTCCAAGGTTGTTCCTGATAATAATAAATTAAATAACTGTAAGTAGCTTGTAATATACCACGTTCTTATAACGGACTAAAATGTAAAAAACATTTTCATGAATCTTCTACAATTTAGTGGGAGAATTGTTAGTGGCTATGGATGTATTTGTAATACTTGGTGAGAAAAAGGTGGGATGCAGGCAATTTATGCTAGTTAAGGAGGAGTAAATGAATTGAATTATAGTGAATTGAAAATTAACCATTCTTCTTCAAAATTGTAGAAATGCCATGAAAAAATATTCTATACTTTTTACTCCGTTTTATAAACGCGGCATAATACAAAATTTTTTTATTTAGTTTATTATTTCCTGTTTTTTAGTCTTATACCCAAGTGAAAAATTTCAATCGATTTTGTAACGTAATTTAATAAAACAGCTGATTTTACGTTATAGGTTTTAAACAGCTGTTTTAACACGTAAGTTGAGTTATATTCCTCTAATAATTGTATATCGTTAGGTTAAAGTGTTATTATTCAATATTTTATCGGTTGATAGATGTGCCAATTTATACCTAAATAAACGTAATACAATTATTTAACTGGATATAAACATACGTGAAAGTCTCTACCTCCTCAAGAAAATCTAATTCGTTTAAACAAACAAGCCAGTGAATGTTGTAGAACAGCTGTTTTAGCATGTAAGCTAGCTCATCACGCAAATTCGATTAGTTTAAAGAAATGTAGAGACAAGAAACCGAGTGAATATTGCACTGTCGTCTAATTCTGACCTATGTTTAAAATTTTAGGTCTCTAGCACATCGGGAAGTTAGTTTAAACTCGATTGTATAATTCCACCAGGACACACAGACAGATTGATAAGAAACCGAACTAATAAAAACATTTTAATAAAGAACCCAACATAAGTAGATATAGCGTAACTGGTTAAACTTTCAACTTACTTGTTGGCGCGTTTCGAAACAATAGTTCCATTGACAGAGCCAACCCGCTACTCATTTTGATAAAATAAGATTTTATACATTTTGGCTATCTTTGAATTATTTACACATTTTTTTATTGTGCTTCAGAATGGTACAAAGTTAAAATTTTCCTACAAATTGTTTAACTTTGTATTATTCTTTTCTTGAAAATAAATATTGATTAGTAAAATATCTGAATTTTGACATGCGAAATTACATTTCTTCAGACGAAAAACCGTATGCTACAATACACATTAGGATGTATTTAGTAGTTTTCATGAAAAGAATTTTTTCAAAAAGACATTTAAAACGTAAGAAATGGGTGTTGTGGTTAAGAGGTTTAATATGACCTTATCTACGGTTGCAGATCTGATATCAACTATCTAATATCATACTTGCAGATCTATGAGTAAAGGCATATTCCCCCTACTGTTTGCCTTATACAGTGAATCTACGATGGCTACAAGCTAATTTAATGAAGAATAGAATTGTGTGCTTATTTTGCAAAATAATGAATTTTATTAATAAACACTAGAATTGAAACTATTTGAAAGAGATTTTTATATTGCATTTAAAGTAATTTTATATTAAATTAAACATTTAAAGTTTATTTTAATGAAATATGTTTTGCGTAAGTATCTTAAGAGACTATATTGATGAAACTCTTTGCGCCTGCATATTGTATGATACTATGAGTTCACTTGTTGTGCTAACGTGTACAGATTTCAGGCGCATAGTTTACAGGGAGTGCTAAGTTTTTTCTGTTTATATTGTAACACATTGTGATAAAGAAAACTGTTATTATATTCAAGAGTGATAATGTATTAAAAACAATAATGTAGGTATCTGAAGACACCATTAGGATGTCTTGCGGGTTGAAAAGTTTTATAGTTGTTATAAAAAATTAGTTGGTTTTGAATGTATTTTTTTAGAAATACAATATCTTTTCGTCTTGTCCACTCTTGCAGAGCCGTTTTGGAAAACTATTAGCACGATACAATTTGGAGTTTATTTTGAATTCATGTGCATTCATTTGTGAAACTCTATGCTGTATGTAGTTTACGTGTATCGACAAAGTTTCCAATGATACCAACGAAAAGAAAGGTTAGCTTATGCTGTCCCGTTGCTAACAATGACCAGACACGCGGAAGAGTTTACTTTTTCAAATACCATTATTCTCTCCCTGAAATTACATTTTAAATGTTTTTTATTTTCTATTACTCCGTCGATGGTAACTTTAAACTTATATATAAAATTCTTGTGTCACAGTGTTTGTAACAACACTCCGCCGAAACGGGTTGACCGATTCTTATGAAATTTTGTGTATATATTCAGAAGGTCTGAGAATAGGTTGTAAACTATTTTTCATACCACTAAGTGATAAGGATGGTCCCCCCTAGAATACTTTTAAAATTTTTACGTCCACAAAATTGTTTCTTTTAATTATTTTATAATTTGACATTAAAAAATACATATAACTCCAAATTGTCACCCTTCTACCACCAGCCCCTATTTTCTAATAGCGATATTAGTACTTTAATATTTTCCTTCTCACGGCGGTTGGTAATTGGTCAGTTACAACTCAGTTGTTCCCGCCACGCGTAAACAGATTTAATAAATATTTAATAAGTAATAAACCATTTTCGAGTATTTAGAGTGAATCCAAGGCAGATTGAGTGTTTTTATTTGCGACTGTTGTTTGTTAACATCACCTGCCCATTGTCACTTCAAGATATACGTCAGTAGAGATGCATGCCTTGCACTAGGATTGCTGGAAGCCGAAAAGCAGTGGAACTGTATGCTTTCTGGAGCAGCATTGAACTGTACAGCAAGTCTGAAAGCCAAATGATGTATGTTTGTGGTTCAGATTTGGGCACACCGTGTTTTTCACACGGACGTGACATACGTGGTAGTGCTTACGTTGGTAATCCATCCAGTTTGTGTCGTCTAAAAATGAACTCACTAAAAATATCGTACACTCCCTAAGAGACTAAAAATGTTTTTTTCTTTATAATTTTCATAATTTTCTATAGATATAATTTGAAAATTATTAGATACTATATTTAAAGTACTATGAATTTAAAAAAAAATGAATGTTTGGTGTTGTGTTATTTTTATATGCCGCCATCATTCACACAGCTCCATTCCTCTTTCAATCATACACCACATCCCCACACACAACAAGTTGGTTATTTTTTTATTTGACTACCAACATATTCACTAGAAATAATTTTTATGGCAAAATAACGTTTGCCGGGTCACCTAGTATTAATATATGTATATATCTGGTTCAAATTTGCTTTCGTTAATAAAATACGTTTTCTTCATCCACTCATGTTCAAATAACTTTTGTTTAGACTTGTAGTGGATGAGACTTGATGTTATTAAAAAAAATAATAATTCATACCTTCTACTTATACTTTATAACTTTATTTTATATATAACTTTTATTTACTTTATATACTTTATACTTGTGCTTTATTATACTTAATACTTGTTTAATTTAAAAAAGTAGATGATTTTAGGTTGAATAAGAAAAGTATGACTAACTTACACATGTTTCGAACTGCATGACTAACTGCTCAAGGTTTCATATCCAGCAGCTGAGTGCTCAGTATTCTGGTGCTGGGTTTGTAATCTTATAATTGGAATCCAACCTAAAAAATCAACTTTTTAAAATGAAAAATAAAAAATGAATGTATAAAAAACTGTAATAACATCAAGTACCATCTAGTTTAAAAAATTGTATTAAAACTTGTTTGGATGAATAAAACGTATTTTATGAACGACTGAAAATATATACAAAATGTATATAAGGAGAAGGTGAACTAATAGAAGGAATTGAATACGCAACGTTTTATTCCTAATTTAGTCCCTCTTTCTAATCAGGAGTTTGTAACCTATGTTTCGTAAGGAGGATAAATGTGCTAACCCCAAACAATTTTACCAACTTTCTCAAATAAGGAAAAAAGATTTCGTGTTTTATCGGGTTTAATGAAAGAGGCTGCATCAGGAATCTCCTGGCGAGTACAATGCTAAATGTGGTTGTAAGAACTTGATTGCAGCAGCGACGCCTGATTTTCCATCTCTAATATGTTTATTTTAATTTCTCCAGAATAAGCTAGTTAGAGTTTTTTTTTTAGACTAAAAAGGCAATTAATTATGTTGCGGGAGATCCTGTCTCGTCTATTACGAAACTTAAAAATATGGCACTGCTTGCAGCAACATGTAATGAGAGATATCCACATGTTATGAGGAATCTTATAAAAATAGCATCTTTCGTTGATGTGGTCATGGTATCTGGGGATCCCTAGAGATCTTTGAAGGGAGTCCTCTCATGTAGACCTGATGTACTACGCGGTAGACGAAATGGATTCTGAGTTGGTGTTTCAGTCAATTACTAAAGCAGGGGCCTTTGTGTTAATGGAACAGGAACGTAAGAATCAATCAGCTGTCCTGTTTAGGTTAGCCAATTGTTGCATCTACTTGCCATTTGATGACAACTTGCTCCACAACTATGTAGTAGACGTAGTTACAGACTCCGTTCCTATTGTACAGTTTTAGCAATCAACATTTCACTTTCAACATCTACGACTCCCAGGGCAGTGTGAAACTACGCAAGTGGTCAGGAAATTAATAAGAGGATTATTTATGGGTCCCCAGCAGTGGCGAAATGAAGGAAGGGGGCCTTAGCACGATCAAAATATAAAAATTATAAATGGTTAAAAATTACATTAAAAAAGATTATATCTTTAAACTGAAATTTAGGTGTAGCGTAATACGAACGACAGTAGAAAATATGAATAAGAAATTTCTAAATTAAATTCCACGTATCAGTACCTCTTCGGATTATAATTTATTCTTCTAAACGCGCTGTCCATTGTTGGAAGGAGAGAAGAACGAATGCGTTCTGGCATTAAAAAACCAATATAAAAATCAAATCTACTTATAACAATAAATGTTCCATATATTTGTCAAAGGTTGATTTTTGTTGTTGTTGTCCATGGTTTTAGAATTTAGACCTAATTAGAAAGTGTTGTTTGATTATTATCATTTAGTGAGAAGCAAAAAAACGATAAAACGACTTCTGTAGTACAGGAATAAAATGTAAAAGCGCCCAAGGTACTCATCGAAAAATATTAAATATGCTGGAGATGCTTAAAACATGTTTTAGAGTGGGTGAATATTCCCAGGCCCCCTAGTAGATCTGGCCAGGAGATACGTAACACCTGGAGGGTTCATAAGTACATTGTACTGCACAACAGTGATAACATGCTGAGAGAATGTAACTGTTTGGTAACGCCCTTCTGTGAATCAGCGGGCACTGCCCTCCTGCTTTTCCTTATTGGTCCTGGAGCGGCAAATATGTAGGTGGGGATGAACTTTCTACTCTCGCCGATCAGGTTATAATATAACTTAGCTTGATCTTGTAAAATAAATAACATATAAATTTATATAAGCAGATGATATTGAAATAAATTAATTACAACATAAAACCACCATTTAACCCAAGGAAAATAATAACTTGAGGTATGTAGACAATTCTGTGCCTCCACGAAACAGGAACTTATAAGGTTTGATTATACTTTTATCTCACACAAAACATATTTGATGAATAGGTAAGCCATATATTATCGTAATATATTATAATTAAAACAGATGTTAATTTCTAACTGTAGCCTTTATAATGATAATTACAAATTACAGAGTGTGATCGTTTTTCAAATTTTGTCAAAGTGGCAGAGTAGGGAGAGACCTTGAATACTCCATTCCACTATTTTTTAGAAATATTCCTCTACTAATTCTTTTTTACAAGTGAATTAATTCTTGGACACGTCTAAAATAAAATTCGACCTTCCCACCAAAGCCAGAATAAGTGAGAAGTTATTAGGTCCGTTTTATGTTAGGACTCTAGATGTGGCAATCTGCTTGATCTTTACTTCTCTCTGCCTTGCCTTCTATTTGTCCTGTATTTATTAACTCAATTTGTTCTTACTAGTTTCTACATTATTTACTTTAGCAGTTCGCAGTTCTTTAGTTAGTACGATTCTTCTGATTTCACTCGCTCCATCAAGAGGTTAGTGACTACAATGACCAAATTAGCCCTGTAGTTACACTTTCTAAGACGATACTTTCCGTTACCGCACTCTTAGATCCTTCAAACAGGATCTCATCATTATAATCTCAACTTCCCTCTTTTCTAATGCCTTGGCTCAGGTTATCAGCAAAAGGATTCCATATTTATCATGTTCAAGACATTATATGAACTTACACAACTTTCAATTTCAAGGCCATTTTCCATCATACCTTCACATTAGACAACTTCTGCATTCAGGATATCCTCAGGATGTATCTATAACACCATATCTCAAAAGACCGCACTCATGTTAACAACCTTCAATGTTCAGCCTTCTATTCCATTCAGCCACAAAGAAAGCCCTCCGCGTTCTAACACCTGTAGTTTCAATTCCAATTTAATATAGGGGGTAGAGAGAGACTTCTTCGTCTTCATAAATAAACCTCTAGAAAACTCAGTGTTTGCTTTTTATGCCGTGGTGATTGTCAGGTTTATTGTTAACATGCGTTCCAAGATATTTACTGTACTTTAAGCCAAGACCAGCCTTACGGCGTCGAGCATCCTAGTAAAGACAAGCCAAGGCAATCAATTGGTCGGTCGCTGGTGTCAGGCGCCT
Source organism: Prosapia bicincta (assembly GCA_036971475.1). Classification (NCBI taxonomy): domain Eukaryota; kingdom Metazoa; phylum Arthropoda; class Insecta; order Hemiptera; family Cercopidae; genus Prosapia; species Prosapia bicincta. The sequence continues at coordinate 25,471,153 of JBAIZL010000006.1, read as the reverse complement.
TGACACCAGACTGGCAGTCATCTCGCTACTGTTGCAAAAAAGCAGGCACTGGTATCGGTCACATTAAACCTGTGTAAGTATACTTCCAGACAGTCATGAAGGGTAGATATGCGGAAGTTTGTAACAGCTGTTGTCCACTCCAGAGTATTTGGGATTGGGGTCTTAGTGAAAAGTTCTTCCTAAGTTTCTTCTCTGCTAGTAGGTTTAATCCTGACACCGTCGACCGCGAGTAGACGTGTTGCAATCTGTAGTTGCTGCATAAATGCACCTAGTTTTGCAAGCTCATCCACCCTCTCATTGACATTCAACCTTACATGCCTAGGGATCTACTGCAAGAATATCACTCAACAGCGTTCAATAAATTCAGCGAGAGCTTCTCCGGTCGGATTTTCAAAATGTTTATTTTGCTCGACTGGTTCTAGTTTACGTCCAAACATATTTGTGCTGTAGGCCTACCTGTTTTCAAACCAGCATGAAAGTCATAATAAAGCAGTGTTTTTAACATGTTTTTCAAGACCATTTTTATACTTGCATATTTTTATGTTATTCAACATTCTCTAAAGGTCTACTTTGGAGCAGTATCGATGTACCCTCAATGTTAAACAATGATGGGATAATATACAAGCATGGCGGATAATTGTACCATCAATGCTAAACTGCCTATAAGTTGCCGCGTTTCGTCTGTTTGGGTCTGCAGTGTGTTTATATATGCTAGACTACTTTCTCCACTGTGTTTGAACATAACACTGCTTTATTACAAATATTATTATAATTTAATATTATTTGCTCTTATTGCCTATGTTTATTAACCATTCACTTAGTTTAATAACATTAATAATAAATTTATTTGTAGGGCTCTAAATCTGTACTTTGAATAGATTAAATTTAGTTGAGGATAATTGGAATTTCTGAGACTAACAAATAAAACTTCCTGATTACTATTTAATTGAACTGTGATGGCATTGACGATTTACTAACTATCAACCACAACAATCAATATATATTATTCAAGTTTAGAAATAATTTATATGCAATATATTAGAAATTTATGCTGTCAATTTCAGTAGTAAAATCATAGAAAAAGAACTCTCCTTACAATTACCAATTTTTTAGTCATAAGTCTTATATCATCTTCACCAACAATATATAATTAATTGAATAAATCTCTAAACGTGACGTTACCTTGTGATGGCTTGCATTATAAGTTTAATTAATAATGCCCTGGATCTACTGTTTCGGCTTTAGGAATTTAATTTTATAAAATTAATTTTCCAATGATCCTCTAAATTGTACTTGAGTAATTCCACCATCAAATGCACCCTTGACTCCCAGATCTGGACTCACATCGGAGTTATTCCTTTACCAGCTTCAACTACACTCAGCACTAATCTTCCACCTCCGACGTCCAAGGTCTTCTCTCTCCGACTCTCCATTCCAGGCTCCCCTTACTTAACTCTTCTCTCTCCAGCTTCCAAAACCTAATTCATCTCGCCGACTTCTAAAACTTAATTGCTTCCTCCTCAATTCATTGATGCTTAGCGTTTCTCATGGCTTTCCTTTCTTCCTGTCTTGTGCACCAAAATGTCCTTTTTCTAATTTCAACCATGATGCCCTGTTTCTCTTCTTTTGTTTATGCCAAGCAAATATCCTTTGTGCTTTCCTATGCAGCTGGTTTTGGAATATACGCTCATCTCCCGAAACCACTTCTTTAATAACTGCACTTGCTTGTGGGTTTTGCTCCTTATGAGTTTACTTGTCTGCTAGATTTACTTTTGGAATTCTCACTATAATATTTATAAGAATATGATGCTCGTTTTAAAATAAAATTGTTATTAACCCCACACAGTAATTCTTTGCTATGCTCGCGTATTTCTGCATATGTGTTCTTTAATATATATATTTATATATATACATCCACACACACAAAATTTAAACATACACAATATAAACAAAAAAGAAATCATTCGTTGAATAATTCCTTACAACTTAATTTTCATAATTATTTCAGGTTATATTTTAAAATAATAAGTTGAAAAATATTTTAAAATTATTATTCATGTCTCATATCTTTCATAATTTTTTAATCCTTGAACGTACTTATAATAGGTTTGCCTGGAGAGTGTTACAATAAACTATGACAGCTTATCTGTTGTTATACGGACTCGTAAAACTTTGGGCTTGATTATTGTGAGAGGCAAACGTTGTAAAGCCGTACCGATTATGGAAACGCGTTCGCCCCTAGCTTATTCCACCTGCCAGCTCACGCTTATATAACCGCCGCGGAAAACGCGTTTACTATTTATGCGATGCTAATAAATGGTAGAAGTGTTTCGGGCTTGTTTATCGCTGACGTTCAGACTTAATCAACAGTTACAAACGAAAGTGATACTGGTGTTCGAAAAGTGGAAAATGAAGAAAAACAGAAACACGGTCGTTTAGCGAAGATTTCCTTCACTTTTTGAGCATGTGATTAGAGTGCAATATCCTTCGATTTTATAAACCCATTTGACGGTATTTTTTTTATAGATATAGAATCGAACAAATGAGTAAAAACACGATTAATAAAACGTGAATGAATCTTTTGCTCTTAAGTTCTTTTTAAAAGAGTTTGTCCAACAATAAATAATGAAGTACATTTTTTATGGGGGGGGGGAGGGTTAGATAATGCAAAGAATATTAAGGTTATCTTCATTGTAAATGGTAATATATGGAAACGTTAGTAGTAACTTCTCTGGATTAGTAAGCAGAGTACATTGTTGACGTTTACTGTCCGACAACAATAAGGTTATGTTAGTAGTGACTCGTGGATTAGTAGGGAGGGTACATTGTTGACGTGTGCTGTCCGACAACAATAAGGTTATGTTAGTAGTGACTATTTTGGATTAGTAGGGAGGGTACATTGTTGACGTGTGCTGTCCGACAAGAATAAGGTTATGTTAGTAGTGACTCGTGGATTAGTAGGGAGGGTACATTGTTGACGTTTAGTCCGACAACAATAAGGTTATGTTAGTAGTGACTCCTCTGGATTAGTAGGGAGGGTACATTGTTGACGTGTGCTGTTCGACAACAATAAGGTTATGTTAGTAGTGACTCGTGGATTAGTAGGGAGGGTACATTGTTGACGTGTGCTGTCCGACAACAATAAGGTTATGTTAGTAGTGACTCCTCTGGATTAGTAGGGAGGGTACATTGTTGACGTGTGCTGTCCGACAACAATAAGGTTATGTTAGTAGTGATTCGTGGATTAGTAGGGAGGGTACATTGTTGACGTGTGCTGTCCGACAACAATAAGGTTATGTTAGTAGTGACTCCTCTGGATTAGTAGGGAGGGTACATTGTTGACGTGTGCTGTCCGACAACAATAAGGTTATGTTAGTAGTGACTCCTCTGGATTAGTAGGGAGGGTACATTGTTGACGTGTGCTGTCCGACAACAATAAGGTTATGTTAGTAGTGACTCCTTTGGATTAGTAGGGAGGGTACATTGTTGACGTGTGCTGTCCGACAACAATAAGGTTATTTTAGTAGTGACTCCTCTGGATTAGTAGGGAGGGTACATTGTTGACGTGTGCTGTCCGACAACAATAAGGTTATGTTAGTAGTGATTCGTGGATTAGTAGGGAGGGTACATTGTTGACGTGTGCTGTCCGACAACAATAAGGTTATGTTAGTAGTGACTCCTCTGGATTAGTAGGGAGGGTACATTGTTGACGTGTGCTGTCCGACAACAATAAGGTTATGTTAGTAGTGATTCGTGGATTAGTAGGGAGGGTACATTGTTGACGTGTGCTGTCCGACAACAATAAGGTTATGTTAGTAGTGACTCCTCTGGATTAGTAGGGAGGGTACATTGTTGACGTGTGCTGTCCGACAACAATAAGGTTATGTTAGTAGTGATTCGTGGATTAGTAGGGAGGGTACATTGTTGACGTGTGCTGTCCGACAACAATAAGGTTATGTTAGTAGTGACTCCTCTGGATTAGTAGGGAGGGTACATTGTTGACGTGTGCTGTCCGACAACAATAAGGTTATGTTAGTAGTGACTCGTGGATTAGTAGGGAGGGTACATTGTTGACGTTTACTGTCCGACAACAATAAGGTTATGTTTGTAGTGACTCCTCTGGATTAGTAGGGAGGGTACATTGTTGACGTGTGCTGTCCGACAACAATAAGGTTATGTTAGTAGTGACTCCTTTGGATTAGTAGGGAGGGTACATTGTTGACGTGTGCTGTCCGACAACAATAAGGTTATTTTAGTAGTGACTCCTCTGGATTAGTAGGGAGGGTACATTGTTGACGTGTGCTGGCCGACAACAATAAGGTTATGTTAGTAGTGATTCGTGGATTAGTAGGGAGGGTACATTGTTGACGTGTGCTGTCCGACAACAATAAGGTTATGTTAGTAGTGACTCCTCTGGATTAGTAGGGAGGGTACATTGTTGACGTGTGCTGTCCGACAACAATAAGGTTATGTTAGTAGTGATTCGTGGATTAGTAGGGAGGGTACATTGTTGACGTGTGCTGTCCGACAACAATAAGGTTATGTTAGTAGTGACTCCTCTGGATTAGTAGGGAGGGTACATTGTTGACGTGTGCTGTCCGACAACAATAAGGTTATGTTAGTAGTGACTCCTCTGGATTAGTAGGGAGGGTACATTGTTGACGTGTGCTGTCCGACAACAATAAGGTTATGTTAGTAGTGACTCCTTTGGATTAGTAGGGAGGGTACATTGTTGACGTGTGCTGTCCGACAACAATAAGGTTATTTTATTAGTGACTCCTCTGGATTAGTAGGGAGGGTACATTGTTGACGTGTGCTGTCCGACAACAATAAGGTTATGTTAGTAGTGACTCGTGGATTAGTAGGGAGGGTACATTGTTGACGTTTACTGTCCGACAACAATAAGGTTATGTTTGTAGTGACTCCTCTGGATTAGTAGGGAGGGTACATTGTTGACGTGTGCTGTCCGACAACAATAAGGTTATGTTAGTAGTGACTCGTGAATTAGTAGGGAGGGTACATTGTTGACGTGTGCTGTCCGACAACAATAAGGTTATGTTAGTAGTGACTCCTCTGGATTAGTAGGGAGGGTACATTGTTGACGTGTGCTGTCCGACAACAATAAGGTTATGTTAGTAGTGATTCGTGGATTAGTAGGGAGGGTACATTGTTGACGTGTGCTGTCCGACAACAATAAGGTTATGTTAGTAGTGACTCCTCTGGATTAGTAGGGAGGGTACATTGTTGACGTGTGCTGTCCGACAACAATAAGGTTATGTTAGTAGTGATTCGTGGATTAGTAGGGAGGGTACATTGTTGACGTGTGCTGTCCGACAACAATAAGGTTATGTTAGTAGTGACTCCTCTGGATTAGTAGGGAGGGTACATTGTTGACGTGTGCTGTCCGACAACAATAAGGTTATGTTAGTAGTGATTCGTGGATTAGTAGGGAGGGTACATTGTTGACGTGTGCTGTCCGACAACAATAAGGTTATTTTAGTAGTGACTCCTCTGGATTAGTAGGGAGGGTACATTGTTGACGTGTGCTGTCCGACAACAATAAGGTTATGTTAGTAGTGATTCGTGGATTAGTAGGGAGGGTACATTGTTGACGTGTGCTGTCCGACAACAATAAGGTTATGTTAGTAGTGACTCCTCTGGATTAGTAGGGAGGGTACATTGTTGACGTGTGCTGTCCGACAACAATAAGGTTATGTTAGTAGTGATTCGTGGATTAGTAGGGAGGGTACATTGTTGACGTGTGCTGTCCGACAACAATAAGGTTATGTTAGTAGTGACTCCTCTGGATTAGTAGGGAGGGTACATTGTTGACGTGTGCTGTCCGACAACAATAAGGTTATGTTAGTAGTGACTCCTCTGGATTAGTAGGGAGGGTACATTGTTGACGTGTGCTGTCCGACAACAATAAGGTTATGTTAGTAGTGACTCCTTTGGATTAGTAGGGAGGGTACATTGTTGACGTGTGCTGTCCGACAACAATAAGGTTATTTTATTAGTGACTCCTCTGGATTAGTAGGGAGGGTACATTGTTGACGTGTGCTGTCCGACAACAATAAGGTTATGTTAGTAGTGACTCGTGGATTAGTAGGGAGGGTACATTGTTGACGTTTACTGTCCGACAACAATAAGGTTATGTTTGTAGTGACTCCTCTGGATTAGTAGGGAGGGTACATTGTTGACGTGTGCTGTCCGACAACAATAAGGTTATGTTAGTAGTGACTCGTGAATTAGTAGGGAGGGTACATTGTTGACGTGTGCTGTCCGACAACAATAAGGTTATGTTAGTAGTGACTCCTCTGGATTAGTAGGGAGGGTACATTGTTGACGTGTGCTGTCCGACAACAATAAGGTTATGTTAGTAGTGATTCGTGGATTAGTAGGGAGGGTACATTGTTGACGTGTGCTGTCCGACAACAATAAGGTTATGTTAGTAGTGACTCCTCTGGATTAGTAGGGAGGGTACATTGTTGACGTGTGCTGTCCGACAACAATAAGGTTATGTTAGTAGTGATTCGTGGATTAGTAGGGAGGGTACATTGTTGACGTGTGCTGTCCGACAACAATAAGGTTATGTTAGTAGTGACTCCTCTGGATTAGTAGGGAGGGTACATTGTTGACGTGTGCTGTCCGACAACAATAAGGTTATGTTAGTAGTGATTCGTGGATTAGTAGGGAGGGTACATTGTTGACGTGTGCTGTCCGACAACAATAAGGTTATGTTAGTAGTGACTCCTCTGGATTAGTAGGGAGGGTACATTGTTGACGTGTGCTGTCCGACAACAATAAGGTTATGTTAGTAGTGATTCGTGGATTAGTAGGGAGGGTACATTGTTGACGTGTGCTGTCCGACAACAATAAGGTTATTTTAGTAGTGACTCCTCTGGATTAGTAGGGAGGGTACATTGTTGACGTGTGCTGTCCGACAACAATAAGGTTATGTTAGTAGTGATTCGTGGATTAGTAGGGAGGGTACATTGTTGACGTGTGCTGTCCGACAACAATAAGGTTATGTTAGTAGTGACTCGTGGATTAGTAGGGAGGGTACATTGTTGACGTTTACTGTCCGACAACAATAAGGTTATGTTTGTAGTGACTCCTCTGGATTAGTAGGGAGGGTACATTGTTGACGTGTGCTGTCCGACAACAATAAGGTTATGTTAGTAGTGACTCGTGAATTAGTAGGGAGGGTACATTGTTGACGTGTGCTGTCCGACAACAATAAGGTTATGTTAGTAGTGACTCCTCTGGATTAGTAGGGAGGGTACATTGTTGACGTGTGCTGTCCGACAACAATAAGGTTATGTTAGCAGTGATTCGTGGATTAGTAGGGAGGGTACATTGTTGACGTGTGCTGTCCGACAACAATAAGGTTATGTTAGTAGTGACTCCTCTGGATTAGTAGGGAGGGTACATTGTTGACGTGTGCTGTCCGACAACAATAAGGTTATGTTAGTAGTGATTCGTGGATTAGTAGGGAGGGTACATTGTTGACGTGTGCTGTCCGACAACAATAAGGTTATGTTAGTAGTGACTCCTCTGGATTAGTAGGGAGGGTACATTGTTGACGTGTGCTGTCCGACAACAATAAGGTTATGTTAGTAGTGATTCGTGGATTAGTAGGGAGGGTACATTGTTGACGTGTGCTGCCCGACAACAATAAAGTTATGTTAGTAGTGACTCCTCTGGATTAGTAGGGAGGGTACATTGTTGACGTGTGCTGTCCGACAACAATAAGGTTATGTTAGTAGTGATTCGTGGATTAGTAGGGAGGGTACATTGTTGACGTGTGCTGTCCGACAACAATAAGGTTATGTTAGTAGTGACTCCTCTGGATTAGTAGGGAGGGTACATTGTTGACGTGTGCTGTCCGACAACAATAAGGTTATGTTAGTAGTGATTCGTGGATTAGTAGGGAGGGTACATTGTTGACGTGTGCTGTCCGACAACAATAAGGTTATGTTAGTAGTGATTCGTGGATTAGTAGGGAGGGTACATTGTTGACGTGTGCTGTCCGACAACAATAAGGTTATGTTAGTAGTGATTCGTGGATTAGTAGGGAGGGTACATTGTTGACGTGTGCTGTCCGACAACAATAAGGTTATGTTAGTAGTGACTCGTGAATTAGTAGGGAGGGTACATTGTTGACGTGTGCTGTCCGACAACAATAAGGTTATGTTAGTAGTGACTCGTGGATTAGTAGGGAGGGTACATTGTTGACGTGTGGTGTCCGACAACAATAAGGTTATGTTAGTAGTGACTCGTGGATTAGTAGGGAGGGTACATTGTTGACGTGTGCTGTCCGACAACAATAAGGTTATATTAGTAGGGAGGGTACATTGTTGACGTGTGGTGTCCGACAACAATAAGGTTATGTTTGTAGGGACTACTCTGGATTAGTAGGTAGAGTACATTTTAGACGTTAACTGACCGACAAGAGGTTATGGTCACTATAAATGGAAGCCCTAATATGTAGATACGTTAGTAGTGACTGCTCTGTAGCAACACAGAGTAGAATGTTGTCGTGTTGTATCCGACAACAATGGGTATGTTAGTAGTGACTACTCTGAACTAGTAGGCAGAGTACATTGTTGACGTTTACTGTGAAAGAAAGCCCTCTCTCCCAACCCCGTCTGACAAATCAACGAAGTTGTTCATTTCTGCAAACATGTGACAGTCAGATTCACCAATCATGTTTTAATTCCCTTTTTTAGGCTTTGTAATATGTTTGTCTGTTAACTGAATCTACTTTCATCTGGGATCATAAAGAGGTGACTACGTGTTAAACTGTCTCTTTTCCCTTTAACCACTTCTAAATTAAACTGTGTTCTATGTAATCTTGTTTATGTAATCTAGAATCAATAAGAATTATATCTTAAATTAAATATAGAATCAATTCATTTATCTATAATTTAATAATTTTACAGAGTAATAGCGGTTGTCCAGTGGAATTTAAAGTAGTTCTTTTTAATAATAATAGTAGCATTTGAATGAAGAAACTGTATTACATCAAATGTCATTTACTACAAGTTTAAAAAAAATCTATTTGAAATTGAGTGGATAAATAAAAATATTTTATTAACGACTGAAAATTTGAACAAGATGTATATAAAGAGAGTGTGAGGTAATAGAAGAATTTGAAAAAGAAAATGAAAAACATAACTACCGAGTTTCTAACAAACGGAATTAATCATCTATGCAATTCTGAAATACCTCCCTTTAAAATAACGATTCCATTGTAGGTCTACTCAATGTTTAACCAAAAGAAAGGTGGATAGGTAATAATCCAGCTGAAGTTCCAAGTACATCTGAATTTTGCAAATATTTTCAATATTTGTTCACTTTATCCCAAACACTAGCACATACGCCCCATATTCGCTTTAGTATGTAAGTACGTCCTACTTTTTAGACGAAATCAGAACGCTTTAAAATGCAACGTTTAGCGTGTAAATGAAGGCAAATGATATTAATTTATTTCCTTATATCATGCAATCTCGCATACTTAGCCGTACTCCAAACAGATATTGTTTAACGAGCTATCAAATTAGCGTCAACAGCTGTTTGTGACGTCATGACGGCTTTGCTATATTTATCTCTATTGTTGTATCACGCTGTATCCTATCTAATAGACACGTCTTCGTCTGAGACTAAGTCTTCGGCCCAGATTTAAAGCAGGTCAAGTTTAGATAGGCGACTCTGTTTAAGACGTGGTCTGCAGCCATGGTCGGGAGGAAAATCAGATACCAAAGAGTTGATGGTCAGCTTGGACTGCGCCATGCCGATGTAAAACAACATAAGTCCCTATTCTAGGACTCTGGAGTGGGTAAAGGTGTATCTGGATCAGATATTTGGGAAAACCTCCAATATTCTATAGATCCCGAATATTTCTGAAATATTAATATTTACCACATTCTCTATTTACCACTCCTACTGGAGTTTTGGCGACAGGTGTAGGTTTTATAGTAATGTCTCTTCCACATGCGTACTGGTGCAGTCCATGAAGGTAAAAATAGGGTCTTTGAAACTCAGAATTCTTTGAATTTCCATCGAATTTCATGAACATTTACGATCAAGCTTATTTCACCCTTTCCTTCAAAAGTGACATGAAACCTTTTTGCATTTAAGTGGCGAAATCCACCCCTTCTGTAAGAAATTGAAAACAAGGCTAGTTTAAACACTCTATCGATGAAATTATTAGTCTATTATTTAGTTATGTGGAATAAATATTCTTTAGCATTTCTAAGCATGATTTATGATTTCAATCAATTTTGCAACCCTTAGAAAACCCCTCAATTCGAAAATAATAGAAAAATTGTTGTTTTCATTCCCTGAAATATTAAATAGGTCTTATAAACATTCGAAAGGTCTTTTATGAATATTTATAAAAAATGTGTAGGTTTCCCGTTATTTAACCTCAAATACTTAGATTCGAGTATTCACAAAAAAATATGAGACTTTTAAATAACTATAAATTGCTTTAGATTCGACTAAAAACATTCATTAAAATTAAATCTCTTAGTTTTTTTATTAGTTTCAATTTTAACAACAAAATTTTCGAAATACGCATAGCGCATAGTTTTGGAGTTACTTGTGAAAACCTTTTAAAAACATGCATTTTTCACAAAACATGGTCACTATTTTCAATCATTAATAACTGATTTACCAAAAAAAACTTTATAAAATAAAAAATGGTTAGAATTTGTCCCTCTATCGATTCCTGAGGTTATTTTTTATTAGAAAATTTTCATCCCCGAAAAGTGGTGGCATTCACCCCCAGGGTGAAAGCGCAAGTCGGCACTGTGTCACTTTTTATTCTTAACTACTCACCTATATGCTTGCAAATCAATGAATGTTCAGGTTTTCAGAGGGGAAACCTCATTGACTGCACTATATAGCAAGCACCCTTAGTTCCCGTGTTTGTGACAGTCGCAGTAGTCTCTCGTCCGAGACCACGGATTTGAGGATGAATTCATTGACTGGCTTTTAGGGTTTCCACACTATATATTAATGCTCTTAAGTTCAAAGGATAAAAGCGTCTTTCACCTTGGCGCTCTTTGCTGTTTTCTTCTCTTTTCACCATCCCTTTCTTCGCCATTTTATTTTATGAGTTCACTGTCACCTTATATTCCTCAGTGTAAGAGGTTTATTATATCCTTTTTCTAACCCTACGTAAATAACTTCTGACCTTCCTTCTTCTTCATCACACAGGGATACGTAACGAATAAAAACTCTCCCTATGATTCTGACAGAGAGTAGGTCTTCTTTAGGGTTGGAACGTGATAACATCAAACTTCCGAAATTCCAGAGCAGAGGGGTTAATGCCGTCACCCTTTTTAACAATACAGATTATAATAGTCGTAACTAAACGTAGCATGAAAATTTATAAAAACCCTTCGTCTTCTCCTTTCTAATTTACTTTCATGTTTCTGTTCTATTAAGCTAATAACATCAGTTTCATTTAATCTCTCCTCATCTTTCTCGCTTTCTCTCACTCTCTCTCTTATATATATATATATATATATATATTATATATGGTGATAATGGACACGAGTTTCCGGAAATAGAAAATATGAAATTAAATAAAGGATTAAAAATTAATATATTTGAAACATTGGAAATTTATAAGCATAAAGTTAAAGACAAATTAATTGATGAACAAATTCAAGTGAGATCAAGGCACCAAATTATTTATAAAGTCATTGATGTTATAGAAAAATTTACATAAAGTGCAATACTTATAAACATATGGTCATTTGTAGCACATATGATTTAATTTTGTAAAAATATTTTATTAGATATCTATTTTCCTGAAGATGCTGGTACTATTTTATCGGCGAAAAGCTTTGAATAAATATATTCATTAAAAGTATTCTTGTTTTTGAAATATTTTTAATTTATTAATTATATATATATATATTCATCACATTTTGTCGGGTTGAATACAACAATACTTATTCGTCTAAATTTTACCATTTGCATTTTTCTTTAATTTTATCCGTTCTATATATGAAGCTGTTTCTTTACGACACTAGTAAGATTCTTGCTAGCAATTACACATAATTAGGGTATGTATGTTATCGTTAAAAGCTTGTATTACTATATAATTTAATAGTTCCTGTCTAATATAATATGAATAGTACTAAAAAACATTATATTTGAACAGTTGATGCTCATTTAAGAAATCTGGGTAAATGCTTGTAAGAAATAAACAAATTCAAACAGCAAACTTTAAATTATTATTGTCGGGAACTAGAACCCTACAATAAAATATTGGATATACCAGAATGACTTGAAAATTTCTTATAAACTTCAACTTGTGTTATAGAGATTCTATCGTGAGAATAGCAGTTATTATCTATTTAGGGGCCCTTCTTAAGTTTCATTTCTCAAATATGCTGCCATCGCCAATGGAAGTTACACAAAAAGAAATATTTTAACGGTCCTTGTATTACCATCTCTCAGTTTAGTATCAGCTATAACAGTTCTATAACTGTTGTGAAAGTTAATACTTGAATATCCTCGCAAGGATTTGAAGCTAATATGAAATTTGTTACAAAACTGGCAGACTTTATTTTAATTCGATAAAAGACTAAATAGAAAATTTATTTCTTCCGAAAGGAGAAAAAATCCCTCAATGAACTTCTGATCTCAACAAAGAGCTATTATTTTTATCAACAAACTTAATTAAATAAGAGGTAAGTAGCTGCGATAACGAAACACATATGGCCTACGTTTTCGTTAAACACTTCACTCAAGTAAGTGAGTAAGATATCATCATGTTATTTTGTGTTTAGGGTATTCCAAAAAATACCAAAAATATACACCTATATAAGTTCTAAAGTAAAATATCTTCAAAATTCGTAACAAGCATCACACACAACATATATAAAATAAGGTTATTCCTACACACTACATACACGAACACACAAACACACACACACACACACACACACACACACACACACACACACACACACACACACACACACACACACATACACACAAATTCATTCGCACGCCCCATAGGTAGAATATTAAAGTAATCTACTTATACTTCTAAATCTTATTACTTGACGAATTGCAGACGAGGGATGTTAACATTTTCACTCAGTAAATATATGATACTAACCTCGTTTACATGAAATATTATTGGATTTATTCTAACGAGGTGCACTGGACTTGATTTTTAAATGTTTACTTTTTACCATTCAGTCACTTAAGGGTATAATAGCAACATGATATGGAATAATTGGGCTGCTGCAATTCAAAATAAGTGACAATTTGGAAATATAGTAGAGTCTCGAAAATCCAAGTCTCAATATTTTGAGCTCATTTGAGCTTATTTCTAATTGAGCCTATGTTATCTATTTGAAAGAAAATAATGATTCGCGCTTCCAAGAAATATTTATATGAATACGGTATGCAAAGGAAATGGGTCGGGCTTCCAAGAAATGTTTATATCAATACGGTATCCAAATAAAATGAGTCGGGCTTTCAAGAAATGTTTTTATTAATACGCTGTGCAAAGGAAATAAGTTTAAGTTCCAAGAAATGTTTATATCAATACGGTATGGGAAATGAGTCGATCTTCCAAAAAAGTTTATAATCAATACGGTATGCAAAGGAAATTAGTCGGTCTTCAAAGAAATATTTATGTCAATACGGTATGCAAAAGAAATAAGTCGGGGTTTCGAGAAGTGTTTATATCAATACGGTATGCAAAAGGAATGGGCCAGGCTTCCAAAAAAGTTTATAATCAATACGGTATGCAAAGGAAATTAGTCGGTCTTCAAAGAAATATTTATGTCAATACGGTATGCAAAAGAAATAAGTCGGGGTTCCAAGAAATGTTTATATCAATACGGTATGGGAAATGAGTCGATCTTCCAAAAAAGTTTATAATCAATACGGTATGCAAAGGAAATTAGTCGGTCTTCAAAGAAATATTTATATCAATAGGGTATGCAAAATAAATAAGTCGGGGTTTCGAGAAGTGTTTATATCAATACGGTATGCAAAAGGAATGGGCCGGGCTTCCAAAAAAGTTTATAATCAATACGGTATGCAAAGGAAATTAGTCGGTCTTCAAAGAAATATTTATGTCAATACGGTATGCAAAATAAATAAGTCGGGGTTTCGAGAAGTGTTTATATCAATACGGTATGCAAAAGGAATGGGCCGGGCTTCCAAAAAAGTTTATAATCAATACGGTATGCAAAGGAAATTAGTCGGTCTTCAAAGAAATATTTATGTCAATACGGTATGCAAAATAAATAAGTCGGGGTTTCGAGAAGTGTTTATATCAATACGGTATGCCTTTGCTTCGGAAATGAGTTGGGGCTTCAAGAAGTGTTTATAACAATACGGTATGCAAAGGAAATGAGTTTGGGTTCCAAGAAATGTTTATATCAATACGGTATGCAAAGGAAATGGGTTGGCTTCCAAGAAATGTTTTTATCAATACGGTATGCAAAGGAAATGGGTTGGCTTCGACGAAATATTTATATCAATACGGTATGCAAAGAAATAAGTCGTGGTTTCAAGAAGTGTTTATATCATTACGGTATGCAAGGGAAATGAGTCGAGCTTTCAAGAAAGTTTTATACCAATACGGTATGCAAAGTAAATGAGTCTTGTTTCCAAGAAATGTTCATTTAAAGTTCGATAATAAACGTATTTACTTCATTTTTAATTTAAGTGTTAGGGTTCACGGAAACTATTTTTTTTAATTCACAAGTACGTACTTTTGTGTAATCCGAAGGGGTGTCGGTTCCATCTACCTGGAATTATCTAGACTCTAGTGTACTTTATAATCTTAAGATGGCTGTTATTTTATCTTCCGCAAGTAAAACGTTTAGTAAGTAAGTTAAGTATTCTGCACTTCGTCAGAAACCTCCAAACATTAGGCCTTCTACTTGTGTAATTTCATCACGTCTAACTGACTCTAAGAATAACATTACCTGAGCTACTAGTTGGAGGATTGCCATTATTTTAAACTTTTGGCATTGTCTTTTCAATACTGCAATACAGTGATCCCTCAATATTCGCTGGGGTTACGTTCCCGAACTTGAATATTGAAACCAGCTGTGGTTGCGAAAAGGGGAGGGTTACGTTCCACACCAACATTAATTACAGCAATACTGTTGTACTCTTTTAGTACAGTATGGTAGATTTACACACTGCATAATTACATACATATTTTTATTGAATATTTACTTTTTCCTTTAATCCGAAAACACGAAAGTTCTATTAAATATGCGCACTAACACACACAGTCAGACTTATTCGTTATTGTTAAACACTATCCACTAAGTTTTTAAACACCTAACTTTAAACAAATAAACTTTTAAACACCGTTATTTTTATTTTAAAAAACTCGGTATTTCATTTTCAGCGACACCACATTTTAATTTATTTAAAAATTCAATTTCCTTAATCAACGGCATAACATTTTTATGCCTTTTCTTGTTTCTATTTAAGTTTGATGACATCATGGCTTGGATAGACAGTTTTAGGGAAAAAGTAAAACAAATTCAATAAATAATTTTACTAGTAGACATTTCGTTTCAAAACTAGCAGACACGACAAAAGAATGCGATAACTTTTTGGTAACTGACGGGAAAAACAAAATCCGAATTAGTTACGGTCGTCGGATACGATTATCGAAACCTATCAAATTAGCAGTAAGTAAACATAATTGATGCTAAACTTATGCATGGAGTTGGATGGGGGCGCCGGATCAGTCATCGTTGTTTGTCACTGACGATTACGCCTTTTGTTATAAATAAGGAGTAATAATCATAGAAGGAGCTAATCCATCAAATCTATTCCAAGCATTTCCTAAACAATCAACTTTTTGATTGCTTGATTTACCATGATTAATTATAACAAACCATTGAGTCTTCTCACGAAACAAAACTTTCATGTGTTTGATATTATGAGAGTATGCGGGACGATAGTTGGTTGATCTTTGTTCTCGGCAAATACCATAAAATATAATATTTTGGTCGATAAAAACTATGTGATCGCATATTTTTCGTTCATATATACAGATTGAGGACAATCCAATCTTCTTCTAGTGATTTACACGGAATGTGATGACTGCAGATGCTTTTAAATATAAGAGATCATATCTCCTTAATCTTTTTTTTAAATCATAAATCTAATAAATCTCTTATACTTTATCTATAAAATTAATGTATTGAAGAAACGATTGAATAGCCTGCGTTTATATAATATTTTGTTAATCTATATGCCAAGGTGCTCCAACGTCATGTAAAATTCCTTTATTTGTCACGTTCAGTATGTTAAATATGAGTCCTAGTATGAAATGCCTTCAAAACCTTCTGAGTGGTAAGCTTATAACAAATTATCTTTTCGTCGTCATTGGGAAATTATTTTTTAATTTTTAGTAAGTAAAAATTATTGGGGTTTTTTTATAGTCGTTTCTGTTTTTTTTTTTTTTTTTTTTTTATATAATTCTTTTAAATACGATACTTACTAATGGAATATCTGGTAATTTTGCTAACAGTTTCAGTTCTCCGTCACTTGATTTCCTATTAAACCTTCTACGAGACGTCTGAACAAAGCTACGACAGCGCGTTCTGGAGAAAATTGTAATGCTGTCCTTAATTGTCTTCTTTGCTTCTTCTTACTTCACAATACGTTTTTAATTTAAATTTTACTACATCCTAATGTTTTACTGAGACAACCATAGCCTATGTGAATCAAGTTCTTAAGCAACTTATTTAAAATATTCAAAGTTTGTTCATAATGCAACATTTCTTTTACACTATGTTGTCAAAACACTAAGTTATTAACAACACTTGATTGTTAACTTTGCAAGTATAGTAAGGAGACATTTTGTTGTTACCTCCTCTTAATTTAATTTCTTTTGTTTATTTCTTTACTTCTAATACATTGAATGTTAATGATTCTTTTAAGGATAGTATTTTTTCAATCCTTTCCACTCCTCTCAATACACTATTTTCCGAATTAGAATCCAAGTGAAGTCTTTCCTTCTCGATCTACCTCATCTCTTTCCTGTCATATTTCGTTTGACAAACACACTTATGACATCTAAGATGTCATACTTTGTTTGTCGGTCTTCATAAGTTATACTTAATGTTTTTGTTCTCTATACAGCCTCCTTTTTCACTTCCTTCTATTAGTTCACACTCTCCTTACACATATCTTGTTCAAATTTTCAATCGTTTTTATTCATCCACTCAAGTTCAAATAGATTTGTTTAAACTTGTAGTGGATGACACTTGATTTTGATATTTTCCAAATAATAATTCATTAATTTAATTTGTTCATTTTAGTTTTATGTGGGAGAAAAACGTTTCACAAAAGGGGCAAGGTATGCAATATAGTTATTTCGTCCCATTTGGCTTAAAGTAAGTGAAAAGATATGACTTCATAAAACAGCTGATTGTATATTATAGGTTATGTTTTAGGCTGTTTTAACGCATAGGTTATATTACTTCACTTATATTAATTGCAATTATTTAATGAAAATTTACTAAAATGAAAATTTATTTGTTGAGCGAAACATTAATTGACTGTAAATTTTGTTTTATATAACTTGTTTTAGAAAAATTCTATATCCACATTAACAGTTTGACCTGAACTTATGGTCAGTAAATGCTCAAATGAAATTCACATTTAATGCAGTCTTCTCACTTTCAGTTTATCAACGCCTTCTACGCGCGCATACGTATTTATGTATTCCATGTTTACAAAATTACATACACTACAACAGTGCTACACTATGTGCAATTATGTAATTGGACCAGTATTTTAATATATAGCACACAGAATTCCTACCGATTGCTTAAATTGCCGGTCTGCCCTTAGTGTTCTATTTATTTATTTTTACAAATAGTTTACTGTTTCCATTTCAATATGATCCCATTACAATAATTCCATAGTAATAAGTTTGAACTAAATTTGTATTAGGTAGGTCTACTGTATATGCCAAGATCAATCCTTATATAACATCACTTTCTCCCAGATTCGTTTAGCATTGGATTAGTAGCAAGTGATTAGTGCTAAATAGAGAACGTTGTAGGTAGAAGAGCGCTTTAATTCTTTGTGTTAGAAATGTATGCGTGAATACCAAAGTGGAAGTACAGTGTGGACCATGCAGAAAAACGCTTAGAATTACTTTCCGTTCACAGTTTAGTTGACAGTGCGTGGTTCTTGATGGTTTTCCAAGGTACCAAGCGTATTAACAATATACCGTATCAGAAGGCCGAGTTATCTACCTGTGGGTGCAGTAAGTTTTTAGGTTATTTATAGTATTGAATTGAGATGCAAAAAATTGTTTTAAAAGCTTCCCTACTTGGGAAAATATTTTCAAATGTTTTAATGATTAGGTTTTTTAATGAGTAGATTTTTTACACCTTATTAATCTAACAAGTATCATTATGTTTTTAAAAATAGAAAATTTCTACCATGTTCAAGAAAAAAAAAATTCATCATTGTTGACTTATTTCCAATTTGTTTGTTTATTTTAATAGTTTCATTCATTTTGTAACCTTACAGCACTATATTTTGTAGGGTCCATAGCAACAGTATAAGGTTGTACAGTTTAAAGTTTTGGAAAGTTGGCGCAGTGCCAAAGCGCGCTAGACTTTGGACATAAAGATTCTTAGTTCGAATCCGGAGAGAGCCCTAAATTTTTGTAATTTAATTATTGAATAAATATATGAAAAACTGTATTAACATCAATTGTCTTACACTGTAAGCGTACATAATTGTATTTGAACTTAATTGGATGAATGAAAACGTACAGCCTATTATTAACGATTGAAAATTTGTACAAGATATGGCATATATATCAGGAGAGTGTGAGCTTATAGAAGGAATTTAAAATAAAACTTAACTTTGCTTTATATTAGCTGTAAGGGTTAAAGAGGCTTGAAAACGTGACTCAATAGGAGGACGTTGGAATAAAAGAAATAAAAACGTTTCATCTCCTCTAATTAAAAGTATTCTTTAATTTGTTTAATAATTTATTCAGTAATTGACGAAATAAACAAAACAATGATATTAGTAGAAAGACTAGTAGTTCGGAAATTCCGTTTGAAATAGAATAGTATTGCTTGTCAAAGTGTTGCCAACTAAACTGTGAACGCAAAGTAGATGTCAGTTTATTACGATAGCGCAACAATGACAGCTTAGGTAAATACTCAAGCTGGTACGTTTTTGGGTAGTAATATCTCGTAAGTACACTAATCTGTTCAAGAGATAGTCGCAGCCACATCCTTTAGAACAAGGGTTCCCAAACCTTTTGGGTCTACGCCCTCCTTCTCTTGAGATGAAATCCTCCCACCCCTCCCTCTACTTTGCACTATAAATAAATGGTATGGGCATATAAAAAAGAATAAAATGTTATATATAATGAAAACAATTTATTTATTTGTACATACATTTACAAGATACATGATAATTCGGTCCATATGTATTGTACGGAGGTCACAATTGTAGAGGGATTTTTCTGACCGAGCTCCAAAAATTACTACATAAAACAATAAAGTTGGGTTATTTTTTTATCAAATTAAAGTTGGGTAGCATTGCCAACTGTATGCATTACCTAATTTAATACAAATTTGCCTAATTAGACGTTTACTTCCGCGGACTAACACTTTGTGCCAGGTGACGTCACGTGATCTCTATTCTAGCCCTACATGTGTACATTTGTTAGGTTAAATGTAAAAAATTACAACCAAATCTATCCTGACTGGATACTTCATAGGTATATAAAATTAACCTTTCGTGGCAATAACAAAAAAAATAATTATGAATTTAGTTACAGGACTTTTTGTATAAACTTTATACGCATGGCATTGGGAATGGGCAAACTGCATTTTTACCAGATTTAAATAACACATGTACAACAGTGCCTCCCGTATAATACTTAAGTACCGATATAGCATTTCAAGTTTTAATTTGCAAAGTAAATTTTTACTAACAAGAGAAAAACATCTTATTAAGATGCTTGAGTTTGCACCTTTTACACTTATTTAAGGTTGTATTTTAGTAAAAGCACAATCCAAGTCATTAGCAACATCAAGTTTGTCCATATAACATTAAATATATTGAATTATTCTTATTATTTTCCAACTGATTTCGCACCCCCTGACTTCCCTTCACGCCCCCCTCTAGTTTAGGAACCTATGCTTTAGAAAGACTTGTTGAAGAATCCAAATAAGATATCCAAGGTTTTGAGAATACATGTCTAAGGAATGCGGATTAACTTTGCAGGCCTCAGGAATGACAGATACTTTATTCCTAGCATAGGATTTTTCCTGTATAACTCTCGACACAATTAACGAAGACATATTTTTGCTTATATAGGATGTTTCCTCGTGAGTTTCAAGAGCATCGAATAGGTTAGGTCAGACATTATCGTGTTGGGTTCTAGGTTATGAGAATTTAATTCAACCGTTAAAAGGATGTTTTGTATGAAAAACCAATTATTTAGACAGAGTTATCTCCAGAATATCTCTAGATATTACAATCATTCAAAAGAGCTACTATATATTGTATAAGTATGTATACCTACTACATATTGATCGGCTTCCCTTTAAATAAAGCAACTGGTAACTTTAACATGTAATAAGATCCTCAGTTGTCCTGCTCTATACTCAGTTCATTCTGTGACAAAGGCTGGGGCCGGTAGACACATATCTATTGCTCTAGTAGACAGCACAACCTCCTGAGAGAATTGACCATGTACACTGACAGTACTAGTCTCCCCTCCTCGTATAAACAATTGCTTTCCTTGAAGTAACTTTTACTTCTTTAACTAATGGCTTTCTTATTATGTTTAACTGTTCTTCCCGTGCCTAAAACCCTGGTAAAGAGCTCAACTTCCTGAGAGACATGACCAGGTATACTGACAGTTACTAGTCTCCCATCCTAGTATAAACAAGTACTTACCTCGAAGTAACTTTTACTTCTTTAACTAATGGCTTTCCTATCATGTTTAACTGTTATTACCGTGCCTAAAACCCTGGTAAAGAGCTCAACTTCCTGAGAGAGATGACCAGGTATACTGACAGTTACTAGTCTCCCATCCCAGTATAAACAAGTACTTTCCTTGAAGTAACTTTTACTTCTTGAACTAATGGCTTTCCTATCATGTTTAACTGTTATTACCATCCCTATAACCCTGGTAAAGAGCTCAACATCCTGAGAGAATTGACCATGAACACTGACAGTTACTAGTCTCCCATCATCGTATAAACAAGTGCTTTCCTTGAAGTAACTTTTACTTCTTGAACTAATGGCTTTCCTATCATGTTTGACAGCTATTTCCATTGCCTATAACCCTGGTAGGGAACTCAACTTCCTGAGAGAATTGACCATGAACACTGACAGTTACTAGTATCCCATCATCGTATAAACAAGTGCTTTCCTTGAAGTAACTTTTACTTCTTGAACTAATGGCTTTTCTGTCATGTTTGACAGTTATTCCCATACCTATAACCCTGGTAGGGAACTCAACTTCCTGAGAGAATTAACCATGAACACTGACAGTCTCCCATCATCGTATAAACAAGTGCTTTCCTTGAAGTAAATTTTACTTCTTGAACTAATGGCTTTCCTGTCATGTTTGACAGTTATTCCCATGCCTTTAACCCTGGTAGGGAACTCAACTTCCTGAGAGAATTGACCATGAACACTGACAGTTACTAGTCTCCCATCCTACTATAAACAAGTGCTTTCCTTGAAATAACGTTTACTTCTTGAACTAATAGCTTTCCTATCATGTTTGACAGTTATTCTCATCCCTATAATCCTGATAGACAGTAAAGCTACCTGAAAGAAGCGAACTTATCCACTAGCAATTTCTAGTCGCCCTGCCTTGTATAAACAAGTGCTCTCCTTAAGAAGATTTCACTTCTTGAACTAATGGCTTTTCTAATATGTTTAACTGTTATTCCCATTCCTATAACCCTGATAGACAGTAAAGCTACCTGGAAGAAGCTAACTTATCCACTAGCAATTTCTAGTCGCCCTGCCTTGTATAAACAAGTGCTCTCCTTAAGTAGATTTTACTTCTTGAACTAATGGCTTTCCTAATATGTTTACTGTTATTCCCATTACTAAAACCCTGATAGACAGTAAAACTACCTGAAAGAAGCGAAGTTATCCACTAGCAATTTCTAGTCTCCCTGCCTTGTATAAACAAGTGCTCTCCTTAAGTAGATTTTACTTCTTGAACTAATGGCTTTCCTAACATGTTTAACTGTTATTCCCATTCCTATAACCCTGATAGACAGTAAAACTACCTGAAAGAAGCGAAGTTATCCACTAGCAATTTCTAGTCTCCCTGCCTTGTATAAACAAGTGCTCTCCTTAAGTAGATTTTACTTCTTGAACTAATGACTTTCCTAACATGTTTAACTGTTATTCCCATTCCTATAACCCTGATAGACAGTAAAACTACCTGAGAGAAGCGAACTTATCCACTAGCAATTTCTAGTCTCCCTGCCTTGTATAAACAAGTGCTCTCCTTAAGTAGATTTTACTTCTTGAACTAATGGCTTACCTAATATGTTTAACTGTTATTCCCATTCCTAAAACCCTGATAGACAGTAAAACTACCTGAAAGAAATGAAGTTATCCACTAGCAATTTCTAGTCGCCCTGCCTTGTATAAACAAGTGCTCTCCTTAAGTAGATTTTACTTCTTGAACTAATGGCTTTCCTAATATGTTTAACTGTTATTCCCATTCCTATAACCCTGATAGACAGTAAAGCTACCTGAAAGAAGCGAACTTATCCACTAGCAATTTCTAGTCTCCCTGCCTTGTATAAACAAGTGATTGCCTTAAGTATATTTTACTTCTTGAACTAATGGCTTTCCTAATATGTTTAACTGTTATTCCCATTCCTATAACCCTGATAGGCAGTAAAGCTACCTGGAAGAAGCTAACTTATCCACTAGCAATTTCTAGTCGCCCTGCCTTGTATAAACAAGTGCTCTCATTAAGTAGGTTTTACTTCTTGAACTAATGGTTTTCCTAATATGTTTAACTGTTATTCCCATTCCTATAACCCTGATAGACAGTAAAGCTACCTGAAAGAAGCTAACTTATCCACTAGCAATTTCTAGTCGCCCTGCCTTGTATAAACAAGTGCTCTCCTTAAGTAGATTTTACTTCTTGAACTAATGGCTTTCCTAATATGTTTAACTGTTATTCCCATTCCTAAAACCCTGATAGACAGTAAATCTACCTGAAAGAAGCTAACTTATCCACTAGCAATTTCTAGTCGCCCTGCCTTGTATAAACAAGTGCTCTCCTTAAGTAGATTTTACTTCTTGAACTAATGGCTTTCCTAATATGTTTAACTGTTATTCCCATTCCTAAAACCCTGATAGACAGTAAATCTACCTGAAAGAAGCTAACTTATCCACTAGCAATTTCTAGTCGCCCTGCCTTGTATAAACAAGTGCTCTCCTTAAGTAGATTTTACTTCTTGAACTAATGGCTTTCCTAATATGTTTACTGTTATTCCCATTCCTAAAACCCTGATAGACAGTAAAACTACCTGAAAGAAGCGAAGTTATCCACTAGCAATTTCTAGTCGCCCTGCCTTGTATAAACAAGTGCTCTCCTTAAGTAGATTTTACTTCTTGAACTAATGGCTTTCCTAATATGTTTAACTGTTGTCCCCATTCCTAAAACCCTGATAGACAGTAAATCTACCTGAAAGAAGCTAACTTATCCACTAGCAATTTGTAGTCGCCCTGCCTTGTATAAACAAGTGCTCTCCTTAAGTAGATTTTACTTCTTGAACTAATGGCTTTCCTAATATGTTTACTGTTATTCCCATTCCTAAAACCCTGATAGACAGTAAAACTACCTGAAAGAAGCGAAGTTATCCACTAGCAATTTCTAGTCGCCCTGCCTTGTATAAACAAGTGCTCTCCTTAAGTAGATTTTACTTCTTGAACTAATGGCTTTCCTAATATGTTTAACTGTTGTCCCCATTCCTAAAACCCTGATAGACAGTAAATCTACCTGAAAGAAGCTAACTTATCCACTAGCAATTTGTAGTCGCCCTGCCTTGTATAAACAAGTGCTCTCCTTAAGTAGATTTTACTTCTTGAACTAATGGCTTTCCTAATATGTTTACTGTTATTCCCATTCCTAAAACCCTGATAGACAGTAAAACTACCTGAAAGAAGCGAAGTTATCCACTAGCAATTTTTAGTCGCCCTGCCTTGTATAAACAAGTGCTCTCCTTAAGTAGATTTTACTTCTTGAACTAATGGCTTTCCTAATATGTTTAAATGTTATTCCCATTCCTATAACCCTGACAGGCAGTAAAACTACCTGAGAGAAGCGAACTTATCCACTAGCAATTTCTAGTCTCCCTGCCTTGTATAAACAAGTGCTCTCCTTAAGTAGTTTTTACTTCTTGAACTAATGGCTTTCCTAACATGTTTAACTGTTATTCCCATTTCTATAACCCTGATAGACAGTAAAACTACCTGAAAGAAGCGAACTTATCCACTAGCAATTTCTAGTCTCCCTGCCTTGTATAAACAAGTGCTCTCCTTAAGTAGATTTTACTTCTTGAACTAATGGCTTTCCTAATATGTTTAACTGTTATTCCCATTCCTAAAACCCTGATAGACAGTAAAACTACCTGAAAGAAATGAAGTTATCCACTAGCAATTTCTAGTCGCCCTGCCTTGTATAAACAAGTGCTCTCCTTAAGTAGATTTTACTTCTTGAACTAATGGCTTTCCTAATATGTTTAACTGTTATTCCCATTCCTATAACCCTGATAGACAGTAAAGCTACCTGAAAGAAGCGAACTTATCCACTAGCAATTTCTAGTTTCCCTGCCTTGTATAAACAAGTGATTGCCTTAAGTATATTTTACTTCTTGAACTAATGGCTTTCCTAATATGTTTAACTGTTATTCCCATTCCTATAACCCTGATAGGCAGTAAAGCTACCTGGAAGAAGCTAACTTATCCACTAGCAATTTCTAGTCGCCCTGCCTTGTATAAACAAGTGCTCTCCTTAAGTAGGTTTTACTTCTTGAACTAATGGTTTTCCTAATATGTTTAACTGTTATTCCCATTCCTATAACCCTGATAGACAGTAAAGCTACCTGAAAGAAGCTAACTTATCCACTAGCAATTTCTAGTCGCCCTGCCTTGTATAAACAAGTGCTCTCCTTAAGTAGATTTTACTTCTTGAACTAATGGCTTTCCTAATATGTTTAACTGTTATTCCCATTCCTAAAACCCTGATAGACAGTAAATCTACCTGAAAGAAGCTAACTTATCCACTAGCAATTTCTAGTCGCCCTGCCTTGTATAAACAAGTGCTCTCCTTAAGTAGATTTTACTTCTTGAACTAATGGCTTTCCTAATATGTTTACTGTTATTCCCATTCCTATAACCCTGATAGGCAGTAAAGCTACCTGGAAGAAGCTAACTTATCCACTAGCAATTTCTAGTCGCCCTGCCTTGTATAAACAAGTGCTCTCCTTAAGTAGGTTTTACTTCTTGAACTAATGGTTTTCCTAATATGTTTAACTGTTATTCCCATTCCTATAACCCTGATAGACAGTAAAGCTACCTGAAAGAAGCTAACTTATCCACTAGCAATTTCTAGTCGCCCTGCCTTGTATAAACAAGTGCTCTCCTTAAGTAGATTTTACTTCTTGAACTAATGGCTTTCCTAATATGTTTAACTGTTATTCCCATTCCTAAAACCCTGATAGACAGTAAATCTACCTGAAAGAAGCTAACTTATCCACTAGCAATTTCTAGTCGCCCTGCCTTGTATAAACAAGTGCTCTCCTTAAGTAGATTTTACTTCTTGAACTAATGGCTTTCCTAATATGTTTAACTGTTATTCCCATTCCTATTACCCTGATAGACAGTAAAGCTACCTGAAAGAAGCTAACTTATCCACTAGCAATTTCTAGTCGCCCTGCCTTGTATAAACAAGTGCTCTCCTTAAGTAGATTTTACTTCTTGAACTAATGGCTTTCCTAATATGTTTAACTGTTATTCCCATTCCTAAAACCCTGATAGACAGTAAAACTACCTGAGAGAAGCGAACTTATCCACTAGCAATTTCTAGTCGCCCTGCCTTGTATAAACAAGTGCTCTCCTTAAGTAGATTTTACTTCTTGAACTAATGGCTTTCCTAATATGTTTAACTGTTATTCCCATTCCTAAAACCCTGATAGACAGTAAAACTACCTGAAAGAAGCGTAATCATCCACTAGCAATTTCTAGTCGCCCTGCCTTGTATAAACAAGTGCTCTCCTTAAGTAGATTTTACTTCTTGAACTAATGGCTTTCCTAATATGTTTAACTGTTATTCCCATCCCTATAATCCTGATAGACAGTAAATCTACCTGAAAGAAGCTAACTTATCCACTAGCAATTTCTAGTCGCCCTGCCTTGTATAAACAAGTGCTCTCCTTAAGTAGATTTTACTTCTTGAACTAATGGCTTTCCTAATATGTTTAAATGTTATTCCCATTCCTATAACCCTGACAGGCAGTAAAACTACCTGAGAGAAGCGAACTTATCTACTAGCAATTTCTAGTCTCCCTGCCTTGTATAAACAAGTGCTCTCCTTAAGTAGTTTTTACTTCTTGAACTAATGGCTTTCCTAACATGTTTAACTGTTATTCCCATTTCTATAACCCTGATAGACAGTAAAACTACCTGAAAGAAGCGAACTTATCCACTAGCAATTTCTAGTCTCCCTGCCTTGTATAAACAAGTGCTCTCCTTGAGTAGATTTTACTTCTTGAACTAATGGCTTTCCTAATATGTTTAACTGTTATTCCCATTCCTATAGCCCTGATAGACAGTAAAGCTACCTGAAAGAAGCGAACTTATCCACTAGCAATTTCTAGTCTCCCTGTCTTGTATAAACAAGTGATTGCCTTAAGTAGATTTTACTTCTTGAACTAATGGCTTTCCTAATATGTTTAACTGTATTCCCATTCTTATAACCTTGATAGACAGTAAAACTACCTGAAAGAAGCGAAGTTATCCACTAGCAATTTCTAGTCGCCCTGCCTTGTATAAACAAGTGCTCTCCTTGAGTAGATTTTACTTCTTGAACTAATGGCTTTCCTAATATGTTTAACTGTTATTCCTATTCCTATAACCCTGGTAGACATTAAAGCTACCTGAAAAAAGCGAACTTATCCACTAGCAATTTCTAGTCTCCCTGCCTTGTATAAACAAGTGCTCTCCTTAAGTAGATTTTACTTCTTGAACTAATGGCTTTCCTAATATGTTTAACTGTTATTCCCATTCCTATAACCCTGATAGACAGTAAAGCTACCTGAAAGAAGCGAACTTATCCACTAGCAATTTCTAGTCTCCCTGCCTTGTATAAACAAGTGCTCTCCTTGAGTAGATTTTACTTCTTGAACTAATGGCTTTCCTAATATGTTTAACTGTTATTCCCATTCCTATAACCCTGATAGACAGTAAAACTACCTGAGAGAAGCGAACTTATCCACTAGCAATTTCTAGTCTCCCTGCCTTGTATAAACAAGTGCTCTCCTTGAGTAGATTTTACTTCTTGAAATAATGGCTTTCCTAATATGTTTAACTGTTATTCCCATTCTTATAACCCTGATAGACAGTAAAGCTACCTGAAAGAAGCGAACTTATCCACTAGCAATTTCTAGTCTCCCTGCCTTGTATAAACAAGTGCTCTCCTTGAGTAGATTTTACTTCTTGAACTAATGGCTTTCCTAATATGTTTAACTGTTATTCCCATTCCTATAACCCTGGTAGACAGTAAAGCTACCTGAAAGAAGCTAACTTATCCACTAGCAATTTCTAGTCTCCCTGCCTTGTATAAACAAGTGCTCTCCTTGAGTAGATTTTACTTCTTGAACTAATGGCTTTCCTAATATGTTTAACTGTTATTCCCATTCCTATAACCCTGGTAGACAGTAAAGCTACCTGAAAGAAGCGAACTTATCCACTAGCAATTTCTAGTCTCCCTGCCTTGTATAAACAAGTGCTCTCCTTGAGTAGATTTTACTTCTTGAACTAATGGCTTTCCTAATATGTTTAACTGTTATTCCCATTCCTATAACCCTGGTAGACAGTAAAGCTACCTGAAAGAAGCGAACTTATCCACTAGCAATTTCTAGTCTCCCTGCCTTGTATAAACAAGTGCTCTCCTTGAGTAGATTTTACTTCTTGAACTAGTGGCTTTCCTAATATGTTTAACTGTTATTCCTATTCCATAACCCTGGTAAAAAGTAAAGCTACCTGAAAGAAGCGATTTTGTTCACTAGAAGGTACATGGCAACTCTCTTATATAAAACAATTGCTTTCCTTGAAGTAGCTTTTTCTTTTTTAAATAATGGATTTCCTAACATGTTATCTTGTTATTCCCATACCTATCCCCCTTAAAGACAGTAAAACACCTGAAAGAAGCGAACTTCTCCCCTAGCAGTTACTAGTATAAACTCCTAGTATAAACAAGTGATATCCTTGAAATAACTTTTACTTCTTGAACTAATGGCTTTCCTAACATGTTTAACTATTATGCCCATTTCAATAACCCTGGTAGACAGCTCAACTACCTGAGAGAAGTGACCTTATCCACTAGCAGTTATTCTTCTTATATCCACAACATCTCCACGCTCTTTTCTTTTTATACGAGGCTATCCTTTACCTAGCATAAGGTTACCCTTATGTCACAAGAGTAACATCGACTGTGTCTAATCTTTTTCTTAAAATTATTTTATATTGCATCTTCTTTCAAGTAACGGAAAGGACCCTTCTACAAGCGCCCTTCATATGCATTTATTCTGCGTCAGTTACCTCACTCATCGCTACCTCCGCCTTCATGACTTAACACATGTATATGTTTGAAGTACATATATACCAAATATTTAAACAGAACATTTGCATCACGTCTATTTTGACCACTCTTTTTATTTCCAAAGACGATGCATTTATCTTGTAGTTTGGAGAACTTTGAGTTTTATAATAAACATTGCTCGGCATGTCTACGTTCCGTATGCTCAATTTGAAGCAACCTATCGCCATATTTATAAAAACTATCTTTCAATACTTATACTTCTAAAGCGATAACAGGTAGTTTACTATCTTGTATCTTCCGCGTGTCGGATGTTTACACCTATGTGCTTATGTTACGTAAGCGCCTAAAACTATTGTTTTAACACATTCGGTGCATTTCGTTGTCATTCAAATCTGTGATATCCAGAGCTTCAGAATTAATAAGCAGGATACCTACATGACTTTTTTTGCACATAAATCACTGACACCGCTGTCTATTGACGTCAGCGTTACGCACAATTAACACGGTTTCTTCTGCATTATCCCAAAGCTCGTCACCGAAATACGTGATGTACTTGTGTGATAGCACACCGCCTGTCGCTAGATTACGTCGAACTGTGGTTTTTTTAAAAATAAATCTTTCGTTTGAAATTGAATTCGAATTATATGAAAATAAAATTAGAAATGATTTTATCGATTCAATTATTAATCTCTCCTTTCAGCTTAGAATAAATCACAATATTAATGTGATAATATGGTTATAACTACTAATTTATCACTTTGGTTGGCTATGAAATTTTCTAGCCAATCTTCCTAATACTGTATATTTCATGACATGGCTAAAGAATGTTTTTCTTCGCCCAAGAATTGAAAACATCAAATTACTGTCTTCCCTTTAATACTGTTGCTCTTCTGTTATTCATTTCGAGATTTTCGTCTAAATTATTTACTTCAACGTTCCAAAATTTCTCGTTCCCCGATAACCCGAGGAGTAAATAGCACTCCCAGTAGCGTCAATCGGGGTCCTCAGGAGTGCCGGAGATCTAAGCAAGAGAGCAGGTGGTCCCCATCCATTACGCGATTTTGTTTTTCACGCCGGCTATAACTCCAGAGTCAATTTGTCGAGATCGTTGGTAAACGTAATTGGCAAAACAATTTATTTCATAGAAACGTATAGCGTCCGTAGAAGCACCAGCTCGACGATGATAAATATATCTGCTTCATTAATAAATAAAAAAAAGTCTTAAATTCAGTGAGTTTGGAGGGGCTCAGCCCACCAGCATTCCAAAAAAGGATGCGGAGCTGGTTAGGGCGGTTTAGGCGCGTTGTCTTGTCGATCGCTCCGGTCATTTTCATCTTCCTCCTGCAGATCCCTTATCTTTGGCTACTTGTCGCCACAGAGTGGCGATCGCAGATTCGGCGTTACCCAGGGTGCACCACGAGGAGGCCTGCTAGCTTTACACCTCGGTTTTATAAAGTCTACATCGAAAAGTGCTCCTGTACTTTAAATTAAAAGACAGAGAAATTTCAGAACGCTTTGAATATTCTAGTATGGTGATTTATTGAACAGATTCTGTGCTTCAGTCTGCAACAACAATCATGCTTTCATTACAGTGTAGCTATCTAGTGGCATTCTAGTAAACTAAGAAGCCAAGACGTTTTGCTGTAAATCACAGACTGTTACAAGCTTGTTTATTTAAGTAAGTTGTTAACAACTTATCTTAACCAATACGCCTAGGGCTAATTGAAAATAATAATAAATAATTTTTTCCTATTTTATCTATCTGTTTCTTTTAAAAAGGAAGGTAACACCAGAGCCTGGAAATAAACATGAACTTCTAAGGCAGATATAAGGAAAATTCTTAGATACAACCGTTTAAAATTTATTTCTAATTCAATTTCGGATAGCGGGTAGGCATCTCGATTTACCTCCTGTAAAAGTGGTCCTGTCCAACAATAATTTTCCACATTGCAAATTTTCCTCCGCACCATAGAATTGCTTCCATTCCCTAGTAATACTTTATTTTTTTCGTATCTACACGTTTCCTTACACTTTTCTATTTATCTCTTTTCTTAACTCTTCCCGTTCGTTTTCCTACACATTTCCAATACTCTTCCTATTTTTCACTCTACCTACATCAAATATTCTTTTTACACTCTTTATTTTTGTCTATACCGTTCCTATACTTCTCTTCTCCTTATAGCTTTTCTAACTTTATTTTCCACATAATGTGCACCTTTTTTTCTACTTATATCCCATTATTCTTCTTACACCTTTTCTATCCCTCTTTATTTGTGCTCCTTATCTTTATTTTTAAGTATTCTTCTTCCTTCAGATTTTCAATCCTTTTTAAAGATTTCCTATCTTTTTTACACCACTCCCATCTTTATTTTGACAATTTTTATTTTTTTCCTACAAGATTCAAATATATATCTTTTATACTTTCCTATCGTTTTTTCTATACCTTTCCTTTGCTTTTCCATATAACTTTTCCAATTTTCTTTCCTACTCTTTCCCTATTCTTCTTTCTATGGCTTTCACATCTTTCTTTTTACTCTTTTCTTGTCCTTTCTAAGCGTTTCATATCCTTTTCCATCCTTCTTTCTGAACTATTTTATGTTTCTCTATACATCTTTTTCATCCTTTTACTTACACCTTTCATTTCTTTCTTCCTACAGCTTTGCTATCCTTCTTCTTAAAACTTTCCAGCTTTCTGCCTACTCTTTTCTATTCCTCTTCTTACACTTTTAATTTCTATCATCATGCAGCTTTCTTATTCTTAGCACTTAACTTTCCTATGCTACTTTCTACTCCTTTGTTGTTCGACTTCTTACAACTTACCAGCCTACACGTTATTGCTCTTCTTCTTACAATTTTAATCTCTTTCGTCCTATTATTAACCTCCTATTCTTAAACCTTAACTTACATATCCTTTCCCTACACTTTCCTGCCCCTTTGCTCTTTTCTTTCAACAACTTCTCTCCTTTCTGCTTACACTTTTTTATTCTTGTTCCTATAACTTTTCTGTCCTTCGTACATTTTCCCGCTGTTCTTCGCGTACCTCTCTATCAATTTTTCTTCGAAATAACATGGGAGACTAATAAATATTTTAAAAAATACCTTGTTTCGTGCACACGCCTCTATGTTCTCAATTAGGAATTGAACATTTTAGAAAATACTTTCTGTACGTGATTATTTATAAACGTTCTTATTTAGTTTGCGCGGAATGTTTGTTTGTGGACAGGGGGATCCGTTCGAAATTAAAAACCTATTTCTCACTAACTTTTCGACAAGAAGCTACAAGTTGGCAGTTTGCCATATAAATTTGTTTTCGATGACAATACTATACTGTGAAAAGAAATTACTATTTCACTTCAAAATTCATGCATCAGAAAATACAAAGTTATATTTTGACGTATTTACTTCAATCTTAAAATCAATATTCCGCCCCACTTACCAATATTTTTCACATCTATAAATTTTCTTTGTCAATATTTATATAAATGATGAATTCCATCTCAAAAACAATATAATAAAGATTTTTATATACAGTGCATATTTCTTGTAGTCTAATAGGGTATGAGAAATATTGTATATATTATATCTAATTTGTAAAAGTATGTAATTTATATACTAAAAATATAAACACAAAACATCTATTAAAAACCCACGTTTATTTCGAAATGACCTAAAATGAATAAATACATGTTTTTCTGTTCTTACTAAAGAATAGATTTTTCGTGATTAAAATGAAAAGTATTCGGCACCGATGATAATTTCATATCTAAGATATAGCCTATAAGTACCTTATTAAATAGGTTCTCAAAATGATTACGCAATTTTAAAAACAAATATTGTGAAAGTTTTTTTTAACATCTCCTAATGCTTTTATTTTTAGTCCTATAAGATTCCACTTATTCTTGGTAGCATATTATTCTTTCACATTAACATAAAAGAGTGTATATAAAAAGTATTTTTTATTTATCTTTACTCTTAAATGCCTTATCCGCCCATCTTAACCTTTTGCGGCCATGGTTGCCGAATCCGATCAATCTTCCTCTGCTTATTCAAATCATGCAGTTGAGGCTTATACTTTTCGTACATGACCATGCTGTGAGGTTTCGGGGATCAGATTCTAAAACGTATCTCTGTCTGACCATCTAATGATCCGCCATTTATAATTATTTCTTATCTCGTCTTGAACATATCCCAGTGGAATTGTAAATTGTTCAGTTTAAACTGAACATTTACGCTCGTCAAATCTGCTCAGTAAAACAGGAATAAATTTATTTATAAATCGAGAAGGCATTGGAATTTATGAATATTGATTCAGTTCTAAAAAGAATATTTTAGTAGAGATACAATTTGCAAGGCCCGGTAAAATTTGCAACTATAAGACGGTACCATAATCAGTAAAACACTAATAAATTTATTTCATAAATCGAGGAGGCAGTGAATTATTGAATAGAGTTTTGTTTTAAAATAAATATTTCAGTGGAGTTACAATTTGCAACGCCCGGTAACATTTGCAACTATAAGACGGTACCATAATCAGTAAAACACTAATAAATTTATTTTATAAATCGAGAAGGCAGTGAAATTATTGAATAGGGATTCGTTTCTACAGTAAATATTTTAGTAGGTAGGGGACTACACAACTTGACACACCCGGCAAAATCTTCGGCAGCGGACGGTGCTCAGTAAAACCAGAATAGATTTGTCTCATAAATAGAGGAGGCAATGAAATTATTGAATAGGGATTCGTTTCTACAGTGAATATTTTAGTGGGTAGGGGACAACACAACTTGACACACCCGGCAAAATCTTCGGCAGCGGACGGTGCTCAGTAAAATCAGAATAGATTTGTCTCATAAATAGAGGAGGCAATGAAATTATTGAATAGGGATTCGTATCTAAAATGAATATTTTAGTGGGGTTACAATTTGCCATGACCGGCAAAATTTGTGATATAAGGTGGTGCTCATCAAAACACGAATAAATCATATTTTTTAAATCGAGGAGGCAGTGTAAATTAATGAATGGGGTTTCGTTTCTAAAATGAATATTTTAACGGGCACACAATCTGCCACGCCCGGCAAAATCTTCGGTAGCAGACGATGCTCAGTAAAACACGAATAATTATTTTATAAATCGAGGAGGCAGTGAAATAAATGAATATGGACTCTTTTATAAAACGAATATGGCTTATATTGGAGACACAATTTAACCCGGCCGGTAAAATCTGCGGTAAAAGACGGTGCTCAGTAACCACGATTAAATTTATTTCATAAATATAAATTTCAGAAGGCAGTGAAATTCTCATCAGAAAATAGGGACTGTTTTCTAATACGAATGTATAGTGGAGACACAATGTTTTACGGCCGGCAAAATCTGCGCTATCAAGACGGTGCTCAGTAAAACACGAACAATTTTTTTCATAAATCGAAGAGGCAGTGAATATAATTAGATTTACTTCTAAAACAAATGCTTCTAATTTAGTGGAATTTTCTTTTGAAGTTCTGGACTACTCTTACCGTACGTCTCTAATACCTACCACACACTATAACTACCCTAACTTATGAGCATGTGAAGAGTAAATGCTGGGCACGTACCACGATGTAGTGCAATGTTTCAAGGTCCGGTCGCCGTGTTATGCAAGCAATATCCAAGACGATGCCTGAACATGTGAACATGCAAATAAGAAGATGTCCTGCCCCATATTCAAGGTGAGTTGAGCGCCTAAAGACCTGCTGCATATTCGATTACCCAGCTTCAGGCCTTCGCTGTTTATAGATTCCTTGTGACCGTTTTTTAGTGGAAAACGTTTCTTTGTTTGAATTTTTTTATTTGCTACAGAATATCAATTTAAAAATCGCCATCTTGAAATGTCTACTGCTAACATTTCATTTTATTTGTAGGTTTATGCGCGTTTGTCATATTGTGTTAGTAAAAATTGTTGCAACATTTGATTCACAAATTTTGATATCATTGTTTAGGCTTAAAGATTTTTTTTGTAATGAGCTTTGGTTGTATATTGGTATATATCGTTATGGTAAAACCTGAGTTTTTGTTAGATCGTATATTAATATTTTAAGTGCCACAGTTATCTTCATTAATGGCATTGTCTTGTTAAATTTTGTTGACGCGTTTCGGAGACGCTCCTCAGAAAGTTTTGAAAGTTCAAAGAATATTCTAATGATGGAGTTCCTCCGAGACGCGTGAATAAAAATACCGAGACAATTCCATGAATTATAAATAATTGTGACACTCAAAATACTACTACATATCTTTTTACAATTTCATCTCTGTAGATTTTCATTGAAATAGATCCAAGTTGTCTTTTCAGTCAGATAGGTTTTTTGAAGTTTTAAACTCTACTTGGAAATCCTCCAACGTTTCTTTGTTATTCCACTTTCCTACTGATCAATGTTTAACTAACATCCGCTTGCTTACTATAGAAAGATGCGTGCTAACTATATATCGATGTTTTTTGTAACTTAATAGCACACCATTAAACATACATGTTTAGTTTGTCTTTGTTATGCCACTTACATACTTGCATTAAAACAAGTTAATAAATAAGAATTTGTTTTAAGTAAATTTCCATGTAGGACAAAAAAATTATTTTGGTTACTTTTTATTAAATAATTACATTTAATATAAACAAAGTAACATAACCAATGCTTTAAAACAGCTGTTCTACCACGTAACCTATAACACAAAATCAGCTGTTTTATCAGATAACATAAAATCCGCTGTTTTATGAAATCTTATTAGTTATTAGTTCATAAACGTTTTGCAATGTCATCTCTGAAAATTTTCATTAAAATCGATCCGAGTTGTTTTTTCAGTCAGATAAGTTTTGTGAAGTTTTGAACTCTTCGTGGAAATGCTACGTTTCTTTGTTATTCCAGTTTCCTACAGATCAATGTTCAACATCCGGTCGTTTACTATAGCAAGATAGTCTTTTTGTATCTTAATAGCACAACCTTAAATGTACATATTTAGTTTGACTTTGTTATTTGGTTTGTTCATGTGCCTTGGATGGGTCCTGAGCTTGTCGCAAACCTCCCGCAACAGGCTTGTAGGGATGTTATCTACGCCACTACCCTGCAATACCACTTTGTTCATCTGCCTAATAGCGTCCTGAGCTTGTCGCAAACCTCCGTCAACAGAGTTGTAAAGGTGTTATCTACGCCACTACCCTGCAATACCACTTTGTTCATCTGCCTAATAGCGTCCTGAGCTTGTCGCAAACCTCCGTCAACAGAGTTGTAAAGGTATTATCTACGCCACTACCCTGCAATACCACTTTGTTCATCTGCCTAATAGCATCCTGAGCTTGTCGCAAACCTCCCGCAACAGGCTGGTAAGGGTGTTATCTACGCCACTACCCTGTAAGATCGGTTTGTTCGTAAGCCTTTGAGGGTCCTGGGCTTGTCGCAAACCTCCCGCAACAGGCTTGTAGGGATGTTATCTACGCCACTACCCTGCAATACCACTTTGTTCATCTGCCTAATAGCGTCCTGAGCTTGTCGCAAACCTCCGTTAACAGAGTTGTAAAGGTGTTATCTACGCCACTACCCTGTAATACCACTTTGTTCATCTGCCTAATAGCGTCCTGAGCTTGTCGCAAACCTCCGTTAACAGAGTTGTAAAGGTGTTATCTACGCCACTACCCTGCAATACCACTTTGTTCATCTGCCTAATAGCGTCCTGAGCTTGTCGCAAACCTCCGTTAACAGAGTTGTAAAGGTGTTATCTACGCCACTACCCTGCAATACCACTTTGTTCATCTGCCTAATAGCGTCCTGAGCTTGTCGCAAACCTCCCGCAACAGGCTGGTAGGGTGTTATCTACGCCACTACCCTGTAAGATCGGTTTGTTCGTAAGCCTTTGAGGGTCCTGGGCTTGTCGCAAACCTCCCGTAACAGGCTTGTAGGGATGTTATCTACGCCACTACCCTGCAGTACCACTTTGTTCATCTGCCTAATAGCGTCCTGAGCTTGTCGCAAACCTCCGTCAACAGAGTTGTAAA
This sequence comes from Prosapia bicincta, assembly GCA_036971475.1. NCBI lineage: Eukaryota > Metazoa > Arthropoda > Insecta > Hemiptera > Cercopidae > Prosapia > Prosapia bicincta. The sequence continues at coordinate 25,434,257 of JBAIZL010000006.1, read as the reverse complement.
GGTGTTATCTATGCCCCTACCCTGCAATACCACTTTGTTCATCTGCCTAATAGCGTCCTGAGCTTGTCGCAAACCTCCGTCAACAGAGTTGTAAAGGTGTTATCTACGCCACTACCCTGCAATACCACTTTGTTCATCTGCCTAATAGCATCCTGAGCTTGTCGCAAACCTCCCGCAACAGGCTGGTAAGGGTGTTATCTACGCCACTACCCTGTAAGATCGGTTTTTTCGTGTGCCTTTGAGGGTCCTGGGCTTGTCGCAAACCTCCCGCAACAGGCTTGTAGGGATGTTATCTACGCCACTACCCTGCAATACCACTTTGTTCATCTGCCTAATAGCGTCCTGAGCTTGTCGCAAACCTCCGTTAACAGAGTTGTAAAGGTGTTATCTACGCCACTACCCTGCAATACCACTTTGTTCATCTGCCTAATAGCGTCCTGAGCTTGTCGCAAACCTCCCGCAACAGGCTGGTAGGGTGTTATCTACGCCACTACCCTGTAAGATCGGTTTGTTCGTAAGCCTTTGAGGGTCCTGGGCTTGTCGCAAACCTCCCGTAACAGGCTTGTAGGGATGTTATCTACGCCACTACCCTGCAGTACCACTTTGTTCATCTGCCTAATAGCGTCCTGAGCTTGTCGCAAACCTCCGTCAACAGAGTTGTAAAGGTGTTATCTATGCCCCTACCCTGCAATACCACTTTGTTCATCTGCCTAATAGCGTCCTGAGCTTGTCGCAAACCTCCGTCAACAGAGTTGTAAAGGTGTTATCTACGCCACTACCCTGCAATACCACTTTGTTCATCTGCCTAATAGCATCCTGAGCTTGTCGCAAACCTCCCGCAACAGGCTGGTAAGGGTGTTATCTACGCCACTACCCTGTAAGATCGGTTTTTTCGTGTGCCTTTGAGGGTCCTGGGCTTGTCGCAAACCTCCCGCAACAGGCTTGTAGGGATGTTATCTACGCCACTACCCTGCAATACCACTTTGTTCATCTGCCTAATAGCGTCCTGAGCTTGTCGCAAACCTCCGTCAACAGAGTTGTAAAGGTGTTATCTACGCCACTACCCTGCAATACCACTTTGTTCATCTGCCTAATAGCGTCCTGAGCTTGTCGCAAACCTCCGTCAACAGAGTTGTAAAGGTGTTATCTACGCCACTACCCTGCAATACCACTTTGTTCATCTGCCTAATAGCGTCCTGAGCTTGTCGCAAACCTCCCGCAACAGGCTGGTAAGGGTGTTATCTACGCCACTACCCTGTAAGATCGGTTTGTTCGTAAGCCTTTGAGGGTCCTGGGCTTGTCGCAAACCTCCCGCAACAGGCTTGTAGGGATGTTATCTACGCCACTACCCTGCAATACCACTTTGTTCATCTGCCTAATAGCGTCCTGAGCTTGTCGCAAACCTCCGTTAACAGAGTTGTAAAGGTGTTATCTACGCCACTACCCTGCAATACCACTTTGTTCATCTGCCTAATAGCGCCCTGAGCTTGTCGCAAACCTCCCGCAACAGGCTGGTAGGGTGTTATCTACGCCACTACCGTGTAAGATCGGTTTGTTCGTTTGTCTTTGAGGGTCCTGGGCTTGTCGCAAACCTCCCGCAACAGGCTTGTAGGGATGTTATCTACGCCACTACCCTGCAATACCACTTTGTTCATCTGCCTAATAGCGTCCTGAGCTTGTCGCAAACCTCCGTCAACTGAGTTGTAAAGGTGTTATCTACGCCACTACCCTGCAATACTACTTTGTTCATCTGCCTAATAGCGTCCTGAGCTTGTCGCAAACCTCCGTCAACAGAGTTGTAAAGGTGTTATCTACCCCACTACCCTGCAATACAACTTTGTTCATCTGCCTAATAGCGTCCTGAGCTTGTCGCAAACCTCCCGCAACAGGCTGGTAAGGGTGTTATCTACGCCACTACCCTGTAAGATCGGTTTGTTCGTAAGCCTTTGAGGGTCCTGGGCTTGTCGCAAACCTCCCGCAACAGGCTTGTAGGGATGTTATCTGCGCCACTACCCTGCAATACCATTTTGTTCATCTGCCTAATAGCGTCCTGAGCTTGTCGCAAACCTCCCGCAACAGGCTGGTAAGGGTGTTATCTACGCCACTACCCTGTAAGATCGGTTTGTTCGTGTGCCTTTGAGGGTCCTGGGCTTGTCGCAAACCTCCCGCAACAGGCTTGTAGGGATGATATCTACGCCACCACCCTGCAATACCACTTTGTTCATCTGCCTAATAGCGTCCTGAGCTTGTCGCAAACCTCCCGTAACAGGCTGGTAAGGGTGTTATCTACGCCACTACCCTGTAAGATCGGTTTTTTCGTGTGCCTTTGAGGGTCCTGGGCTTGTCGCAAACCTCCCGCAACAGGCTTGTAGGGATGTTATCTACGCCACTACCCTGCAATACCACTTTGTTCATCTGCCTAATAGCGTCCTGAGCTTGTCGCAAACCTCCGTCAACAGAGTTGTAAAGGTGTTATCTACGTCAATACCCTGCAATACCACTTTGTTCATCTGCCTAATAGCGTCCTGAGCTTGTCGCAAACCTCCGTCAACAGAGTTGTAAAGGTGTTATCTACCCCACTACCCTGCAATACCACTTTGTTCATCTGCCTAATAGCGTCCTGAGCTTGTCGCAAACCTCCCGCAACAGGCTGGTAAGGGTGTTATCTACGCCACTACCCTGTAAGATCGGTTTGTCCGTAAGCCTTTGAGGGTCCTGGGCTTGTCGCAAACCTCCGTCAACAGAGTTGTAAAGGTGTTATCTACCCCCCTACCCTGCAATACCACTTTGTTCATCTGCCTAATAGCGTCCTGAGCTTGTCGCAAACCTCCCGCAACAGGCTGATAGGGATGTTATCTACGCCACTACCCTGCAATACCACTTTGTTCATCTGCCTAATAGCGTCCTGAGCTTGTCGCAAACCTCCCGCAACAGGCTGGTAGGGTGTTATCTACGCCACTACCCTGTAAGATCGGTTTGTTCGTGTGCCTTTGAGGGTCCTGGGCTTGTCGCAAACCTCCCGCAACAGGCTTGTAGGGATGTTATCTACGCCACTACCCTGCAATACCACTTTGTTCATCTGCCTCATAGCGTCCTGAGCTTGTCGCAAACCTCCGTCAACTGAGTTGTAAAGGTGTTATCTACGCCACTACCCTGCAATACTACTTTGTTCATCTGCCTAATAGCGTCCTGAGCTTGTCGCAAACCTCCGTCAACAGAGTTGTAAAGGTGTTATCTACGCCACTACCCTGTAATACCGGTTTGTTCGAGTGCCTTTGAGGGTCCTGGGTTTATCGCAAACCTCCCGCAACCGGCTGGTAAGGGTGGTATCTACGCCACTACCCTGTAAGATCGGTTTGTTCGTGTGCCTTTGAGGGTCCTGGGTTTGTCGCAAACCTCCCGCAACAGGCTGATAAAAGTGTTATCTACACCACTACCCTGTAATACCGGTTTGTTCGTGTGCCTTTGAGGGTCCTGGGTTAGTCACAAACCTCCCGCAACAGGCTGGTAAGCGTGTTATCTACGCCACTACCCTGTAAGATCGGTTTGTTCGTAAGCTTTTGAGGGTCCTGGGCTTGTCGCAAACCTCCCGCAACAGGCTTGTAGGGATGTTATCTACGCCACTACCCTGCAATACCATTTTGTTCATCTGCCTAATAGCGTCCTGAGCTTGTCGCAAACCTCCCGCAACAGGCTGGTAAGGGTGTTATCTACGCCACTACCCTGTAAGATCGGTTTGTTCGTGTGCCTTTGAGGGTCCTGGGCTTGTCGCAAACCTCCCGCAACAGGCTTGTAGGGATGTTATTTACGCCACTACCCTGCAATACCACTTTGTTCATCTGCCTAATAGCGTCCTGAGCTTGTCGCAAACCTCCGTCAACAGAGTTGTAAAGGTGTTATCTACGCCACTACCCTGTAATACCGGTTTGTTCGAGTGCCTTTGAGGGTCCTGGGTTTATCGCAAACCTCCCGCAACCGGCTGGTAAGGGTGGTATCTACGCCACTACCCTGTAAGATCGGTTTGTTCGTGTGCCTTTGAGGGTCCTGGGTTTGTCGCAAACCTCCCGCAACAGGCTGATAAAAGTGTTATCTACACCACTACCCTGTAATACCGGTTTGTTCGTGTGCCTTTGAGGGTCCTGGGTTAGTCACAAACCTCCCGCAACAGGCTGGTAAGGGTGTTATCTACGCCACTACCCTGTAAGATCGGTTTGTTCGTGTGCCTTTAAGGGTCCTGGGTTTGTCGCAAACCTCCCGAAACAGGCTGGTAAGGGTGTTATTTACGCCACTACCCTGTAATACCGGTTTGTTCGTGTGCCTTTGAGGGTCCTGGGTTTGTCGCAAACCTCCCGCAACAGGCTGGTAAGGGTGTTATCTACGCCACTACCCTGTAATACCGGTTTGTTCGTGTGCCTTTGAGGGTCCTGGGTTTGTCGCAAACCTCCCGCAACAGGCTGGTAAGGGTGTTATCTACGCCACTACCCTGTAAGATCGGTTTGTTCGTGTGCCTTTGAGGGTCCTGGGCATGTCGCGAACCTCCCGCAACAGGCTGGTAAGGGTGTTATCTACGCCACTACCCTGTAATACCGTTTTGTTCATGTGTCTTAGAGGGTCCAGGGCTTGTCCCAAACCTCCCGCAACAAACTTGTATGGGTGTTATCTACGCCACTACTCTGTAATACCAGTTTTTCCATGCGCCTTGTATGGTTCTTGACTTGTCGTAAACCTTCCAGAACAGGCTTGGTGGGATGTTATCTACGCCACCACCCTATAATACAGGTTTAGCGCCTTGGAGTGTCCTTGACTTGTCGCAAACCTCCCGTAACAGGCTTGTACGTTTGTTATCTACGCCACTACCCTATAATATTGGTTCATTCATGTGCCTTGGAGGGTCCTGGGTTTGTCGCGAACCTCCGCAATAGGCTTTTAGGTGTGTTATCTACGCACACTACCCCGTAATACCGGTTTGTTCATGTGCCTTGGATGGGTCCTGGGCTTGTCGCAAACCTCCCGCAATCGGCTTGTAGGGGTGTTATCTACGCCACTACCCTGTAATATCGTATTGTTCATGTGTGGCTTAGAGGGTCCAGGGCTTGTCCCAAACCTCCCGCAACAAACTTGTATGGGTGTTATCTACGCCACTACTCTGTAATACCAGTTTTTCCATGCGCCTTGGATGGTCCTTGACTTGTCGTTAACCTTCCAGAACAGGCTTGTTGATATGTTATCTAAGCCACCACCCTATAATACAGGTTTAGCGCCTTGGAGTGTCCTTGACTTGTCGCAAACCTCCCGTAACAGGCTTGTAGGTTTGTTATCTACGCCACTACCCTGTAATATTGGTTTATTCATGTGCCTTGAAGGGTCCTGGGTTTGTCGCAAACCTCCGCAATAGGCTTGTGGGGGTGTTATCTAAGCCACTATCTTGTAATATTGGTTTGTTCGTATGCCATCGAGGGTCCTGGGCTTTCGCAAACCTCCCGCAACAGGCTTTTAAAGGTGTTATCTACGCCACTACCCCGTAATACCGGTTTGTTCATGTCCCTAGAAAGGTCCTGGGCTTCTCGCAAACCTTCCGCGTTTTGGATGATCCTTGACTTGTCGTAAACCTTCCAGAACAGGCTTGGTGGGATGTTATCTACGCCACTATCCTGTAATACCGGCTTGTTCATGTGCCTTGGAGGGTCCTGGGTTCTTCGCAAATCTCCCGCAACAGGCTTTTAAAGGAGTTATCTACGCCACTACCTTGTAATCCCGGTTTTTTCATGTGCCTTGTAGGGGTCCTGGGATTCACGTAATTCTCCCGCAACAGGCTTTTAAAGGTGTTATCTACGCCACTACCCCGTAATACCGGTTTGTTCATGTGCCTAGGAGGTTCCTGGGTTTGTCGCAAACCTCCCGAACAGCCTAGTAAGGGTGTTATCTACGCTACTACCCTGTAATACCGGTTTGATCATGTCCCTAGAAAGGTCCTGGGCTTCTCGCAAACCTTCCGCAACTGGCCTGTAGGTGTGTTATCTACGCCACTACCGTGTAATACCGTTTTGTTCTTGTGCCTTGGAGGTTCCTGGGCTTATCGCAAACCTCCCGCAACAGGCTTTAGGGGTGTCATCTACGCCACTACCCTGTAATACCGGTTTGTTCATGCACCTTGGATGGTCCTGGGCTTGTCGTAAACCTTCCGCAACAGGCTTTTAAAGGAGTTATCTACACCACTACCCTGTAATCCCGGTTTGTTCATGTGCCTTGTAGGATCCTGGGATTGTCGTAAACCTCCCGCAACAGGCTTTTAAAGGTGTTATCTACGCCACTACCCCGTAATACCGGTTTGTTCATGTGCCTAGGAGGGTCCTGGGCTTGTCCCAAACCTCCCGCATCAGGCTGTTATGGGCGTTATATAGGCCACTCCTCTGTAATATCTATTTTTCACGCGCCTGGGAAGGTGCTTGACTTGTCGTAAAGTTTCCAGAACAGGCTTCGTGGGGTGTTATCTACGCCACCACCCTATAATACAGGTTTGTTCAAGCGCTTTGGAATGTCCTTGGCTTGTCGCAAGCCTCCCGTAAAAGGCTTGTAGGGGTGTTATCTAAGCCACTATCCTGTAATATTGGTTTGTTCGTATGCCTTCGAGGGTCCTGGGTTTGTCGCAAACCTCCCGCAACAGGTTGGTAAGGGTGTTATCTACGCCACTACCCTATTATACCTGTTTGTTCGTGTGCCTTGGAGGGTTTTGAGCTTGTTTAAAACTTCCCGCAACAGGCTTGTAGGAGTAATATCTACGACACTACCCTGTAATATTGGTATGTTCATGTACCTTGGAGGGTCCTTGGCTTGTCGCAAACATCCCGCAACATTCCTGTAGGGGTGTTTTCTACGCCACTGCCCTGTAATACCGGTTTTTTCATGTACCTTCGAGGGGCCTGAGTTTGTCGCAAACCTCCCGCAAAAGGCTTTTTGGGATGTTATCTACGCCACTACCCTGTAATATTGGTTTGATCATGTCCCTAGGAAGGTCCTGGGCTTCTCGCAAACCTTCCGCAACAGGCTGGTAAGGGTGTTATCTACGCCACTACCCTGTAATATTGGTTTGATCATGTCCCTAGGAAGGTCCTGGGCTTCTCGCAAACCTTCCGCAACTGGCCTGTAGGGCTGTTATCTACCCAACTACCGTGTAATACCGTTTTGTTCGTGTGCCTTGGAGGTTCCTGGGCTTGTCTCAAACCTACCGCAACAGGTTTGTAGGGGTGTCATCCACGCCACTATCCTGTAATACCGGTTAGTTCATGTGTCTTAGAGGGTCCTTGACTTGTCGTAAACCTTCCAGAACAGGAATGGTGGGATATTATCTACGCCACTACCGTGTAATACCGTTTTGTTCGTGTGCCTTGGAGGTTCCTGGGCTTGTCTCAAACCTCCCGCAACAGGTTTGTAGGGGTGTCATCCACGCCACTATCCTGTAATACCGGTTTGTTCGTGTGCCTTGGATGGGTCCTGGGCTTGTCGCAAACCTCCCGCAATATTCTTGTAGGGGTGTTATCTACGCCACTACCCTGTAAGATTGGTTTGTTCGTGTGCCTTTGAGGGTCCTGGGTTTGTCGCAAACCTCCCGCAACAGGCTGGTAAGGGTGTTAAATACGCCACTACCCTGTAATATTGGTTTGTTAATGCGCCTTGGAGGGTCCTGAGCTTGTCGCAAACCTCCCACAACAGGTTAGTCGTGATGTTATCTACGCCACTACCCTGTAATACCGATTTGTTCATTTGCCTTGGAGGGTCCTGGGTTTGTCGTAAACCTTCCGCAACAGGCTTGTAGAGGTGTTATCTACGCCAGTACCCTGTAATACCAGTTTGTTTATGCGCCTTGGAAGGGTTGGCTTGTCGTAAACCTTCCGCAACAGGCTTGTAGGGGTGTTATCTACGCCAGTACCCTGTAATACCGGTTTGTTTATGCGCCTTGGAAGGCTCCTGTGTTTGTCGTAAACCTTCCGCAACAGGCTTGTAGGGGTGTTATCTGCGCCAGTACCCTGTAATACCGGTTTGTTTATGCGCCTTGGAAGGGTTGGCTTGTCGTAAACCTTCCGCAACAGGCTTGTAGGGGTGTTATCTACGCCAGTACCCTGTAATACCGGTTTGTTTATGCGCCTTGGTAGGCTCCTGGGTTTGTCGTAAACCTCCCGCAATAGGATTGTAGGGGTGTTATCTGCGCCAGTACCCTGTAATACCGGTTTGTTTATGCGCCTTGGAAGGCTCCTGGGTTTGTCGTAAACCTCCCGCAATAGGCTTGTAGGGGTGTTATCTGCGCCAGTACCCTGTAATACTGGTTTGTTTATGCGCCTTGGAAGGCTCCTGGGTTTGTCGTAAACCTCCCGCAATAGCCTTGTAGGGGTGTTATCTGCGCCAGTACCCTGTAATAACGGTTTGTTTATGCGCCTTGGAAGGCTCCTGGGTTTGTCGTAAACCTTCAGCAACAGGCTTGTAGGGGTGTTATCTGCGCCAGTACCCTGTAATACCGGTTTGTTTATGCGCCTTGGAAGGCTCCTGGGTTTGTCGTAAACCTTCAGCAACAGGCTTGTAGGGGTGTTATCTGCGCCAGTACCCTGTAATACCGGTTTGTTTATGCGCCTTGGAAGGCTCCTGGGTTTGTCGTAAACCTTCAGCAACAGGCTTGTAGGGGTGTTATCTGCGCCAGTACCCTGTAATACCGGTTTGTTTATGCGCCTTGGAAGGCTCCTGGGTTTGTCGTAAACCTCCCGCAATAGCCTTGTAGGGGTGTTATCTGCGCCAGTACCCTGTAATACCGGTTTGTTTATGCGCCTTGGAAGGCTCCTGGGTTTGTCGTAAACCTCCCGCAATAGCCTTGTAGGGGTGTTATCTGCTCCAGTACCCTGTAATACCGGTTTGTTTATGCGCCTTGGAAGGCTCCTGGGTTTGTCGTAAACCTTCAGCAACAGGCTTGTAAGGGTGTTATCTGCGCCAGTACCCTGTAATACCGGTTTGTTTATGCGCCTTGGAAGGCTCCTGGGTTTGTCGTAAACCTTCAGCAACAGGCTTGTAGGGGTGTTATCTGCGCCAGTACCCTGTAATACCGGTTTGTTTATGCGCCTTGGAAGGCTCCTGGGTTTGTCGTAAACCTCCCGCAATAGGCTTGTAGGGGTGTTATCTGCGCCAGTACCCTGTAATACCGGTTTGTTTATGCGCCTTGGAAGGCTCCTGGGTTTGTCGTAAACCTCCCGCAATAGGCTTGTAGGGGTGTTATCTGCGCCAGTACCCTGTAATACCGGTTTGTTTATGCGCCTTGGAAGGCTCCTGGGTTTGCGGTAAACCTTCAGCAACAGGCTTGTAGGGGTGTTATCTGCGCCAGTACCCTGTAATACCGGTTTGTTTATGCGCCTTGGAAGGCTCCTGGGTTTGTCGTAAACCTCCCGCAATAGGCTTGTAGGGGTGTTATCTGCGCCAGTACCCTGTAATACCGGTTTGTTTATGCGCCTTGGAAGGCTCCTGGGTTTGTCGTAAACCTCCCGCAATAGGCTTGTAAGGGTGTTATCTGCGCCAGTACCCTGTAATACCGGTTTGTTTATGCGCCTTGGAAGGCTCCTGGGTTTGTCGTAAACCTTCAGCAACAGGCTTGTAGGGGTGTTATCTGCGCCAGTACCCTGTAATACCGGTTTGTTCATGCGCCTTGGAGGGTCCTGGGCTTGTCGCAAACCTCCCGCAACAGGCTTATAGGGGTGTTATCTGCGCCCCTACTCTGTAATACCGGTTTGTTCATGCGCCTTGGAGGGTCCTGGGCTTGTTGCAAACCTCCTGCAACAGGCTTGTAGGGGTGTTATCTGCGCCAGTACCCTGTAATACCGGTTTGTTTAAGCGTCTTGGTTTGTCCTTGACTTGTCTTAAACCTTTCACAACAGGCTTGTAGGGGTAAGCCTGTTAGTATCTACGCCACTATCCTATAATACCCGTTTTAATCAAATTGTCTTATCTTTATTGGCTACGAAATATTGCAATAGCAATTTTGAATTTTGGTTCTTGGCAACAAATTCTTGCCTCGTAACATAGGCAATCCATTTATACAATGTTTAATAAAATTTCTATGAAATTTATAATTTAAAAAATCGTTTTACCAGTAAAAGTCGGCCGTACTGGATAAGTATAAAATAAGTGTACAAATATAAGTTTATAACGTTTTCTGTTATGAAACGTCTTTTCAATTTGATATGAAAATTTTTTATGGAGGCTGTGATGTTTGTTTTTTTTCCAAATAATAGAAATCGTTGAGCTACCGTTAGCCCACTAAATGTCACCATCTGTTATTATCTATAAGCTTCACAACTCTACGTCTTGTAATAAATATTACTAACGTCTTGTTATATTTCAAAGATTATGATGCTTTTAACGATACTCAAAAACATACATTTCTTTACTATGTAGGCCTATACGTAATTAATTACAATGTTTCAGACATTCAAGCGATAATAACCCAATGATTCAGGATGAAAATAAATAAAATAATTTTATTCCATCTTTATTTTTTAACGACTTGACATTTCAAATGTCTCGTTTATATTTATACCTGAAGAGAATAATTAAGTTTTTAACAGTTAGAAGAAAGGGTAAAAAAGGGCATAGACAACAAATCCTTGGAAGTTATTTTAATTGCGCGGTAAAAAGGATAAAGTTTAAAGAGAAGACTGGAAAGAATAAAATCATTTGAATAGGTTTAGGTTTAGATGTGATCATTGAATAACATCTTAATAAACAGCACGCTTATGGATAACTTGTGCACAAAGGCCCTTTGCCCTCTAATCAAGATTAAATTATTTCCTACAAAAGAAACTTACTTACATTTCTTTACTTATTTATATTTTATATTGTAAACTAGGTGACCCGGCAAACGTTGTTTTGCCATAAAAATTATTTCTAGTGAATATGTTGGTAGTCAAATACAAAAATAACCAACTTGTTGTGTGTGGGGATGTGGTATGTGATTGTAAGGGGAATGGAGCTGTGTGAACGATGGCGGCATATAAAAACTAACAAAACCACAAACATTCATTTTTTTTAATTCATAGTACTTCGATTATCTTCACTAATAAATTTTAAAACTACATCTCTGTCACAAATTATAAAAATAAACTTAATCAGTCTCTTAGTGCGATGGAGTGTACGATATTTTTAGTGAGTCCATCTTTAGCTAACACAAACAAACTGTATGGTTTACCCATGCGAGAACATGCCCGTGTGAAAAACACGGTGTATAAAATCTAAGCCACAAAAAGGCATTGTTTTGCCTTGAGACTTATCGATTTTCATTGGGAATGCCAATCTAAATGGAAATAAAGACGTTTGAAATCTATTGCTACAACTGTCGGATTAATAGGGATTCGTGGTAATGATAAATCTTCACCTTGGAACTTACCATTCAAAATGTGTTTCATCAATTTATTAATGACTAATCAGGTGCCATTTTACAGCCGTGGTGGGTTCAAATTACGAAGCAAAATATCTGGAGATCCAACCTTCCGTTGTAAATGGTGTGGTGGCATGTCTGGCAAATCCAATGCATTCAAAAACTCTACTGGATAATTTACAGCTTCGCTGCTATCACAAACTGTATGGATATATTTATATAACACCAATTCCTCTGGCAACAACTGTTCTATCTTGAAATTCAAATCGTTGACTTCCAAATACTTTGCTGCCACAATAGCTCTTTCTGTCATCCACTCATGAGTCAAGTATTGTGTGTATGTGTGTGTATGTGTGTGTATGTATGTATGTGTGTGTGTGTGTGTGTGTGTGTGTGTGTGTGTGTGTGTGTGTTTGTGTGTGTGTGTGTGTGTGTGTGTGTGTGCGCGCGCGCGCGCGCGTGTGTATGTGTTGTGTATCGGGAAATATCTGGTCAATGAGAGCATCTTGCGAACTAATGATTGTGTAGAAATCGGTTGGCAGTTTTACGCATCCAGTATTTTCATGTTCAGCTATTTTTCCATCGCCGATACTAACACTTGTTTTAAGAATGTTTCAGTGGATGGATTTTGAAGGATTTGAAAGCGCATATTTACTCTAAGCTGTACTATTTAAACCTACGCCGCAGTGACAATGATTTCAAGCAAGCGTTGATCTCATTAGCGTACGTTGAACGTGGAATCATGGGAAGTGTTTGTTTGAAATCAACTTAAAGGAGTGTCAAAGTCCCGCCAAATAGTTGGTCGTTGTTTTTTATGTCTTTGAATGTCCTGTTAAAAGCATCGAGCGAATGTTTGTGTGCCATAGTGCATTCCTCCCAGACGTTAATTTTACACTGTTTTATCACTGTGGCTATGGACGATGGTTTTTTTACGTTGCACACTGCGTCTGGATTATTTTTAAAATTTAGTGGCAGCTTAAATGTTGAATGAGCTGTTCTGCCCCCATCCAATAAAGTTGTTGCAATGCCAGATGACGCAACTGCTAATGCGGTGCCATTATTTGATCGTACTCGGGGAGAATTAGCGAAATGAAGAATATTTCGGCAGTTCCACCTGAACAGTGTACTTATGCCCTGTATTTGGTTTGTTCCCTTTTCTCCTGAAACAATTTTTAACTGTTTCACTTTTCTTTTATAATAATTTGGCTGGATTACTTTTCCCCTGAAACATGGTTTGGCTGGTTCACTTTTCCCCTGAAACATCCAATTAATAGCTATATTAATCATTTAATAACTAATTAACATTTATTCTCAATTTTTATTTAAAATACAGCTTTTTTAGTACCGACTAATCGAACAAATATTATTCAGTGACAACAATGAAAATAGAGTAAATTGCTTCAAAAGTGCATTACTTTTTACATAAACAAATATTATTTTTTAAATATAGGCCTAATTATATAGTTTATAATATTATAATTTTTTTAATCACTCGCTAAGTAGTAAAATACTTTAAATTAAGGCTGTAATAACTTTTCAAGTCCATTGTAAGAGGAAATGCCTGTAATACTTATAGCATATATCTATAAATACATTGCATTAGGGAGTTTAGACAAATGAGAAGTTACCGACGGCTCTTTATTGTAGTCTCCCATTGTGGACTGCGACTACACTTACACATATCCACATTAGTAAATCTGATACTTCAACATGGATATTCACTTTAAAAAACACCAAGCTACAGTGTAAAGTTTTTATGTTTGAGAGATTTGGTGAAAAGCAAATATAGATCAAATACAAATCTTGGAAGGGGTTAGCGTAATGAATTTACTATTGAATGATAAAGAAATACATTAAAGCTTCTAAAAATATTTGTAGACAGTTTAATTCTATGAGAATTGGTGAAAATAAAGCAAACATTTACGGAAAGAAAGTTGAGTAAAATCGACTTGAATTTATAAGAATACAGCTGAGACCGAAAACCTTGGTTTAGCCAACACCCGTCCTTGGCATTTCAGCCATTCCAGTAGCGGCCAGCGGGGTCCTCAGTGGAGCCGAAAGACTTGGACAAGAGTTTAGATGTTCGTAGTCCATTCCTCCCTTTTGGCAGAATGGGGGGCGGGAGCTGACTAATATAGATCATCTCAATCAAAACTGATGCGATCAAAAAATAAATTTTTAATAAAAGTATTAAATAACATATTTGTAAAATAATAACTGTTATAAATTTCCTATTCCGCAATCTTATTATATTATTTACAAATTAAATAAATTTTGTATTTGAAATTACTAAGTTATTATTATATTCCAGAGATGTTTACTTGTTATTGGATTGGTACACCGGTTCAATGGTTTTAATAACACCTGTCCAACAATGAGCTACCCGTTCCTTGACATAAACACTATTTGAATAATTTTTAACCTTAAAACGAGGTTGAATAACACGGTTCATTGTCCCGCCAGTATATTGCACTATGCACGGTGTCGTAATATCATATGAAATCAACACACTTACTGGTTAATTTGGACTGCTGGCATTTTATTATAGTTCAAGTTCAAAAGTAGAGCAGTAATCGGATCTCGCTAAGGCATCGTTCCCGGATACGTTCATCGAACTTTGTTTCAATTACAGAATGAACTTCTAAAGTCATTGCGTAACTTTGTTTACAGGCTGAACGTACAGCTAATTTCATTACGTACATCGATGTAACTTTGCAGTTATTCAATACCATCTGTTAGATCACACTCCCCTTATCTTGTTTAAATTTTCAATCGTTAATAAAATACTTTTCATTCATACACTCGAGTTCAAATACATTTTTTTTTTTAACTTGTAGTGGATGACACTGGATGAAAATACAGTTTTTTCAAATAATATTTCATTAATTAAATGGTTAGAACGGATCTAGATGGGGGGGGAAAGGTTCTACGGAGAACAAAAGCCATGTCATTAGTCAACCGTTAGTTAAGCGTTAGCGCCCATTAAAATACTTGTAGTCACATATACGGAATTTATAAATCCAAATGATCGTGGCATGCTTACACATTAGTCTTTATCCGACGGCTGGAGAGTTATTCATCGATTTTATGATTGCAGTCAACAATTTTTATCCCGTTTAGTATGTTTATTAATAGATAGGTTGTAAAAATATATAAAATATGTGAAAAAATGTATAAAAATTATCACAAAAAATTATATAATAAAAAATAAAAAAAACAGTAGTGTAAAACAAAGTATTTTTTCTAAGAGGACAAGGCTCTATGGGCTGCTGATTTCATGAATTTGTTGGGCAGTTTCGTTATAGATATGCCAATCAATTTGTTTTGTTCCAGCGCAGACTACAGACAGCTATGACTTTTGGAGTAAGTGTAAATACTTTAACGTACGTACCTATAAGTTTCGTATATGCGACTAAAAGAGTTTTAATGGGGACTAACGCTTACCTATTTTTTGGCTGATGCCAAGCGTTGACAGTTGGTGACTTAAACTCAACCGGTGTCGTAAAAGCCTACTGTTCTCCGTAGAACCTTTTTTGCCCCCATCCAAATCCGTTCTAACCAATTATATTTAATTAGGTCTAATTAATTGAATGTATGAAAAAAGCAACCAGTGAAATAAGCGGAATGTGCGAAATAAGCGGCCAAACTACCTCTACTACCACCAAGGACATTCAATCAAGGGATACCGAATCCGGAATGTGCGAAATAAGCGGCCAAACTACCTCTACTACCACCAAGGACATTCAATCAAGGGATACCGAATCCGGGATGTGCGAAATAAGCGACCAAGCTACCTCTACTACCACCAAGGACATTCAATCAAGGGATACCGAAACCGGGATGTGCGAAATAAGCGACCAAGCTACCTCTACTACCACCAAGGACATTCAATCAAGGGATACCGAAACCGGGATGTGCGAAATAAGCGACCAAGCTACCTCTACTACCACCAAGGACATTCAATCAAGGGATGCCGAATCCGGGATGTGCGAAATAAGCGACCAAGCTACCTCTACTACCACCAAGGACATTCAATCAAGGGATACCGAATCCGGGATGTGCGAAATAAGCGACCAAGCTACCTCTACTACCACCAAGGACATTCAATCAAGGGATACCGAATCCGGGATGTGCGAAATAAGCGACCAAGCTACCTCTACTACCACCAAGGACATTCAATCAAGGGATACCGAAACCGGGATGTGCGAAATAAGCGACCAAGCTACCTCTACTACCACCAAGGACATTCAATCAAGGGGTACTTAATCCTAAATGTGCGATATAAGCGGCCAAACTACCTCTACTACCACCAAGGACATTCAATCAAGGGATACCGAATCCGGGATGTGCGAAATAAGCGACCAAGCTACCTCTACTACCACCAAGGACATTCAATCAAGGGATACCGAATCCGGGATGTGCGAAATAAGCGACCAAGCTACCTCTACTACCACCAAGGACATTCAATCAAGGGATACCGAATCCGGGATGTGCGAAATAAGCGACCAAGCTACCTCTACTACCACCAAGGACATTCAATCAAGGGATACCGAATCCGGGATGTGCGAAATAAGCGACCAAGCTACCTCTACTACCACCAAGGACATTCAATCAAGGGATACCGAATCCGGGATGTGCGAAATAAGCGACCAAGCTACCTCTACTACCACCAAGGACATTCAATCAAGGGATACCGAATCCGGGATGTGCGAAATAAGCGACCAAGCTACCTCTACTACCACCAAGGACATTCAATCAAGGGATACCGAAACCGGGATGTGCGAAATAAGCGACCAAGCTACCTCTACTACCACCAAGGACATTCAATCAAGGGATACCGAATCCGGGATGTGCGAAATAAGCGACCAAGCTACCTCTACTACCACCAAGGACATTCAATCAAGGGATACCGAAACCGGGATGTGCGAAATAAGCGACCAAGCTACCTCTACTACCACCAAGGACATTCAATCAAGGGATACCGAATCCGGGATGTGCGAAATAAGCGACCAAGCTACCTCTACTACCACCAAGGACATTCAATCAAGGGATACCGAATCCGGGATGTGCGAAATAAGCGACCAAGCTACCTCTACTACCACCAAGGACATTCAATCAAGGGATACCGAATCCGGGATGTGCGAAATAAGCGACCAAGCTACCTCTACTACCACCAAGGACATTCAATCAAGGGATACCGAATCCGGGATGTGCGAAATAAGCGACCAAGCTACCTCTACTACCACCAAGGACATTCAATCAAGGGATACCGAAACCGGGATGTGCGAAATAAGCGACCAAGCTACCTCTACTACCACCAAGGACATTCAATCAAGGGATACCGAATCCGGGATGTGCGAAATAAGCGACCAAGGTACCTCTACTACCACCAAGGGCATTCAATCATGGAATACCGAATCCGGGATGTGCGAAATAAGCAACCAAGCTACCTCTACTACCACCAAGGACATTCAATCATGGGATACCGAATCCGGAATGTGCGAAATAAGCGGCCAAACTACCTCTACTACCACCAAGGACATTCAATCAAGGGATACCGAATCCGGGATGTGCGAAATAAGCGACCAAGCTACCTCTACTACCACCAAGGACATTCAATCAAGGGATACCGAAACCGGGATGTGCGAAATAAGCGACCAAGCTACCTCTACTACCACCAAGGACATTCAATCAAGGGATACCGAATCCGGGATGTGCGAAATAAGCGACCAAGCTACCTCTACTACCACCAAGGACATTCAATCAAGGGATACCGAAACCGGGATGTGCGAAATAAGCGACCAAGCTACCTCTACTACCACCAAGGACATTCAATCAAGGGGTACTTAATCCTAAATGTGCGATATAAGCGGCCAAACTACCTCTACTACCACCAAGGACATTCAATCAAGGGATACCGAATCCGGGATGTGCGAAATAAGCGACCAAGCTACCTCTACTACCACCAAGGACATTCAATCAAGGGATACCGAATCCGGGATGTGCGAAATAAGCGACCAAGCTACCTCTACTACCACCAAGGACATTCAATCAAGGGATACCGAAACCGGGATGTGCGAAATAAGCGACCAAGCTACCTCTACTACCACCAAGGACATTCAATCAAGGGATACCGAATCCGGGATGTGCGAAATAAGCGACCAAGGTACCTCTACTACCACCAAGGGCATTCAATCATGGAATACCGAATCCGGGATGTGCGAAATAAGCAACCAAGCTACCTCTACTACCACCAAGGACATTCAATCATGGGATACCGAATCCGGGGATGTGCGAAATAAGCGGCCAAACTACCTCTACTACCACCAAGGACATTCAATCATGGGATACCGAATCCGGGGATGTGCGAAATAAGCAACCAAGCTACCTCTACTACCACCAAGGACATTCAATCAAGGGGTACTGAATCCGGAATGTGCGAAATAAGCGACCAAGCTACCTCTACTACCACCAAGGACATTCAATCCAGAGGTACTGAATCCGGAATGTGCGAAATAAGCGGCCAAACTACCTCTACTACCACCAAGGGCATTCAATCAAGGGATACCGAATCCGGGATGTGCGAAATAAGCGACCAAGGTACCTCTACTACCACCAAGGGCATTCAATCATGGGATACCGAATCCGGGGATGTGCGAAATAAGCAACCAAGCTACCTCTACTACCACCAAGGACATTCAATCATGGGATACCGAATCCGGGGATGTGCGAAATAAGCAACCAAGCTACCTCTACTACCACCAAGGACATTCAATCAAGGGGTACTGAATCCGGAATGTGCGAAATAAGCGACCAAGCTACCTCTACTACCACCAAGGACATTCAATCCAGAGGTACTGAATCCGGGGATGTGCGAAATAAGCAACCAAGCTACCTCTACTACCACCAAGGACATTCAATCAAGGGATACCGAATCCGGGATGTGCGAAATAAGCGACCAAGGTACCTCTACTACCACCAAGGGCATTCAATCATGGAATACCGAATCCGGGATGTGCGAAATAAGCAACCAAGCTACCTCTACTACCACCAAGGACATTCAATCATGGGATACCGAATCCGGGGATGTGCGAAATAAGCGGCCAAACTACCTCTACTACCACCAAGGACATTCAATCATGGGATACCGAATCCGGGGATGTGCGAAATAAGCAACCAAGCTACCTCTACTACCACCAAGGACATTCAATCATGGGATACCGAATCCGGGGATGTGCGAAATAAGCAACCAAGCTACCTCTACTACCACCAAGGACATTCAATCATGGGATACCGAATCCGGGGATGTGCGAAATAAGCGGCCAAACTACCTCTACTACCACCAAGGACATTCAATCATGGGATACCGAATCCGGGGATGTGCGAAATAAGCAACCAAGCTACCTCTACTACCACCAAGGACATTCAATCATGGGATACCGAATCCGGGGATGTGCGAAATAAGCAACCAAGCTACCTCTACTACCACCAAGGACATTCAATCATGGGATACCGAATCCGGGGATGTGCGAAATAAGCAACCAAGCTACCTCTACTACCACCAAGGACATTCAATCAAGGGGTACTGAATCCGGAATGTGCGAAATAAGCGGCCAAACTACCTCTACTACCACCAAGGACATTCAATCCAGAGGTACTGAATCCTAAATGTGCGATATACAGTAAAACTATCCCTGCAACAACCCGACTTCATTCATCCAGGGATTCCCAACCCCCGGTCGCTCTCAAAAACCAGAAAATGATGAGGTAACAGGGTTTTTTAAAATTATTTTACTGATCATTGGATGGAAAGTGAGCAAAATGATATACAATAATGGAACTGCTGCAATAGGCGGCGTAGGACTACAAATTCAGTTGAAGGTTGGAACAATAAACTAATTCCATGTTTCAAAGATCACAGCCCAGAATCAAAGAACTTATACATTGTTTGAAGACTGAAACTGAAAACTCAGCGTGCATAATTATTACATTACAGTTAACCTTGCAAAGGAAACGAAGAAAACTGAAGTATAAGAGAGTGGATAAACGTAGAAATATGAGGAAAGTGTTGACATGAAGGCTTGTCCCCGTACTCCCTCATACCTTAAAAAGCTAAATTAAGTTGACGGTCATAAAATAGAGAAAAATACAAACATATGGAAATAATTGTAAACTTATGTAAAAATTGTTAACGAATTTTAAAAATATAAATCACTATAATAAGTTATAAAGAAATATAAAACATAAATATAGAAAAATCATTTAGCCAGTACAAAGCCTGGTTGTTGTAGTGTAATGGAAATCAGAAAGCATAAATATAAAAGAATCTAACAGTTCAAAATCTCTTAAGAAGAGTGTGGAATACCCAGGGCAGGCATAACTGCGACAGTCGCTTATTTCGCCTGTCACTCATTTAAGATTCAATGCGCAGGTAGAAAACCGTAATGGTCGCTTATTTCACTGGTCGCTTTTTTCGCTACAACAATTACTTTTTTACAGGAGGGAAACGTTTCACAAAAGGGGCATTGTATGTTATATAGTTATTTCATCCCATTTGGCTTAAAACAAGTGATAACATATGATTTCATAAAACAACTCATTTCATGTTAAAAGTTATGTGGTAGAACAGCTGTTTTAACGCATGTGTTACTATGCTTTATTTATAATAATTGTAGTTACTTAATAAAAAGTACTGTAGTTACTTAATTTTTTTTCTTGGTTGAACTAAGTAGGAATTGACTTTAAAATATTTTCTTTTACTGGTTTACTGTAGGTTTCGAAAACTAGACAATTAATATTTGTCTGCTTTCCGACTTGATATGGTGTAGTAGAAGATATGTTGCTTTTAAAGAGTTTATTTTACAAAACATCTCTTTAATAACAAATGTAAAAAATATTAAACTATAAAAGGTTTATTATATCTATATCGGTTGACGAAACTTTAACTATTACATTAAAATAATATAATAATTTATTACTATGTATAACAATTACAGTTATTATATATCAATATTATTAAATTGATTGTCTATTCAATATATACAACTATTTATAATTAACTAAGAATTTAAGTTTAGTTTATGAAAAACTAAAACATATGTTTTCACGCGCATCAGTATTCGAAAATCACTTAGTGCAACCGAAAACGTTTTGTCTCATTAAGTTTTTGATAAAAATATTTATAGCTTGGAAAGTCGTTTATTTATTAGGCTCTAACAAATACGTTTCGCCAATCCCCACAGGTTGTCGAAAACCTGAGAATAGAAGGAAGACCCTTCTGAAGAATGGGAGAGTATATAAAAACCATTATAGTTACGTCACTGCCATTACTAACATGTGGGAGAGACAACAGATACGGTGAAGACAACTTAAAGAGTTAGATAATAGTGGCAGGTGCCAAGAACTGGGAAGAACACTATGGTGTTTCCGAAAGGGACAGGACGAGTGATAGCGCCCAGGGGAAAACTTACTCAAAGTAGAGGAATGGAGGGCAGCTATTCGCCTGAACAAATTGCCAGCACAAACTAAATCCCGAGCAAATACTGAAATAACTGTCAGTTTGAATAATCGTTGAAAAATGTTATTAAAAGTTGTTTTTCCAAATTTACGTAAATTATAATCATGTAAACATTGTCAGCGTTACAGCATGTTCCTTTATCATCTAATTCCTTACAAATAACAGATAAAATATACGTATTTTAACATACTATGTTCAAATATAGTTACAAAGTATCCGGTTGTTTGACAAATGGTTTGCTTATTAAAAGTAAATTCAATTATTGTTGAAATGAAATAGTTTGATGATGATTTCAGCTCACTTTGGGTCATATAGGAAAGTGAGTTTTAAAGATATGTAAAATGAAAATTGTCTTTGTGTGTGTGTGTGTGTGTGTGTGTGTGTGTGTGTGTGTGTGTGTGTGTGTGTGTGTGTGTGTGTGTGTGTGTGTGTGTATGAGTGTGTGTGTGTGTGTGTGTGTGTACGCGAGCGCTTGTATACATAGTAAGTAGTAGTTTGTTGAAATATATTTGTACTTCAATGTAGTGTAATGTAGTAATTCTGTTTCATTAGGAAACTCTTTGAGTTTATACAGCTTCGAGTATGTTGGTAAAGGAAAGTTGTGTTTGTATTTTTTTTTAAACATTAATCACCAATTATATAGCCTACGACATTGGAAATCCTCCTTTTACAAGTAACATATATGAAAACATAAAAATTTGAGTTGAGGAAGTCATTTTTACCTATTATTGAAAAGTCTGCTTTTCCAAAATCACGCAAAGAATATAATACGTGTTTTTTTAAAAAAACATAAGAAACAATTTTAATTCTTTCAATTATATATTTTTGTTAATGACAAGTTTGAATAAACTTATTACTTGATGGTGTTTAGTTATTTGTTAGTTTGTTTTTACTTTTATTCTGTAGGAATAGTTTTGAATTTAAACTTACCACATAAACATAGCATTTTCAACAGTCACTGACCAAAAAGTGCTAAATGTCTGTTTTAGGAAGCATCTGTCCACAGCCTACAGTATTTCCCATCTCTTCTGATTCTTTAACAGTATAATAATCAGAACTTATTGAAACGTAACTCCTGTGCAAGTGCTGAAAATGTATTTATTAAAAGTAAACTAGGCTTACTTCCTAAGTATCGTTGCAACTGCAGCCCGACTGCTGCCATTGTTTCACTGCTATTAAAAACACTATTTTACTTTCGTTCCTGTGAGACTTGATCTTTTCGCAACATTTGTCCATTGTTGCTTCTTTATAACTGGAAACAGGCATCTTCGTCTTCTAAAATGTAAAGTATACAGTCTATGTAAATATGACCTGTATACGTGTTCCGCCGTAGGGTTCTAAATGTATTGAATATTCGAGGGGAGGGCGGCCGAGAAGGGGGATCGTCTCTCTTGACGTGAGGAGAGTATCAAAATTAACGAGCCACTTGGTATTAAAACTACTCAAAATGTATTATGTAAGCCTCAAACATCAGCAGGCCGCGAAACCAGATGGACTGATTATATGTCTCTCATTATCTACGGCACTATGACGCGATGGATTCATCCTGCAGTCATGACTTGTGACCGATAAGAATCGGCCACTCTGGAACTTAGGATTCTGGAGCGACTCTGCACAGAATTAGTCTGCCTACTATTACATCTACTAATTTCATGGGACTTCGGTCTGAGACCGGAGCCTTGGCCTATTACCACGTTCCCGTAGGTAATACCTCAATAATAGGTCCAACTAATAAGGCTTTGGCTGGTCACGCACCTTTAACCCCCCCCCTCCATATTGAACACCCTTTTGCTGTTCACCTTCATTGGGCACAGAGGACTTGGAACCACACTCCAGATCACCCCGTCTTCCGTGATTTTCCCGTTCCAGTGATGTTCTTCCTCGCCAGTTTTTCTCTTTCCAAATATCATTAAGTAGGTCTGCAATAAAATTCAAGCGTTATACAAAGAACCATAGTTTTTTCAAAATTCACGAAAATGTGTTCAAGAAAACCCCTGATGTGCGTCATATGAAAATTGGGGAGTGATTATGCTATATTTGTTCCAGATATAATGAGAAGTAGGGAATGATTATTGCAAAATCTAAATCTATTCACTCTAACAAAACTGGCGCGTGGCAAAAAACGCATAATTTTTTGATAAACAAATTTGTATTTCATTTTATATTGAAAATTTGTTTACCAAATTTTCTCTCAATATTCCATCCAGTTACGTAACTTGTTACAATGACATCTACATACAATCTAGCATCTTTACAAAGTTCAGATTTTATCGTTAGCGACAAGTGAATGGAAATTTATGTCAAATCTATTTTTACGCCGACAATTTTCCATCTTCCACACTGAATGTTTCCCCACAATAGCGCAGCGTTCTCCTTTCTGTACAGAAATTACGCAATTTCTGTTGTCTGTAACAGTGGTTTACTCCGGTTCGTTCACTCCGGAATCTCGTAATAGTTCATAAGGTAAATCAATGTAACGAGCTTACGATGTATTGTCCCAATTTCCATCTTTACACAGTGTCGGAGGGTAACCGCGTTAATTTAATCGCAGCGGTCTTTAACCTTTCCACTGTTATGTCTGTTTACGTGTGTTTTGCCAGGTGCAGAGGAAGGCATTGCGTAAACGTAAGGCAGACAGAGAAATTATAAAACAAGTCATGAAACCCAAGTGCTATGTGGAGGGATATCTAGCTACGAAGATGTTGGAGCAGAAGATGAAGAAAAAACAGCGAAGGTACGGTATGGCTAAATGGCTCCGAAAAGGAATAGGAACTGAAACTATGAGGAGATGCATTCTCCTACTGGAAATCAGCATTGCCTATTTTCAACACTGCAGCTCTATTCCATTCTACAGAAAAGCAATGCTTCCAGCCGCGAAGAACCTTGTACCACTATGGTCTCCTTCTGCCCCCAAGGCCTAACTGGCTGGTTAAACCCGTCTAGGACCAAGTCTCTAGTATGAGACTCCTGCCTTTAGGCCAAACGAGAGAGATAAAGGTCCGACTGCATCACCTAGAACTAAGTAAACAGATGGTGGAATTGAAGGTACGGACAACCTGGCCATCCCGAAGGCTCTACTGATTCCTAGTAGTTCTGGAAAATCTGGGTAAACTGTAGGCACTGGCTGTAGTATCATCTCGTTACAGGGGCTGATGACTAGACCTTACAGCAAGGCCTTCTAACTCTTAGATACTAGTACCTCAACCCCCCCCCCCCCCCCCCCACGTCCCCGACCTGACGCTAGTAACCCGGACAGGAGTCACTAGTTTGGGGTTGGATCCATAGAAGCCTGATTCTCATGTTGGATAATCATTAACATATGTATTATCTTTCTGTTCTTACGACGGGGGGGGGGAGAAGGCAAATGCTTCGTCCACAATCTTCATTTCCCCCATTGTTTTCTTCTTCACAAATACATTGAGATTATGTTTTCCTTCTTCCTACTTCTTTCCTTCTTTCAAAAGAGTTGGATTGATAATCTGAACACAGAAGGATAACTTGGTAGGGAGTGGTGATTGCGGAGACTGATGTATAAAAAGTATAAACACGGCCATGACTCATTTTTTCACTAATATTTGTTGCTACAAGTGCAACAAATTTGAATTACCAGAGGTGGATTTAGTCTCGACGCAAACGTTTCTCTAGTTTCGGTAAGATACAGTCCATGTTTTACATTCCTGTTGGATTTCTTTCAAATTCCTGTTTGCTTTACTTTTTCTGGCCCCTTCTTGATTTTCAGATTAGAGGTGCTGGAGATCTCTTCGGTTGTAAGGACATGTCAACCTGAATGTGCTTGTTCCCCAAAACGCCATATGTACTGTATCTTCATATAGTATTGAGCAGCGCTAAATCCGCTTATTTTCTTCTATATTTCAACAACTCATTACTTTTCAAAGATTTATTTGCGCCTAGGAAAGTTGTTGCTGATTACACTTTTTATAATATGTATAAAAAGTATTTAAAAAAAACCTTTATTTTTTTTAGTTTTAGTTATTGAACAATTAGCTTTCTTTGAAAATCCAATGAATTTCCGACCACTTTTCAATGTAGGACTTTCCCGGTACCGCTGGATTGCTCTGAGTTTTTTCAGCTTAGATCATTCAGAAAACCAAAACGAAAAACACTTTGAGGCTAAGAGGTAGAAAAATCACAGAAAAATCACTTCATTCTTTTACAACAAATCATATTGTAATGAGTAACCCCCCTCCCCCCCCAGTTATTTATAGGACATGACTTGACAAGTTACAAGTCCTTCCTCACTTTAAAAAACAGACACAGAAAGTATAAAACTTTCTAAGGATTGAAGCGTCTAGAAGTTACGAGAAATTGCTAGAAGCGGCAAGTCGTAATATAAAGGTTTTATTAAGCGTAGAGGGGTCGGTTTTTGTAATGTAGTGAAGGTAGTATAAGCATTAGTGACGAAGTGGCAGTTTTAGTTAAGTGTAAATAGACTATTAGCAAACTCAGTATTTATTATTAGACTATACATAATTAAAACAGTATTTGGAAACTTTTATAAATGTTAAATGTATAAATCATAGTAACTATAACAGAGTGTTAACTACACAGAGTGTAACTATAACAGAGAATTATATACAAATATATATATAAATATTGTAATATAGTATACATTCCCTTATAATTTGTTGAGCCCCTTTAAGAACGTAACAATTTCTTTCTGAAGCAGAGCGATTCGCCAAACATAGTCGTCTGCTGTGTTACAAAACAAAGACTAGTACAAATCCGATTTTTTTTCTTGTTTATTTCTTACATACATTCTAAAGAAGAAATTCTCCACTTTTTCTTATTCAATTAACGTCCGTTCGCACCCTTTCGGCCATTTGACGATGTGCCTCCCAGTATCTGCGAGCCTCTCCACGGATTGCTCCATGATGTCCTGAAGCCGCTGCAGGTGTTGAGGTGTTATGCTGTCCCATCTCCAGCAGATCACAGAGGGCGTATTGGAGTGTTGGTGGTTTCTATTTGGTGCAGGTGTTTTTGCAAGTATGCATGGCCCATGGCCAACAAGAAAACGTGACTACAAATGTTGCAAAATAGAAATTTATAAAACAGTGGTTAAAATTTGAAGAATATATAAACTTATAACAATAATTTACAAACCGACTGTTTCTTCATAGAACAGACCTCACTATATTATATATTACACAACACAACTATATTACAATGTAGCAACACCTTAAAATTAGGACACTAATCTAATACTTATTATTAATAAAGACTGGCTTTAAACAATCAATGAACAAAATTGTATAAAACATGAAACTAAGTACTCCTAAGTCAACAAAGAAATAGGCCTATTTTATTTTCGTTACTTTTTATTAAATAATTACAATTAATATAAATAAAGTAACATAACCTACATGTTAAAACAGCTGTTATATTATGATAACCTATAACATAAAATCAGCGGTTTTATGAAATCATATGTTATCACTTACTTCGAGCCAAATGGGACGAAATAACTTTATTGCATACCTTGCTCCTTTTGTCCCATGTAATATTTTCTCCCATATAAAACCAGTTATAACCAAAACTCCCATTAAAACCAAAACTAATTATTTAAATGTAACTAATGAATAATATTAACTAAAATTAATTTTTTATTAAATGTAATAATTGAATTAATATTGGAAAAAACACTGATGCGCGTGAAAACATATGTTTTAGTTTTTCATAAACTGAACTTAAATTCTTAGGTTTAGAAATCGTTATTAGTTAACTATAAATAGTTGAATATATTGAATAGACAATCAATTTAATAATATTGATATATAATAACTGTAATTGTTATACATAGTAATAAATTATTATATTATTTTAATGTAATAGTTAAAGTTTCGTCAACCGATATAGATATAATAAACCTTTTATAGTTTAATATTTTTTACATTTGTTATTAAAAAGATGTTTTGTAAAATAAACTCTTTAAAAGCAACATATCTTCTACTACACCATATCAAGTCGGAAAGCAGAAAAATATTAATTGTCTCGTTTTCGAAACCTACAGTAAACCAGTAATAAAAAGAAAATGTTTTAAAGTCAATTCCTACTTAGGTCAACCAAGAAAAACATTTATTTTAGTTACTTTTTATTAAATAACTACAATTATTATAAATTGTAAAGTATAAAAGTAAACTGCAATAAATGATACACTTTATCAAGTTGGAAAGTAGAATAATATTAATTGTCTCATTTTCAAAATCTACAGTAAACCAGTAAGACAAAGAAAACGTTTTTAAAGTTAATTCCTACTTAGGTCAACCAAGAAAAATTTTATTTTAGTTACTTTTTATTAAATAACTACAATTATTATAAATTGTAAAGTATAAAAGTAAACTGCAATAAATGATACACTTTATCAAGTTGGAAAGTAGAATAATATTAATTGTCTCATTTTCAAAATCTACAGTAAACCAGTAAGACAAAGAAAACGTTTTTAAAGTTAATTCCTGCTTAGGTCAACCAAGAAAAATTTTATTTTAGTTACTTTTTATTAAATAACTACAATTATTATAAATTGTAAAGTGTAAAAGTAAACTGTAATAAATGATACACTTTATCAAGTTGGAAAGTAGAATAATATTAATTGTCTCATTTTAAAAATCTACAGTAAACCAGTAAGACAAAGAAAACGTTTTTAAAGTTAATTCCTACTTAGGTCAACCAAGAAAAAGTTTATTTTAGTTACTTTTTATTAATTAATTACAATTATTATAAATAAAGCTTAGTAACCTATTCGTTAAAACATCTGTTCTACCACATAACTTTTAACACGAAATCAGTTGTTTTATGAAATCATATGTTATCACTTATTTTAAGCCAAATGGGACGAAATAACTATACGAGTATAACATGCCTTTTGTGAAAAGTTTTTCTCTCATTTAAAATCAAAACTAATTATTTAAATTTAACTAATGAATAATATTAAATGAAATTAATTCTTTATTAAATGTAAATAATGAATTAATATTTGAAAAACTGTATTGACATCAAGTGTCATCCACTACAAGTTTAACAAAAATGTATTTGAACTCGACTGGATGAATAAAAAGTATTTTACTAACGATTAAAAACTTATTTAAACTAATAGAAGAAATTGTAAAAAAATGAATGTTTGTCTGTATGTCTCTTATACCTTCCTAAATTGTTCATCTGATTAACATGAAACTTTGGGAAGTTATTGAGTACAAACTTGAAAAGGGTCTGGCATATTTGTAGCCAGATTGGGGGCGCCAAAGTCGATAAAAAAAAATCCATAAAAATGCGACCGCCCAATTTCCTGCTGAGCATTGAATCACTTATATTGAAATGACTAAAAATATCATCATCAGAAAGAGCTAATATAATATATTAGTTATAATCGGATGATTACAATAAATATAGTTATAGGTTAGATTTTGTGTTAGTTGTTCTCACTGATGATGACGACTTTGAAGTTGATACGTGTTTGAGAAATAAATGTTGAGTGTCAGTTATTATTTAGTTAGGTTTTGGTCAGGAAAAACAAGTTTCCTAACGGTAAGATTCAGTTTATCAACCAGTTAGCTTAAGTTAGTAAAGTTAATATTTTTATTCTAATTAAACCTAAGCCCACCTTTTACTTTTTACTTGTATGTAAATTGTAAACGAATTTTGTGTTTGTAAATTGCAAAAGAACTTTTCGTAGTCAACGCACAAGACACAAAAAAATATGAAGACATTTTTCACAACTTTTCACAATAAATTGAGATTATTTTTTTCAGATTTCAACACTGCATCTGGTCTGCGACATTTTAATCACCTTTTTTATTTAGAATGTACTTTTAAGTAACATGTAAATACGAAGTCAACTCAGCCTAATACGGTCAGGGATTATCAGTAAATTATGCTGTAGAAATCTCACACCTTTATAATAATTGATTGAGCATATAAAGATAGCTAAGCTTTTAGGTTTAACCTTTAAGCTGAAGTTTAATAACTTTTTTAATTAAGTGATGTGTTTCTCATACATATTCAACGCTATTTTTTGTTTTCTTCAATTACTCCTATTCGTTCACACACTACCTATAAATATACCGTAGGCTATATCTTGTTCAAATTTTCAATCGTTAATAAAATACTATATATTCGTCCACTCAAGTTCAAATATAAGTATTTTTTAAACTTGTAGTGGATGACACTTGATGTTAATACAGTTTGTTTCAAAAAATAATTAATTAAATAAAAATTTAGTGAATAAATTTTAGTTTCAAATCGGAGAAAACTTTTCAAAAAAGGGGCAACGTATACAATATAGCTATTTTGTCCCATTTGGTTTAAAATAAGTGCTAACATATGATTTCATAAAAAAAGCTGATTCTATGTTATAGGTTATGTGGTAAAACAGCTGATTTAACGCATAGGTTATGTTACTTTATTTATATTATTTGTAATTATTTAATATAATTTGTTTTTGTTGGCCTAAGAAGGAATTGACTTAAATTTTGTTTGTTTTTATTACTTGTTTTTAAACTTAAACCTAGAGTTTTACGGTTATGGTATAGTGAATTGAAATTCTTAATATAATTATCTTCTTTCTGTTAGGCATATTAGTATAGATTTAAGTACATTCTTCTGTCTTTCCTAACATCAGAACATTATTCTTCGTCACGCCTCCTATTCTACCTATTCTTTCATATTAACTTCATTATTAGAACTTTAAACTGTAGGCTACTTTATCCTAAACTAAACTGTTTACTAAACTGTATCTTAAACTAAGAGTACAGTTTAAAGTTATGATAATTGCGTTAATCCTAAACCAGTCAATGAAGAATAATGTTTTGAGGTTAGGAAAGACAGATGAATGTACTCAGATTTATATTCTAATGAATTCATACTAGCTAATGTCTTTACTCTATGACGACTTGCTCTTGCAATATTGTAATGCATTTACGAAAATGGCGGACGTTGGTCAAATAAATGTTAAAGTATACGATATTTTACTGCACAGGGGATAAAATAACTGAAGAGAATAATACAATTTTAAAAAAGTATTTAAAGAAACAAGAAGGAAAATATTCACTTATGAAAAGAGAAGAATACGTTAGTGAAACTTAACAATAATAAATACTCGTATCTTGAATTTTGTAGTTTATTACGTTCTGGGAAACTTAATTAATCCCTTTAATATTAGTATGACTGTCCAAACTTAAAATTTTGTAAATTTGTAAAAACTTACTAAGACAAAACGTTTTCGATCGCTATGTCTTCTGCTTGGAATTGTTAGATTATGCGGTGACGGTTTTAAAGGCAGGTTTTCGATAGTATCAAAAAGTATGTGAGATTTGTATTGGTTTTGTTCGTTTAATGTGTTTGTACTTTGTGTTTTAATGTGTTTGTAAATTTCATATTGTTCTAGTGTGTTGTATGTACCACAGAACCATCAAAAAACTAATTAATACGCCCAAATTCATAATCAGCAAAAATAAAAATACCATCTAAAACAAAGCCACCCTAAAGCACATACCCTCCACGCTCTCCCTAAAATTCACAAACCCAACGTCCTCATCCGAACCATCATCAACTACCAAAATGCCCCTGCACATAAACTAGCAAAATACATGGACAAAATAATCAAACAGACACACACATTAAAAACAAAACAAATCTCATGAATAAAATAAAAGACATAAACATACTACACAATTCAACACTAGTATCACTTGACATAACAAATATGTACACCAACATACCCGTATTCGAAACCCTCAATATCCTAGAAACCCAATTAATACAGATCTACATACCAAAAACCCACGTTACCGAAATCCAAAAGATCATCCAAACCATCACCAAACAAATCTATTTCACCCACAACTCAAACTTCTACTCACAACTTGATGGCCTACGCATCGGAAGTCCTATCAGCAGTGCCCTAAGCGAAATTTTCCTACAACACATAGAAAACACACAAAATCGATTACTGGCACAGATACGTCGATTTTATCATAACACTATACAGAGGCAACACCCGACAATACGAAAAACTCGTCACATACTCTAATGAAATACACACAAAACTCCACCTCACCTCAAAGATTGAAACCAACCTATCCCTAAATTTCCTTGTCCTCACCATAACAAAAAGCCACACACAAAAACACAACAACAAAGATAAACTATGAGCACCAGGCGTATACAAATTAAACTGTAACAAGTGCAACTAATTCTACATTCGGCAAACCGGTCGCAGCTTTAAACAAAGAGTTGAGGAACACAAACAGAACACCAACTCAGCTTTTTACGGTCACATAAAAGAAACAGGACACAAATACACAGACATTTACCATAACCTAGAAATCTTACACATCAACAAAAAACGACCACATTTCAACACACTAGAACAATATGAAATGTACAAACACATTAAAACACAAAGTACAAACACATTAAACGAACAAACACAATACAAATCACACATACTCTTTGATACTATCGAAAACCTGCCTTTAAAACCGTCACCGCTTAATCTAACAATTCCAAGCAGAAGACACTGATGAAGATCGGCACATATCGATCGAAAACGTTCTGTCTCAGTAAGTTTTTACAAATTTACAAAATTTAAAGTCTGGATAGTCATTAACTAATGTTAAAGTGATTAAATAATAAATACGTTAGAAAAGTTCTTTTGAAGTTTTGTGCACTAGTATCGCATTAAAAATAAATTATTTAAGAAGAATATTAAGGAATTTTATTTACGGAAGGTCAGTGATATAAAGCAACATTCATAAAATACTCGTTTAGTTAAAAAGTAAACATTTTTTAATTTAAAAAAAAACAATGTTGTATTTTAATTACGTATAGTACATTGTTTTGTAAACCTAACGTAATATTTTGAAAATTGAAGGTTTTACTTAGATAGTAAGTCGGGAATAGTTTGGACACCAAGTAATGTTTAAAAAAAGGAATAATGTTTTTATTAATCACCATTGTAAGTAAGAACAGGTTTGGCGGAAGACCGACGGAACAAAGACGAAAATTTGGTGAAAACTTTTATACCCACGTATACAGAAATTTTAAACTGAGAAAAACATTTTAATTTTGCGTAATTAAAAATAGCCTAAGCTTCCGTTACAATAAAAGAAACAATAATACAAATGGTTTATATTGAACACCAAAATTTGAACTACAAATAACAAATTAAAGCTAATAGTTTTGTAAATTTTTATAGGAAATCGAAAACTAATTTATTAATTTTTTATACAATTTTTATATTTTATTGTTTTAAAAAAACATTTATTATATGTTTACTAAATACAAATTTTTTTTGAACAAATTTAATCCGTTTTTTAAAAAGTATCAGACACGTCTAAGTATGTTTTCATTTCAAAAATTGGATTAAAAATACATAGCTCATTATTAACGTAATTTCGAATTCGTATTGAGATTTGTCAAAATTTTAATAAATTAATATATTTATCAACTGATCGAAACTATTTAATAATAGCTTTTTTCCTTAACGATGTTCAATAAATGATGTAGCACAACCTACGTGTTAAAACAAAAATGTTTCACAACGTAACGTATTACATAAAATCATCTGATATATGGTATTATATGTTATCATTTAATTCACTTTGAGGTGAGTCGAAGCGAAACCTGATGAGCGTGAGCGTATGCTTGAGCATGGGCGAGTGGGTGTGCGTGTGTGTAATTAGATACATATGAATATGATGAATATCTATTAGATAGGTACGAATGTATGTGTGTACTACCAGAATTTAAAATTACAACTGATGGTTTTGAAATATTATTTACTCTTCAAATTTACTCTTGTATGAGTCTTACAGTATTCTTTCAGGAATAATCGTTGGATTAATAAATAATAATTAATTATCATCCCCAATTAGGCCGCGGACATACAGAAGGCAACTGGTGATGGCAACGCAACGTAAACATGAGTTGCTATAAGTAACGATGCTAGTCGGTTTACAGTCTTCTTTCAGGAATAATCGTTGGATGTAATAAATAATAATTAATTATCATCCCCACTTAGGCCGCGGACATACAGAAGGCAACTGGTGATGGCAACGCAACGTAAACTTGAGTTGCTATAAGTAACGTTACTAATCGGTTTACAGTCTTCTTTCAGGAATAATCGTTGGATTAATAAATAATAATTAATTATCATCCCCACTTAGGCCGCGGACATACAGAAGGCAACTGGTGATGGCAACGCAACGTAAACTTGAGTTGCTATAAGTAACGTTACTAATCGGTTTACAAGATTGTTCATATAAAGTTGCTAGTTTAGTTGTCAGTTATGTCGTCGTCAGAAGAGGATGCCGTCCTTCTCTATGTGCATTGGCAGTTACGACTACATTTTAAGTAATGTATTTTAAGAAAAAAACAAATAGTTGGCTAGAACCAATTTCAGCTGCAGAAAGATTAATAATAGCATTAGAAATAGGTTAATTGCTCATTTATGTATTTCTTTTTATGTATAACTACTAAACTTAAAATGACATTACATTACAATGAAATAAAAATTAGTTTTTAAACAAATGAAATTTTATAGTTGAAGTGCCGATTTTATATATTTTGAAAAAATTATTGGTAATCATTCGTATCGTCATGAAGTTGTTGGATACACAAATCATGACCAGAACCAGCAATATTTTGTTTTTCTAACATACTATAGCAGTTATAATAAAAGACTATTCAAAGAAACAGAAACACAAAAAATACAAATAAAAATAATTATTATTTAAATACGATAGCACTCTTGAGAAACGCATATACAACACAATAAATACTGCTGACAACTGAGAAACTGGGCAACGAGTTTACAGCATGTCGTGACCGGAGCAACTCTAGTTTCTGTGTCACTCGCTAGTTGCGTTGCTATCACTTCGCTTTGAGTATGTGCAATCATCTCTATACGCTGTGAAAAAGCAACTCAAGTTTGCGTTGCGTTGCCGTCACTAGTTGCCTTCTGTATGTCTGCAGCCTTAGGTTAAAACATTGACAAATAATTATCAAGCCCTTCATTGATAAGGTTGCATCAACAATAATTACTCCATGCCTTCGTGAAATTTAGCAAATTATTTATTTAGTCACTTGATACCTTGTACGTTGCGTCCTTTCTGAAATTGTACTTAAGAAAATGTTCTACATTGAGAAATAAATACAACTTTAACCGGGTTGATTTTGTTTTCCTAACAAATTGTTTCTGAAACATTTACTCGTCGTCCACAGGCGGTTTTTTTAGTACAAAACATATTGACTCATTACACTTGAAATATCGTAAAGGAAACAAAATTCACCGCCTCCTTTATCAAGTCTTAGTTTCCTTTACTTCATTTGATGTAACGAAGTAAATTACATTGTTGTTTCAAACGAGATATAAATAAATCATTTAATTGAGTTTTTTAAAATTTAACTGATTTCCATTTGAGATAAAACACAATAACATTTTTCTTAGTTAAAAATACGATATTACAAAACCCCAATTATAGGAAAAATTAAAAAGAAGCATAATTACATTATCATAAATTTACCTAATAGTTCTTTCATATATTCCACTGATATAATTATGTAATCATTAGACTGCAGACGTAATTCAGATGGCAGTCGGAAGTTGCGTAAGCAGCTGATGAAGAGCGCAAAGCATTAAAATTACATAATTCCGAATGTAAATTCAAGTATTTTGTGATTAAAAATAGGTAATCATTTGACATTGATCTTGTCGACAGGAGGAAGAAGTATTCTAAGCATATACAGAAGTGACTTTGATCGGGTCAACAGGCAAATCATTCACTAGATGATTCCTACAGATAGCGCGCAGTTCGTATGCTCTGTTTTAAACATTTCTGCCTATTATTTAACTAGATTCAAATTTCCAACACTTATCTGATTCAAGATGAATTCCAGTTTCCTTTATTACTTTTTTCTTCAAAACGGAAAAAATTTGAATAATTGCATTTGTAATTAAAAATAATTTTATTCTTTCTGATTGTAGTTACTAATGGAGCTCTGGTTTATGAGTAATTAACCAGATTAAGTTTTAAAATATTGCTTCCTGTTGAAATAATAGTAGAGAGGAAAAGTGTTCAATTCTCTAATATTACTTACAGATATTCAGGGAAGCGATCCTAGCCAAATGAGCCATTAGGCCTTCCTACCAGTAACACCTAAGGAGTTCATATCCTTGAATAGATTCTGCTTATCATTTCTACTTTTCTTACTCATCTGACAGTAAAGCAGCCAGATATTTTTTTTTTATTTCTATTTAGTATTGACATTCTAGGCGGTTGAGATCTTATACACACTTTCAAGGCAAAATTTTGAAAATGAAATTCCATTAACACAAGTTATTTTTAAAACTAAACGGAAGTTGATTTCACTTGTGAAGTACTGAATTATATTGAGTAATACATAGACTACAAGTTGAATTTCTTCAAAATTTAAAGAATATTAACGATCTGTTTGTTACATGTACAGGGTGAGTTTATGGTATCAGTTTAAAGGCATAAAAAATAACAAAATCTTTAAAACAAATTTTAAATTTTGTTTTCTACAATTTTACAAAAGAAATACTGCATTTACGATTCTTTTTTGAAAGATTGTACTCAAGTAACTTCAAAGAGAGAGAGAGAGAGAGGATAAGTTATGGCAGGATAGATCTTTTTGACAACTCTGGCGTTGTTTTACTGACTTGCAAAAAGTGCAGGAAGGTGTATAAATAAGAAGCTTGGTACATAAAGCATATCGGCTCTTGTCATGAGGGAGCAGTTGTTGGAGATTTTTCAACAGCATCAGAATGCACTCATTCCGGGATGGAACAAGATGGAATACAACTCTACATCATACCAGGAGTGATAATGTGCCTTTCAGGATATACGTCAAGCCTCCTCTATTATTCCTATCACTTTCAGTAAGAGAATGGACATATCACAATATAAGGCTCCAGCAGATTCTGGAACCTTTAATGACCAACATCAATGTAATGACTTTGGAGAAAATGTTGGCAATGTTTTGATAATGAAGTTGATGTTTATTTCTTTCAAGTCTTTCGAAGTTATCAACAGGTTAATGATTCTTGGATAAAGCCCTGTCAAAATACTTTCAAGAGTCACTTACGAAAGAAGAAAAGTGCCATCAGAAAATAGCTGAGAGAGGCTAAATATAGTGTTGATCGTTTCATGTGTCATGATTTGGCAAGGCAAATGAGTTTCTTACATATCTTGAGTTTCTGCAGCATACAAATGAGGATAGATATTTGATAGGGATCTGTTTAAGTACTCGAAAGGTAAACTGAAAGAGATTCATCGAGAGTGGTCCTTTGGTGGAGTTGCTGAGGAATTCTTCAGGGACACACAAAGGAGTTTTATGCCACCGGATGTATTCGAATTGATGTCAGTTTCTCAATCCAATATTGGTCCAACTGTATTAAATGAAGTGACAGAAGTTTTGAGAAAAACTAGAAACATCAGCTTCAGGGCCAAATGGTATACCTTCTTGGATCTACAAGAAATGCCTAGCATTGCAGGGTTTCCTGGTGCACTTTTTTGACGTAATCTGGAAGTCCAAGAAGTTTCCTGGCAGTTTTGCAGGTACTGTGGTGAAGTTGATTCCGAAGGAGGAGAATGTGATCATCCAAGTACTAGGCCAACTACCTTCACTAATACCAATGGTAAAGTTCTGTCCTCCTTCATTTCGAAGGGGATTAGTGGTCATATGGAGAGGAAGAACTTTCTTCAGCGGAGTCTTCAAATGGCTTTATTCTGGGAGTTTCGGGTTTTCTAGAGTATACAGCAGTGCCTTCAGAAACATTAGAAGATGCTAGAAAAATGTATAGATAAATTTGTATTGCTTGGCGAGATCTGGTCAATGCATTTGGTTCTGTTCAACATAATTTGCTGCAAATGGCCTTCTATCATTATGGTGTGCCGTTGGAGACTCGTACATTCAATATTTTCTCACTACAACTCATTACGTTTCTTGAATCAATCAAGAGAGTTAGAGACTGATGTTATCTCATGAGAGGAGATTGTTTCAGGGATGCTCTTTGTCATCCATTACCTTTGTTGTGGTGTTTAATTTATTGTTTGAGATGCTGAAGAAAGTCCCCAATTAATGGTTTGTATTGCCTAAGGAAGGGAAGATTGAAACTTCCAGGACTGATGGCATTTGCGGATGATATTACTTTGGTATGCCGTATAGAGAAGTCTATGTCGAGACATAGACTTTGAGAGAGGTGTTTTGAGTTTTGCAACTGGACATAGTGTCTGTACTTAAAACCATCAAAGTGTAGATATTTGGCCTTGGTAAGAAGAGGAAGGTCTTTGGACTACGATGGACTTACGAGTGGCGGATGCCAGAATTCTTTCAGTTGGGAAGGATTGCCCTTCAAATTCCTGGGCAAATTTGTCCAATGGCAGGGAAAATAGGATTCACACACACAGCTATTGCTCGTTCCTTGAGGGCACTCAATGTGCCCCTGTCAGGTGATGATCACCTAAACTACATTTGCTTTCCATCTCGTATTATAAACAAATAATAATAAGCACTTCTTCAATGTTCTGTATTTAATTTTCTAAATTTAAAACTCTAATAGCTGAACAACTATATTATTCTATGAACCATTTATTACAGTGATGAACAAATTTAATACAGTTAAAATAATTTAGAACTTTTCGAATATTAGAAGTATTGTGATTTCTCCTACCAAAAAATAACTTTGTAATAAGTGTGATTTCTTAATTGCCTGTAAAAACTACTCAAAGTATAGCTCTACCAGTTTTTTGCCATTCTTGCACTTCACGCACTCAATACTTAATTGCCTGTAAAAACTACTCAAAGTATAGCTCTACCAGTTTTTTGCCATTCTTGCACTTCACGCACTCAATACACTGTTTATATTCTTTCTTTCTTCATTCTACCAATTTTGTTCTCTTTATATCTCTTCTTGCTTTTTAATAAAGTAATTAACTCACTTAACTTGATAAATTTTTTGAGAGCACTGTGGACTGATCTTAACTAAATAAATAAACCCCCACTAACCTCAATACAAAAATATTTTTTTTACTACAGATACTTTATGTACATTTCCAATGCTTATTATGATTACTATGTAATCGAAATGTACATAAAGCAATTGTAATAAAATTAAAGATTTTTATATTGTGGTTAGTAGGTTTTTATTTATTTAGTTAATAAGATGACTGTTAAACACATTTACTTTCTTGAAGCAGCTATATTTAAAGTTTTTTTATATAAAAATGGCTGGCAGAAATGTAAGAGGTGATATACCAAAACAATTCCTCATAAGCAAATTTAATAGGAATTTTTGTATACTTTTCTTGTTAAAATATAGTAGTATTAGTTTTGTACATTCAAATTATTATTTCAAGTGTTTAAACTTTTAAAAACAAGAGTTTTTAAAAATGAATGATTTGTATATCGGTATTTTATAATCCATTTTTTAAAATATTTTTTTAGAAATACTATAATTTGATTTATAAATTTGAATTCAGAAAACCTTTGTAAAAAAACATTTCCATAATTTTTTTTTTTTTCTTAGATGTATAATATAAATATGTCACAATAACAACACTAAGTGACAAAATAGAAAGTGAATTTCCTTGCAATTTTCCATTTTCCTTTCTATGTATGGTGTTGGACTATCATTTTTATATGTTACTATTTATACTCTTTCTTTTTTTTTGTTGCTTGCATTGTGTTGTAGTTTCTTTTTGCATTGTCCTTTTCTGAAGAAAGGTTCGAGTCAGTTAATCCAGTTTGTTTTGTTTATTTTATTCTTATCATTCATTTTTAATCCTAGAGCATTATTTATGATATTGTGTGGTAACCATGGCAACAATTTAATGTTGTGCAATGGAGGTTTCGATGACAACTAGATATGAGTCAAAGACATTCATAGTCTTCTTTGAGAGATCACTTCTAGCTAAGGTAAAGTTGGTTCAGTACCAAAACCGCTAGACTTTGAACATGAAGATAATTAATTCAAATCTGACCTAGACCCCCTAATTTTCATAATTTAATTATTGAATAAATATTTGAAAAAAACTGTGTTCACATCAATTGTCATTTACTACTTGTTGAAAAAGATGTATTTGTACAAGATATATATCAGGAAAGTGTAAGGTAATAAAAAGAATTTAATTTTGTAGGTAATAAAAACTTGAAGAACTTCCGAGTAGCTGTGTGGGTTGAAATGTGTCAGCTCAGTAAGTTTCTCAAATCTTTTCACTTATAAAACAATTATTTCTGAACAAA
Source organism: Prosapia bicincta (assembly GCA_036971475.1). Lineage (NCBI taxonomy): Eukaryota > Metazoa > Arthropoda > Insecta > Hemiptera > Cercopidae > Prosapia > Prosapia bicincta. Next base: position 25,395,054 of record JBAIZL010000006.1, on the reverse strand, counting down.
ACTGACTAATATTGGAGGTTGACGTATTGTCTCAAACAATCAAGTTTCTTTATTATGAAAATTTGCTAAAAACCATCATACAATTTTAAGACAATTTATATTTAACTTATTACAAAATGAGACTATACATTTATGGCTACAAAATTTCTTTGACTTTTTTGGTTTACAAACAAAAATTTAACATTTGATTGACTCTTATCATCTGATTGATACTTATCATTCTTTAATATTCCAATGTATGAAATTAGTGTTTATAAATAATTTGTAAAATGCAGAAAGGAACTTTTAATAAATTACTTGGCTTTAATAAATTACTATACAGCATAATTTGTGGCAGAAATATTTTTGTATTTTTTCTTCTATATCCGTGTTTAGTAGCTTACATAAACTTGGCTTTAATAAATTACTATACAGCATAATTTGTTGCAGAAATATTTTTGTATTTTTTCTTCTATATCCGTGTTTAGTAGCTTACATAAACTTGGCTTTAATAAATTACTTTACAGCATAATTTGTTGCAGAAATATTTTTGTATTTTTTCTTCTATATCCGTGTTTAGTAGCTTACATAAACTTGGCTTTAATAAATTACTATACAGCATAATTTGTTGCAGAAATATTTTTGTAATTTTTCTTTTATATCTGTGTTTAGTAGCTTACATAAACTTGGCTTTAATAAATTTGATGCTGCATTAAGTTCTTTGCCAGTAACTGCCAAAAGATGAGGCAAATCAGTAGCAGTGTGATCACGTGAGCTTTCGAGTTCATAAATATGTGCTCATTGAGGAAACGTACTTATAATATGCAAAATATTATTTTATAGCCAACCATACTTGTGTTATAAGTACACTAACAATTAATAGTTAATATGACTAAACTATAATATTCCTGTTTTCTAAAACAATTAATTAACCAATGATTAATATGAAAAAAAAAAATAATTCATTCTAACAACTAATTTAATTGTTCAAATATATAGAAAAAAATCAAATCTTAATAGGTATAAATCGCTGTCAAATTATATTTTTCATACAAAGTAAATATAAATCAAGTACCACATTTTCCCACTTTCTTTCAAACTCGAAACCATGAATTTCTTTCCTTTTATCCTTAGAATTGACTACTCGTTAAAAACAATTTATATTTTTAAAAGAGATAACACAACTCATGCCACATCTATCCTTTCTTATTAACCATGTATTAACTATTACTGGGGAACATAAATGTTGGGAGCCCAACTGGAGGAATACAGTAAAATCAATTTTAAAAATTAGTCATATACCCAATTAATCCCATCTCTAATGCCTAGAAAGTAACAAAAACATATGGAAGTAAACCTGTAGATGAATGTATTGATTATGAACTGTAAGTAGGCATAGTCAATAAACTAATATCAAGTAAAATGAAGTAATAGAATGTCATGTTTTATATTAGAGCGTACTGTAATTTAACTTCCATACTTTGCGTTAAAGAATGATCGGTGGAATATAAATAGGACTAGTAAAGCCATGAGGCTTCCTAGACAATGAGGGTGGATAGAGAATAATTCTCAAATAATGGGAATTGCAGGGTTACTTGCTGAAGTATAGACCCATTGATACGTTGTAGTGCTCTAAATTATAAAGAAACCATATTATCAGAAAGTTTTGTAAATGGTATAAATTAAGGTTAAACATGTATTTCATTAAAATTTAATTTTTTTTGGGTATCCCTGTTAATTTATTATTTCCCTGTTCCTGAGAATTCTATACATCATCAGATACAATTTCTGTAAAAATGTTCATTGTTTCTGAATAACCAATAATAAACTATTATTTGTATTTTAAAACAATTATTATCTCTTGAATTTTGTAGTCCATTACGTTCAGTGAAACTTAATAATCACTTTTACATTAGTTTTTGACTATACGAACAATTACTATTTCAATCATTAATATATATTAATTACTACGGTAATATTTCTTTAATTTAACATTTGAAAACAATTATTGTTTTCAAATTATATCAAGTAAAGTGATATTATATAAGACTGAATACAAATTTGAATTTCAAGTTGGATAAGTAAGGTTACACATTGAAGTAAAATCCAATGCAATCTGTTTAATATTTACAAATATTAGGATATTTTTATTACTTTATACAGAATATGTTTTACTTTTAATTACTTAACCCTACTTCTTGGACGGTTTTTTTCTTGAAATAATACTGAACATAGTTTTTACACGGTTTATTTTTACCAATTTTTCAAGTATTATTGTTTTTAAAAAACCTTGTAGGTAAGTTGAGTTTAAATGATATATTTTCTCCTTGTAAAATTTCTGTATCTAGTGCAATTAATTGTCATAGTAGAAGAGTATTATTAAAAAAGAAAACAATATCTTGAAAACCTCCTAAAACTGCTTTCCTTTGCTTATTATTGAGCTCATTGATTCCGGCATCTACAATTCTAATATATTACTCTTATTATATATACAAAACTATTAGTTCTAAATACCAAACAGGAAAAATAAACACACTATAAATTTTTTAAATAATTTATTTTAATTTTAAAAGTTCATAAAAAATTATATTGTCTTAATTAACTACCATAAGCCTAGGGGCAATGTTCATAGCCATGAGCTCTTGAAACAGGAGTTTGGCTGCATAAGGAAGTCTAACTTGTGAGATCTGAAATAGACACAAACATAAAAGCAATCAATAATTTTTCATAATAAAGAATAATAATTTATTGCTATTATCATACTGTAATAATTGATTGATATATTTAGTTCAAACACTAGCTTTTAAGGGCATTTAGAATCCAATAACTTTAATCTGTCCCTTAACTATGGCAGACAGATGCAAATCAATATAAAAGTTGATATCACATATAACTGTGATCAGAGGTAGGCGTTTCGTCCACCATCGCAATGCAACTGCAAAGCGACTTCAACCCAACTCGTTTAGGATAGTTGGAAAGGAAATTGTGTTGCTTGTGCTTCGTCCACTAGTGCATTGTACTTACAACATACAATCAAGAGAGTAGGGTTGATAATTAGTCAAATTGTGCCAGTGGATAAAGGGCCGTAGAATAAATCACATTAAATTTAACACTACACTGGATATCTATAGGGAGTATGTTTTTATTCAATCCTATTTAAGTTTTTGTTGGCAAAAGAGTGGAAGTTAGATAACTTATATTAAGCCTCATATTGTGTAATACAGTGGAACCCCTCAAATCTGAACTAATTGGGGCTATAGCCTGTTCGAATTTGGAAAAGTTCGGATTTTGGATTTGCTGTGTATTTTGCAAAAAAAATCTGGACAGAAGTGCGTTTTTTTATTAACGAACAATATTAGACCATTCATTACATATTTCTGTATCAATACTGTACTGTAGACCTTTTTTCAAGTTTTATTTTTCAAATTTGAAGTGTTAATGCGACTAGGCAAAGAGGAAAGTTTGACAAAGTTGGCTGTTGAATTTAGTGTTGGTAAGGCTACAATAAGTAACTGGAAAAAAAATCATGCAAAAATTGTTTTTCAGTGCTACAAGTAAAAAGTCTTTGGAACGTCATCACGCAAAAGTTTCTGTGAATGAAAAAATTTACGAAGCGCAAATTTACGCTTTACACAAGAGAGGCAGAAAGGAGTTCCTATTAGTGGCTCATTAATACAAGAAATGGCATTACAGGTAAACAAATAAATGAACTGTGATCTGGAATTTACAGCTAGCACTAGATGGTTGGATAGATGGAAGAGAAGGCACAGAATTAGACAACTAACGGTAAGTGTTATTCTATGAGATGGGATTGAATTTTAATGCACTTTCCACTAAAAGTTTTGCTTCTAATAGGAATCTTCTGCGCCAGGCTTTAAAATAAGCAAACAGCATCTTACAGTTTTAGCTTACAGTAACGCCGTGGGAACAAATATGCTATCATTAATGGTGATTGGAAAATTCGTCAAGCCATGAGACCTTAAAAATTTGAACTTAAATGCTCTCCCTGTTCATTACAGAAATTAGTGTACACTCTATACTTCAGAAATCTTGGAATAAGTTCTGGGACAGCCTCGAATTTGTGGAAACACCACTTAGAACATAGGATGATGAAACTGAGCTTTTTCAGCTCATTCAAAGAGTACCAGGATGTGAAGATCCTGATGAAAGTTGCCTGGAAGAGTGGACAACACTAGATAACAATGATGAATATACCAAGCATGACATGGCGTCTATGGTCCAGGATCAACACAAAGATAGTGTAGCAGATAGTGATAGCGAGGAAAAACATGCAGCTGGAACACCCAATGATGTTATGCTAATGCGACGGTGGTGCAACATCACACCCTCAGGAAGGTTTATGTCTCTTCGTCAGATGAAGATCACTGATTTTAAGTGAAAGATATAGTTCAGTGTTTGTGTCTTTGTTTTTTAAGTGAAACATATTTATTTTACTGTCAATCAATTTTATGTTTAATGAAGTGATACAGTAGTACAGTATAGGCCTTTGTATTATATTATGTTTTTACAGTGTCAATTCCAATATATTACACATCTCAGTCCTGTTTTACATAAGTAGCAAACTTTCAGTGCATACGTCAGATACTTTTTTAAAATTTTGTTTTCATCAAATCATGTTCAGATTTTGTGGGGGTTCGGATTTGAGAGATTGTACTGTATATAGAAATCTTAACCAATTAAACTTACAAGTCTTAAACAGTCATCAGCATGACACTGCAATATTTTCAAAGACTTCCTATTTAGTTCTGTGGTCTTAAGAAATAACTAACTACAAGATAAATTAAACCTTATAAATCTTAATCAGAAATAGCCAAGAATAAAATTAAAACACCTACAACATTATGTGCATGTTTTCTGTAACTAAATGATGGGGAAATGAAATTATCTTAAACAAGTAATATTAACAACAAAAGATTTAATTTTGGTTACTTTTATTAAATAATTACAATTAATATAAATAAAGTAACATAATCTATGTGTTTAAACACCTGTTTCACCACATGACCTATGACATAAAATCAGCTGTTAAAACATATCTCATCCTCTAATTTAAGCAAAATGGGACAAAATAACTATATTGCATACCTTGCCCCTTTGGTAAATGTTTTCCTTCATTAAATTTAATTATTGTATAAATATTTGAAAAACTGTATTAACGTCATGTGTCATCCACTACGAGTTTAAAAAATGTTTTTGAACTTGAGTGGACGAATAAAAATTATTTCATTGATGATTGAAATTTTGAACTAGATATTTATAGGGTGAGTGAAATAATAGAAAGAATTGAAAAATACTTTATAACTCTGAAATGTTATGGAATCTGATAAAATATCCTCATTGGCCACCCAATAGCAAAAATTAAGTCTTATATAACTGAATCATAAAATATCATTGTTACATATAGTGCAGGTTCCATCTAAGTGTTTTATAAAAATATAAGTTAAAAGTAAAGCTTAATAATACAAATAATTGAAATAGATAGTCTACTTCACAGATATAAACATAGCTCCTTCAAGTAACACTCGCATCATTGGTATTTTACGGCCAAGCTGTCGGGTTTATGAAAAAATTAACTGTAAAACTAAGAAAAAATATACTTAAAAAAAGGCTCTTTAGACTTAATAAATACTTTTTAAGAAAGGGCATTCCTAACAAAATCCATGTTCAACAAAAGGAACATTACTTCCAAACTAATGATAAAATAAAAATAAACACTGGTTGCTATAAAAGGTTTCTTCTACACAATCTAGATAAATAAATTTTATATTTTATGGTAATAATTATTTCAGTAATTAAACCATTATATTGCTATCACAACATGTGACAAACTGTTCACATTATATACAGCAATTAATCATAAATCTATATAGAGAGATGTAAATAATTCCTTCAAGTTATTTGACTCTCAACATCTACGTATCAGGCAATGAGAGAGGAGTCAGTTTCTGTACTGAATTACGAATATATCTCTAAACAAATTTGTATCTGAAAAACTTAGTTAAAACGAATCACCATACTGAATGACAAAAAAATATGAGAAAGAAAATTGTTGTTACAGGCTGGACATTTTATTACTTTAACATTGACTACTAACGTTGTGTTTACCATTTATTCTTCAAAATTAAACAGTTACAAAAGATTGTCTAAGATTAAATAAACTGATTCTTAAGGCAACAATACACAAATGCTCAAATCAAAATCTATTTATTAAAATGAGTTCAGTCACTTCATATTCTCTCTATTTACTGACCAAGCTCTGGTAAAATAAACTTCCTAGACTAAAAATTTTAATTTTCTCATTTATGATAAAATTTTTAACCAGGTAATTATGAAAAACAAAAATTTACTAACATGACTGTGCAGTGAACCAAGAATTCTAGAATTGCTTCCAAAGATTAAGAAAAGAATAGACAGATGTCTTATATTTAAAGTAAACAGAACTCCCATAAAAAGCAACAATGTCGAACAGTTAATAAGAAACTGTATTATTTAAGATAATACAGCATCTCCAAATAATATATATCAACTATAGGTTAAAACAAATCTAATTAGTTTACGTCATTTAAAATATGATAGATACAAACGAATTTTTATATTAATTTTTTGTGTACTTACTTGTGTTTTGTTTTTACATCCTTTACATTCAAACGTATTATTTCTAAGATTTGCAATTGCTATCAGGCCACAGAAGTTACAAACATGTATTCTGTAAGGATCGGAAACTTCAAATAAACGCTCTCGGAGAAACTGTGCGGCTCCATGGGCTATTTGACAGTCTCGTTCCATTTCACCAAAACGAAGACCCCCATCTCTGAAAAATTACTTTATTTATAAAAATGTGAATTATAAATTTGTGCGTGTGTGTGTTTCTATGTATGTACTCCAGAAGCCTTTGTCAATGCCTGACAATTGTTTCTTATGTCAGCAAGTAAGTTAATAGTTTTCTCTTAGTTACTCAATGATTATTTATGATTTATTCAGTTATTTCAAGATGATTAGAACAAGCAAATTTTATATTGGAACTTATTGTTGGAAGGACTATTAGGAATGCCTTACACCTAAGGTACTAGACATGTGTATGCATGCAATCTAGATGGGTTGCTTGCATGGAAAGAACCCATGAGAAAGTTTGCATAGTTTTTCAAATTTAAAGACATCTGGACCAACTTTGTGGTGAATATACAAGTGGGGTTAGACGCTTCAAGAATCTTGAAACTATCTCTTAATTTTTTAATCAGCTTCATAGTCTTGAATAATCAGAGAATATCGAAAATAACTTGTTGAAAATCAAATTTGTAAATGATACACAGTCAATATCAAAAAGTTTGTTTTTTTATTGGCATACCTTGGGTACCTTGTAACTATAATAATTATGTATAACCCTAACATGAAACATGTATGTGTTATAAACTGAAATTATAAGCTTCCTAAACTGACATAAATTATAGACTTGAGGGATGTAAGAAGAAACATTCAAATGAAAAGAATCATTCAAACTTTTCAAGAATTAGATCTGGAGCAATACAAATGAATAGCATTTAAAATGAATTGAGAAACAGATTAAATGAAAAATCAAGACAGGAATATAGAGGGACAAAGGCACAAAAGCAGAAAGATAGAAGACTGGGAAGAGGTTTAGGTCCAGTCAAATTCTGAAGAGGAATGGTTGGAAACTGAGATTTTGATGATGATTAGCAATAAACACAAATTAATTCATCACAGAACTTCAGCATTACCTTGCTCTGCCCTCCATAGGCTGTCGTACAAGAATTTGGACAGGGCCTCTTGCTCTCGAGTGAATCTTATCGTCTACCATGTGTTTTAATCTCTGATAATAAGTAGGCCCAATGAAGATCTGGGCATTAATCTTTCTGCCTGTGTGGCCATTGTACATAACCTCGTTGCCACGAAGTTGATAGCCATATTCCTGTAGAAGTGTAGAGATTTTTTGCACATTTACAGCATCATTAAATGGAGTCGCATCACCAATTTCACCTTTGTTTGAGGACACCTATAAATTATCAACAAATAGAAAATAACTCATATTTTGCTCTACTTAAATTGCTAGTTATTTTTGATTGCACAAAATTTGAAAAATACAGGCAATGTAATATTCCGTATAAAAGCTACATATTAACCAATTAAGGTAAAATAAAGTAACATAACCTTATGTGTTTCTATTTCAAGACTACAGTGTGGACTCTTACCAAGGTAAGTCTGTCAGTCTCCTAGTCCAAAAAATCTAAATAATCTTTACCAACCAAAAATAACCTATACAATGTAAGACGTGTTCTATGTAGACTCTGTTCTAGTAGATCTCTTGCAAAGACCGGTTTTTTGATATTTCTTTATATGTTTTGTCTACTTTTAAAAAAAAAACAAGGAGTAAATTATTTTTAAGAGTTTTGGAGATATAAAACATTTTTTTATACAACTGTAGTGTTTTTACTGGAAGAATGTGGAATGAATAAATACTACAAGTTCTTATGACCTATTATAAATATAAGACTAGAATTTGTTATATTTATGGTAAAACAAGAATTTATGAATAATATAATTAAATCAGCAATTCCAAGACTTTTAAACTTTGCATTATATTATTTTATTTACTAGGCCTATTAATACACTACAAATAATTCATAAGCTATAAATTATACCGAAATCAAAGACACACAGAAATTGTATTAAATTTACACATAAATACTATACCTTGCCTTGCAGGCACTCAATTAAATGGCCAATTGTCATACGAGAGGGGATAGCATGAGGATTGATAATAATGTCTGGAGCTATGCCTTCGCAAGTAAATATCATGTCCTGTAAAGTTAAAATATGTTGTTGATTAGAATACAGCAGTATATAAACATCTATTATACCCTTTCCTAAACAAAAATTACTGTCATTATTTAGAAAAGTTTATTATTTGAAAAGTTCTTATTTAAAATCAGATTAGGCAAAATTCTCCTACATTCCAAAATATTATGGACACTAAACCTTGTTCCAAAATCATTACAAATTTTTAAACAATTTTTAAAGAAGGTAAATTTTAATTTCTCCAAAATAATATATCTATAAAACCATTTTATAATACCAATCTATCACTAATGAAAGAGAAAATAATTCTAATTTATACAAAATAAATTAAGCTTACCAGTGTAATCCTGTTTTTAAAGTTATTATCATATAACATTTAAAAATGAAAAATACATTTTAATAAATTTAAACAACAGAAATTTTCAAAATTTTTCTTAGAAAATAAATGTACAACATTTAAACAAAAACTCAATTATATTAAAAAATAAAATAACTTTTCAATAAATAAAAACTCTCTGACATAAGGTCACAACGAACATTTCATGTATTATATAACGCTTAGTTTCCACATCATTTAAAAATAACCAATTATTTATCGTCTCTGAATAAAGTTATAATTTCTATTTTCTACCTTCACTTACCTCTTGCCTATACTGAATTCCACAGGTTCCTTTTTGTCCATGCCTTGAAGCAAACTTGTCTCCAATTTGAGGAATACGCACTGACCGTACTCGAATTTTACAGAACTTATAACCTTCAGAGTTTAATGTTAACATGACTTGATCTACAATTCCTGTTTCACTGTTACGAAGGAATGTACTAGCATCTCGTTTCGAGAACCTCTTTGTGTTTCCTTCTAACTGTAATTTTTAATTATTACATTTTAAAAATTTAATACTGTGAGATCGATTTGAACAAAGAAATATATGTAGGAAAACTACTTATAAACAACATGAAATTTTAATTTATTAAAAATATAATAATTATGGGTGCTAAATGAGAAAACTATTTCTTTTTTCAACAAGTTTTGTTTAAAAGAATTCAATTACCAAATAATCTATACTCCTATCCAAATAGAATTTCAGAAGAGCTCCAGGGAATATTATATTATGAATTACATTTTATTTCATAAATGTTATAAATGTAAAAGGAATTAAACATAAAGTTGTTAACAAAATAAATAGCATTTTTTATTAAATAGTAATTTGGTTATTATGCTTTTGGTTTCTAACTTAGAATTATTAATAGTTTGAAAAAGTAGTCACTATTAAAAAACAAACAAACAAAAATGGTGCCTTTAGATACAATAAAGTAGTCACTCAAATACAGCTAATTTAACACATTGACTGCTGCACCAGGGAAATGCAACATTTGTCAGGGGCTGACATTACTTATTAAAAAAACAAAGATTTAGCTTCATTATTGAAAAATATAATGTTCAAAGACTGAATTATGCATTTAGCACTGTTACACAGTGGCTGCAAATCTCCGTTGTTCTTAAAAGCAATGTTAGCAACCAAATGACACAATAATTTTGGTCAGGTGAAAGCACAGGATATCCCGCATGCCGCCATTAATATGTTAATCTATTTTGCTGTATTAAATTTGTGGTTAACAAAAAATTATAATTTATCGTCAAACTAATTACAAACGGAATGAACAACAACAGTAACCAACAGCAAAATATTGTTTTTATTACAGATATCAGGTTTAATACTTAATTGAGAAGAAACATATATAAGACCTAATTGAGAAGAAACATAACTATATTTCACAATGCTTACTTCATCTTCAGTGTCAGGCAAGGTCATGGTTTTGCCGATAACAACATCGTCTCCAGATACACGGAGACCTGGAGCTATGATTCCATCATCGTCTAATTTGTCATAGATCGCATTTCTCATTCCCTATAAAATGTAAAAATTAGTTTTATCGGATTATTGGACTATAGACATAAATATTGCACATAAAGTTTTAATTTAAAATAACAATTGCAATCACATCTTTGAGAAATTTTAAAGAGTATATAAGGAGACCTTCCTTAGAACATTAAAAACTTTGTATTTATTTAATTTCTTTATCAGTTTCAAGATTGTTTGATGAAAACTTCCTTTGAAAACTAAAATTTTCAAATTGTAAATTGCATTTGTTCTCTTGATCAATTTTACGATTGTTTGATCTTCACTGAACCAATTTCATGTTTAGTATTTATCTTTTAATACACTCAATTTTTCTTCACATCCAGATTCACAGCTTTTCTTTGTAATTTTTAGGTCTTGGCAACAAAGCCTAGTTAGTGGTACAAATCTCTCTTAACACTATTAAATTATATAGAAAACCTGTAGACAAACATGGATATCAAAGTTATAAAAAAAAATACAACTACAAAACTTTGAGAAATCTTGTTTTAACTCCATATGAGATCACATCAATACACCAATATGTAAATGAAAAAACTTCTATAAGAAACAATAGTCAATTAATACATGATATTTTTTTTAAATTGTCAATTATTAACTTGTAGAAGTATGTTGATAGTATAGAAAATAAGAAAAAAATATAATTACATAAATAATACCCGTGATTATTAGAGCCCAAAATAATGAAAACAAGGTATTTAAATTATACAAAGGTTTAAAATTACATCCTGAATGTGACATTTGAAGTTGTGTTCTAAAATCAAAGTGTATATATAACAACTAAATAATTTAACTCAAAATTACAAACCTGGCAAGTTTGTCTGTTGGGTTTCTCAAACTGTTCCTCTTGGTCACCAATTCTTTTAGATTCAGCATCTTTATATGAACGGAAGAAAACAGATCTGAAAGTTCACAATAAATATTTGTTTAAAAATTTACACTTTAAGAAAACCTGAAATGATCATGCTGTTTACTTTATTTTATAACAAACAAGATACTTTAATGGTAAACCGATGATCTGTGAGCTGTGTGGCCATCAGATCAACATCTTTGGAAACATGTGTTCTTTGTACCATAATGTATATTTTATAAATGTGTGATGTAACATTTTATACATTAAAAGTAGTGATGGGACAATTCCAAAAATTTACTGATTCCGATACCAATACCAAGAAATCAATTCCCGATCCCAAATATCACAATTACCAAATGAATACAAAAGGGAAAATGTTATTCGGTATGAAATTTTAAAAGAGATAAAGTTTACAAGAAGCTGTTATAGTGCCGGTGTTACAACAGCGATTAAGCACTAACGAGACATTATGTTAGATCGGCGGTAGATATTTTACCACCCAATATAAATATATACACGACATTATCTTAGAACAGTGACGGGTATTTTATCGCCCAATATGTAAACACCATATTATCTTATAGCGGCGATGGATATCCTATCACCTGGTGTGTAAACGCAACATAGTGTTAGAGCAGCGACAGATATTTCACCGCCTAAAGTGTGAACACGACATTGTTATAGTAGCGACAAATGTGTAAACACAATATAATGTTTGTACGGTGACGAATATTTTACCTCCGGGTGTGTAAATGCGATATTATGATGTAGCTGTGATTTATAATTTATCACCCGATGAATAAACGCAACATTGTTATAGCAGCGACTAATATTTACCGCTGAATGTGTAAACACAACAATGTTAGAACCAAGACAAATATTTTACCACCCGATATGCAAACGCGGCATTGTTAGATGTGCAAACTCGGAAACGAATATTTACTGCCTAATGTATAAACCCCAACCATGCTGGAATCATGTTATTTGGAATTGACTTTTGCGATCGATTTCCGATTCTAGTGTCTATAATCGTTGGAATTGACTTTTGGAATCGAGAATCAACCCATCACTAGTTAAAAGATCTTCACTTCACTAACCATTAAGGATATTTCTATATCCTTACCTAAAGAACCCTCTTTCCACAGCTGAAGCATTAAGGATAACACTATCTTCCTGGTTATAACCTGTGTAACAAGCAATAGCGACAACTGAATTGATGCCGGCAGGAAGTTCTCGGAAACGTAGATACTCCATGGACCTTGTTGTTACTAAGGGTTTATGTGGATAGTATAATACATGTGCTAGAGTGTCCATCCGTACATGGAAGTTGGTGATATATACACCCATAGCTTGTTTACCCATAGCACTCTGTAAAATATAATAGCGATGTTAAATAGAGCCAAAAAGTCAATACCATAACTAAAATAAACTACTTTTAGAAAACTAATGATTAAAGTAAAGGTTAGGTTAATTGAGAAAAAGGGAGCTGTCAATTACATTATACACAACATGCTCCATACCATTTTAACTAGATATGAGACTGGATTTGATAGATCAGATTTTTACAAGGCTATTCATTCAATTGTGATACAGAACATAGCTAAAAGCTAAACTCCTTTTTTGTAAGTCAATACGTTTGCCTTGGGTTTGATTTTCTATCAAGTAAACTTCAGTTCATCATTCATTAATCTGTATATATAAAAATGAATGAATGTTTGTGTGTATGTATGTATGTTATAGACACCTAAACCCGATGTTTCAAAACCCCATGTATATATGTATGTATGTAAGTATGTATGTGTCTTATGGGTGTCTAGCCCGCTAAAAAGAAGTTAATATAATTTGGAGGAATTATTTAACATACTCCTAAGATGGTTTGTGTAGGTTTGGTGTAGATCAATCCACAGGGCTCCGCCCCAGAGCCTTAGGATGGTTTAAAAACCGATGTATGTGTGTATGTATGTATCTTATGGACGCCTAAACCGCTGACAGAAGTTGATGAAATTTAATTTGGAGGGTTTGTTTAAGATACTCCAAGGATGGTGCATGTGAAGTATGGTGTAGATCCATCCACAGGGCACAGCCCTAGAGGCTTAGGATGGTTCAGTTTAGTGCCTTCCATAAGTCTAATTTTGAAATGTATATCCATCCTAGCATTACTTAAATTAATCCTAAAAAATTATAAACATTATGTGAAAATAAAAATACTTTATTAATTATTTAAAACTACTTAAAATCGCTAAATTCTATGTACAATTATTGCTATCACACTTATTGATATTAAAAGTAGGATCGCCGTTAATATTCTTGCAAAATTTGAATCAACCGAAGCTGTGCAATGGAACTAGACTAGCCACAAACAAACTGACACCAACCCTGATCCAGGCAGAAATCAGAGGTGGCAAGTTCAAAAGAGAGATGGTCCTAATTCCATAAATACCCATGATTTCATCAGATCTACTTACTGATTTCAACCTACTATAATTTCCTTTGTCTCTGACATTCACAATAACCATAAACAAAGCACAAGGACAATCAATGATCATTGCTGGATTAAATTTGGAACATTCGAGCTTTTACCACAAACAATTAGATGTTGGGTGCTCACGTGTTGGGACACCTAAAATGTGTATGTTTATAAGCCTGATGAAATGAAGAAATAGATTTTCTATCCTCTAGCAATGCAGTAAATGAAATATAATTATTTAGATTTGATTTGCTTTTTTTATTCCAAAAATTATGATTTCGGGCGCAGCAACGTGCGCCGGGCAATGCTAGTAAATTATATTTGTAATTCGTGACTTCTTAAAGCACTTAAATGGTAAACTGCTTACTCTTTAAAAAGCCATATTTATGGAAGATCAATTTTCTAAATATATTACGCATAAATATAGGAAAATTATTCTAATGACTTTCTATTACTAATATAATTTTTGTCTTGTGAGCTTAATATTTGTTTATTTGCTAAAAAATTGCCAACTTTTGTATTCTCTTCACATATGTTTACCCATAAAGATATTCAACAAATACCTTTGGGTTCCATAAACCTTGAACAAAAACTCTCCCGAATTCCAAGAACGTAAAATTAATAGAACATTTAAAAAACTACAAATGATCAAAAGGAAAATGGTTGAACAATATGTATCCAACATACACTGGAGCCCGCTTTACCCTGGCCTATTTCAAACTACTATTTTGTTTTAAAAAGATGTTATACTTTTAAAGGATACAGAAAGAATGAAAATTTATATATAAGGTCATGAAGCTCTACTTGTCTATTAGATTGGGCAAAATCTTTGGTCAAATTTGCACAATTGCTACTTTGAAATAGACTTACTCTCTATTGCGGTCATAAGAAAATGCCGAATAGAGTACATATAATTCTAGACCGAAAAATATTGTGTGGAGAAAATATGTGAACTACTACTACACTGAGTAAACATTGCGTCCAAAGAGGGGAATAGTAGCAGCACAACTACTAGACAAAGTAAACATTGTGTGAAACAAATATTTTAACTATTGCTACTGTCCTGTTAACTATTGCTGGTATTCCCCACTTCAGCTGCAATGTTTACTCGGTCAGGTAGTACGCCTGAGTTTTAATACCAATAGTCAAAGCTTACTTGTATAGGATTCCAACCTTAAAGTTTTGTCAGAATCACATTCAAATTTATTTATCACCTACAGCGTGCAATCTAAGATAATCCAATTTAAAATATTGTGTGGATAATTTACTGTTAATTACATTTATGACCACTTTATCCAGCAAAATTAATGCAGAAATACAATCTTCTGATAAAGCTTACTTGATATGTGTTCCTTGGACTCTGATTATGATCAGGAAATGGTATGATAGAAGCACATACACCAAGGATCATTGCAGGATGGATCTCGCAATGTGTGTATGTTGTACAGTATGCATATTCCTTATCCTGCCGCAGATCATCAGGAGACATTGCTATCATTGTTGTCTCTTCTTCCAATGTATCTATATATTCCACAACACCACTTGATACTAACATCTGCCACCTGAAAGTATGTTATATAAACAACCAATGCGCAACTCTAGGTTAATTATTCCTAAATTTCGAATATCAGTAAAAAAAAAAAATAAAAATATACTTTTTTTGTAAACAATGACTGAACACAAGGACTTCCTAAAACAAAAAGCACAATAGTATTATTTAAAAAAATATTCTTTGGGCTTAGCTTGTGAGGTTATTTTAAAACAAATAAATGACATACACAAATGAACCATCTATTGATTCATACCCGTTTACATGACAAAGTCATCAAGTTGTAAATTAGAATTTGTAGTAGCAACACTCACTGATGATGATGACTTTGACATTGAAACGTGTATGAGTCAATAGATGATTAATTTGTGAGTTTTGTGTATGTCTTTTATTTGTTTTAGTATTATCTAAGTTTATGTTTTCGAAAACTTAATTTGAAAAACTTCAAAATACAGTCAAGCGTTAATTATCCGAACTTGGAAAATCCGCTGAAAGAAAATATTATTTGCATAGCGGAGGACACCATGTAGGGTTCAGTAAATACATATACTTTATATATTTGACTATATACTGTCATCATTTGTCATGTCGGTTATAATTAAATGATATTTCCCGAGTTTTACAATTTTCTTGAATACTAAATCTAAACAACACAATAATAATGTTTTATTCTTGTATTTTCTATAGTTTATTTATCATTCTTGTCAATGAAGAAGTAATTTTTTTCCTTAATTATTACTGGTAAATTTAATGTAGACTAACCAAGAGTTCATGTTAATAAATAGTTCCAAATATTTCAAAAACAGATAAAAAACAATAGTTATGAGTAGGTTAAACACAATTCACAAAGATTAAGTGTTTCAATTTCATTCAGTATTAGTTAAAAAGGTTAAAAAGAGGTTGCTTGTAATGTTTATTTTCTGAGTGCAATATCTAAAAGTCATCAATCTGTTGTAAATTGGCATTTATTAAATGGCAACTGAATGGTATTTGTGCTCTATAACATCTGAAAATTTCTACCACTTTTAAACATACTTATTAACACTTTTAAGGCTAGCCCCTTAGTAGGGGCCTGTTTCTATCTGCCTGGAGGTTTTTAGGTAAAATATAAAAAACTCCTGATAATAATAAATTATAATAAGTTATAATAAATTTCACATTTACAAAAAATTACACATTGTTGTAAAGGGAATGAAACAAGCTTTCAGGTAATATATAAAAAGGAAATGATTACTTGCATATAGATGGTGTGCTCCTTTCAAAAATATAGAAAACTCTCTAAAATCGAGAGTTTACATTTCCATTCAGTTCATCAATGAAAGATGTATCGATTGTACCTCAGGCAAGATCAGTTTCACTATCACTGTTACTGTCTAAAATCTACATATCCTATACTGAATCGCTTCCTAAAGTGTCTTTAGCCATTATATCTATAACGTAATATCTCTAACAATACAAATTAAATACTGTATACTACATAACTGAAAGATAAATTTAAAGCGAAAAACACATACTCGGAAGCCTAAACAAAAATTACACAAACTACCAATTAAATAAAACGACGGATAGATAAGATTTAGAATACAACAAATTTGCAACATAAACAACAGACACTAATAACACTCATTATCTGACCAAACCAACATCTGTCAAACAAATGTCTGATAGCTCTCAGTCACCACACTTAACCAAATACGATATTGTTTGTAAAATAAACTCTGAATGGCCTAAAGGAAAAGACATAAAGTAGAATAACCGATATGAAAATCGATATCGATAAGACTGAGAATGCACGGGAATTACATTGTGGAAATACAATAATGTGGAAATAAATACAGGAACCCGAGTTATAAACTAGCGTTAGGCAACAAGGTTAACTAATTGGCCCGATCTATACTCGGGCTTAGGCTTTAAAGTGTTAATAATAACTTGGAGCAACTGTAGTTGGAGCCATTTTTAATCATAAATAAATAAAAACTCTAAAGTAACAAAAACTTTTTATTTATATCTTGATATAAATTTGGATTCCAAAACAATCATTTTCGAGGAAAATTCTAGGGGATTCTAAGAGTCTTTTAGTATTTTCCCCTCAAGGGTGATTGCTTTCCAATTGAAATATACATCAGTTCATAAATAAAAAGTTTTTGTGATTTAAGAGGTTTTATTTCTTTATAATTATTCTTATTCGTGTTTACAGTCATCAAGTTGAAAAACTAATTACTTTTACTTAGTTCTTCTCAGGTGAAGAATTTTTGTTTTATAACACTAAGCACTTAATTTTTGTCACCTGTGAAAAATAAACTAGTGTTTCTTTCTAAAAGTCAGGAAACTGCTAGAAGAAACCTACTATTGACCAGAAAGTGTGTAATTTTATTAACATAATGTAAATAATTTTTCTTTTCTCTTCTAACGTAAAAAAACATTACTAACTCCAATACTTACCCATAATTATTGTAATCTCTCTCTTTTAGATTATCAATATGACGCTTCTTCAACAACAACGTTCCATTTTCAACAATAAGAAGAGGTCGACAGATACGTCCTGCATCTGTATATATCCTGATTTCTCTGTCTCGAATATCTCGAATAATAGATACTTCACTTACAATGATGTCCATCTGTCTTCTTAGCTTTCGTAATGTGCCCATCAGTTGTTCAGGATCTCTGTGAATACCGACCTGAAAAACATGTATAAATTAATAGAGTCTATAAGGTTTACTGTAGGCACATAGAAAGCAGAAAGAAAAATGAAATGATCAATTTATAATGCCATAATGATAAGTATGGGTATTAGACTCCGTTCATCTCACTATAACAGATCTCAAAGCAGATTGTTGACTTTTCATCTTTTCACTGATAACATTACCTTTACTTTTACATGCTAATTGATCTTGGACAGATGTAATTACTGAATATTTTCAATTGAGATAATTGTTTGATTGAGAAAAAAGATGTTATAGTAAATGAAAACAAACCACTCAGGACTGACCCAAACAATCAGTGTTGCAGACTATTTGAGCAGATTGATGGTTTAATTCGGTATTCTTGAGCATAAACTAAAACATCAGCAATTATTAGGTCCTTTTTCGGATTACCAAAATTCAATACTTCGAAAGTGCTCTCACGAAATTTGATTGTAAAGGGTTTTTTAAAATTCTGAAGGTTAGAAGAGCTTCAGAAGACCATGGTTAAGATGATGATGTGATACACAACCTACAAATAAAGATTGTTAGAAACGAAGGCCTGTGTTTTAGAGAAGACAAGTGTTTAGAGAAGACAAGAGAGAGCCAGTGTTTAGACAAGATTTCAGAATATTAGTTTTCAAAGTTATTAAGAGTATTTGTAAAGTGCTCACAAAAGATTTTGGTATTTTCTGATTTTAAATTAAAACAGTAATGTTTCGAGGCTTAACACGGGTCCCTTGAGCAGTGTTCCTTTTTCCAGTTAAGTTGCTAACATTACCCAACAGCCATCCTTTATCTGACCTGCGACCAGGTGTTAATATTTCAAAACTACTATATTCAACTTCCAATCACTCCAGGCAGTTGTTGGACAAAAAATGAGATGCTGTGGAAACATGGTTTGAGATATTAAAAACAAAAAGAATGCTGAAAACAACAGAAATGAAAATCCTTAAAAGAAATTATGGAAAACACTTAGGGACAGAGCAAGAAGCAGATATACATAGGAAATATGAGGTGAAAAACACTATGAATGGTTGACAAAAAAAAAAAAACAACAGAATTGAAATGACTATATCAGCAGACATAGATAGAGTAGTATCAGACTTAAAACAGTAAGAGATTACTTGCCAATAGGAAGAGGACCAATGGGAAAACTGTAAAACTGATGGGACAACTTACTCTAGACACATTGGAAATCAGGTAGACCTATGCCTAAATATATGAAGAGAAGAAAAATTAAAGAGATTATTTCTATAGCATACATAAAATTACCCAGCAGCCATTGACGAATATCTTAGTAGCATCTGCAATAGCAGAGGGAGCTATTTCCTCCAAGTTCTCCATGCTCCACTCCTCCAAGAACTCAAGGATGGGTGATGGCTGTGAACCTACAGAGATGTAGGCCATAAGGGCAAGGTTCTTTACCAGACCTACAGCAGCACCTTCAGGAGTTTCCGCAGGGCAAATCATTCCTAAAAAATTTATAATAAAATATTATTGTTTTTATAGTGAACATATTGTTCAAATTTTATTTTAAACAGTTTTTTTAAAATTTCTATTCAGAACATCTTAACATCTATTAATGTAGTTTTTTCCATCTTCAAACCATGTCCATGTTTGACTCTTTTTTAACTCCTTATACTATAGCTTTATTTAAAGGTAGAGTATGTTTCTAGAAGTTATTGTTTTTACCCAGCAGGAGAACATTTTCACTAACCATATTCCACATTGGTGAGTTGCTTTGATTCAAAGGGGGGAAAATATGCAATATTCACTGACTCCAGGTTTGGCCTTCACGCTCTCCTTAATCCATCCACAGAGGATTATTCCTTTCACATTGCTAAAAAAGAAAATCTCCAAACGACGTGGAGGACTTGGGGAAGGACAATCTCTTCGATTGGTAACTGCGCATTGTGGAATACCAGGAAACAAGCAGCCGACGAAACAGCTAAACCGGCACCCTAATGTGCCCAACATTTACTTGTGCCAAGTATTCTATAACCTTGGCAAATAAAACACTTCCAAAAATGTTGGACTAAATATTGGAGAAAAGAGGCCACAGGCCTTTTTTCTAATTTCCATTACATTTTCCAATTTCAGCCTAAACCGTTGAATGAGGACTACTTCAAAGAAGTTTCACGTCCGATTGTGGTTTTTGAGGTTTGATCACGATCGGGTTATCTAGTGACGGAGGAATACTTATTTAGATCTAACCTTTCAAATTCTCCAGTTTGTGCACTTTGTAAAAAAGAAGATGAAAGTGTAAAGCACAAAGTGTTTGACTGCAGGTATCCCATATCAATGAGGGATTTCCTGAGGGCCAAAGTGACAACATGGCAGGACATTCTCATGAAAAAAGCACAGGTGAATACCGCGGACATTAGGCTATCAGTTATTCTTGAACCTGGATGCATGCGTGAAGAAGTAAAAACATTTGCTTTTCTTTATTTTTATTAAGTAGAAGATTTAACTGTTTAATCTTTCCTGATCCATTTGAACAATATGGCTGTAGAACTGAAATCTCTGTGTTATATTTATAGGCTAACCGATAAATTTTCAATATTTAAATAGGTCAAGATTGTTGGACTCCTTTGGTATTCCAAAATGACAAAAATCCTCTACTCTATACCTTTGATTAAGAAAATCCATAATTTTCATGTTATTTTATAATCTAGTCTCATTATCTTCTAACATTTTTACAAAATATAGGTTTACCATCCTTAATAATTAATTTGCTCCTTCCAAATATCAAACATGGACTAAATTTATCAAAATGAAAGTAGCCACCGCCAACTGGTTTTCAGTTGGAAAATACAGTAAAATCTCTTATATCCGGATCTATGTGACGACATCCCAATCCAAATAACAAAAAATCCGGATATAGGAGGCGTTATGTAATGATGTACGTTTGTACTAATCACAATCATTCCAATTGGAGGTAGATGTATGATTGTTTCAAGTAAACAGTTACACTTATTGAAGATATTAATTAATAGCAATATAGAACTTTGACATACAATTTAGTTAGATGCCTTTATGTACAGTTCCTTAACCCATTCCGGTTAAGACTAGACTATGTGCTTCTATGGGATATGTATCGACTCTGAAAACTTACAGTATAAATAAAGAGATATTTTGATGGCTTTTGACCTGTCAGATATATAAACATAACTGATATGGACAGGCAAACACAACTGATACACCAATCTGTAGAACACTGCTGAACTGAATGATATGGAAACTCAAACAAAACTGCTGAGTCAGGAGAGAACAGAGCCAACTGCTTGCGACAGAGAACTGGCTTGATAGCAAAGCTGCCTTGTGGAATAGAGGCACTTACTTTATTTTCATATTGTATCTGGATTAGGTTTTACTTTACATCCATCCTTATTTAAATAACAATGAACCGGATATTGAATTTGTTATCTTTCCATTATAACAAACTGTTTGCACAAACACCACCTTTCAGGCTATGTAAACATTTTATCCATGCACACCCCAGAAGAAATATTCAGTCATAAAGCATTAAGCTAAGAGAAACTATTAACTCCACTCCGGTGATGGTTTTATCACCATCATAGGTAATAAGATATCATTATCACTTAAAGTTTTAACAAGAAAAAGTCATTGATAGGGGTTTTTTATATTTTTAAAATATTTAAGCAGTGTATTATTTAATACCTACCCCATAAAGTATTATGAAGTTGCCTAGGTTTTGCCAGTTTACCATCTCGTCCAATCGGGGAGTTCACTCTCCTTAAATGTGATAGTGTCGAAGCAAATGTTAACCGGTTTAATACCTGTAATACACAAAACATTCATTCAAAAAATCAATTTTCATTAAAACAATATTTACAGTTTTTATAACTTAAAAAATATTTTTCTATATCTATAAAAATTCTAGGAAAAGCTTAAACTTAAATCTATGTATAGGCTGCTGAAGAATTTTTAATATGGAGTAACTCATACATGAGGATTTTGAGAGAGGTACTTATGGGAATACAACTTTAATATAAGTATTGACATATATATTGTATTAACAATATATTTGTGTAGAAACTTTCGACTATTTCATACTTCTAAAGAAATATTTAAAGTTTTTCTGACCCCAAAACATAATATGTTTCTGATTTTATCTTGTAAACTTTAACCTAAATTCTGAAATTAATATTTGTTTTTAAGAAGTCCTAAAGTCTACATTCTTATAACTGTCATTGTTTTTTATGTTATTATTTTGACTACTTGCAACATTCTGAATTAACATGAGAAAAATCCTTATCTAAATGCTATATTTAAATATATACTGCCTTGAATCATTAAAATAAGACTTTCCTTTAGTGAAACTTTAAGGCAGTTTTAATTATTGGGGGATATGATTTAAAGGGTCAAGTTAGCATAGTTTGAATGGCCAGTGTAAAATGGTAATCAGGAAAGTAAATATAAAAATTTTAATTTACTGAACGACAAAACACCTTTGAGCATTCAGAAAAAGCAGACCATAAACAAAATACCACAAAAGTTGAAGGAAAATAGTAGAGAGGTACAAAGACAATAATTATAGAATTTTAATTATGCCTATATCAATATATAAAAGGGCAAATTTTGTTTAGAAAAACAGAATGACATTATTTGCTCTAAACAAGCATTATTAAAAACAAATCCTTACATTAGGCTTATGACCTTGAAGGAGAATGAAATAAAATATTAAAAATACTAGAAGTAGCTGTTAATTAATTTTACATAACAAAATCGAACCTGAGATACTCCCGCTCTAGCTTGATGGGCTTTCTTCTGGTCACCCCAGTTTCCTGTGGCAAGAGAATACCTTAGACCATCTGTAATAATTTTTGTCTTAATGGCCAACTCTAAATTAAAGTCTTTTCCTCGGTCAATAAACTTTTGTGCATACATCCTCACTTCTTTCATTAAATTTTTAAATAATCTGAAAAATAAAATTAAGAATTCATATTAAAAAACAATATTTAATAAAATTAAATCTTTTCAATAGTAACGTTATACTTTTAAACCTTATTTGTTAGTGACTACAACTTATTCGTATTAAGAGCCTTTTTGCACCTGTATAAGCAATCAATGGTTGGTTTTTTTGTATAGATATTATACCAGACATGTTTTAAAAATCAGTAATCCACTATTTAATAGCTAGTTTTAAATATAAAACACTACAACTGTCACAATATCCATAAATTGATTTCAAATCAATACATTCACTACCTGTATAGTTATTAGGATCATTTCAAACTTATAGCTCAGGTTCGAAATAACTGATTATTTAGAAATGTTTTGTATGCACCTCTTCAACACATGGGAATCTATCTTAAGGGGCAAGAGGGCCTGGACCCCCTAGCTCCTCTCCAGATTTAAAAAACAAAATCCAAGCATCATGTAGACCAGTGGATTTTTTCGAGAAAGGTATTTTAAAAATTGGTGAATTGTAGGACATGACTTAGGACTAAAATATTTATATACAAATATGTGCATTTCCCTGAATATAAATACGTTTTATATACTATTGTTTTTTAAATAAAAGTATGAGTAATTAGATTAAAGTATTTATTTTCTTTCTATATTAATTACCGTGACCTTTATACGTAGTTAGTAGGTTAAACAAAATTAAAACGTGAATTTTTTATCAGCTTAATTTTTTACAAATTATGCAATGTCTTTATGTCCAGCCCCTCCCTACAAACTTTCATATGGGTGCCCATGCTTTATGGTTAATGATTTTATACAATACAAATATGATTTCTGTATACAGGTTTTATTTCTATTTCTTGTATAATAATTTTTTTTTATTTTTATTTTTCATTCTTAACCATCTCTTTACCATAAGCTTCAAACTAAATCTATTAACTTAGTTAAATTAGTATTAATTAATTAGGAATGGTTAAAAGTAATTATTATTTTCAAGTTGTTTTTGACAAAACAAATACACTATAAATTCTAAATTATACATCAATTATAAATACTGACCCTCGGAAAAGAAAAGCTAGCAAGGGACCTGCAAGGTCAAGACGTTTGTTACCATAGTGATCTCGATCATCTAATTCTCGACGACCCAATGCTGCTAACAAGAGCCGATGAACCATATATCTGAAAATAATAAAAAATTTAGAAAAAATTTTATAAAAAGAATTTTAATGTCATCAATATCTCACTGATTCTCTTATATAAATTTCAGTAATTTAATACTGCATTTCTGCTAACATTACATTCAATAAACCAATTGTTTGTGAAATTTCACATCAAATGAGTTCAATTTTCTTAATCATTGTTAATATACCCCCCAAAACTTGAGTTGAAAAACTGTTTGTAAATGGCATTTCTATCCAAGAGATCAATTCATTGTAAATAAAAATTAGCATCATAGCAAAATTGGGAAACAACACTTTTTGAATTATCCTAAAACTTGCATATTTGACTTGCAACTTTATTATTTACAAAATCGTATGTCCTGTATATTTTCTACAGTATATCTGTATAGTAAGGCACAGACAAAAATCTCATTTTAAATTAAATGCAATTTTATGTTAACCAGGCATAAGTTTAGAAAATGAATTATTTAAATTTATTCTTAGTTTAAATACATTCCAGATTTAAAAAGTACTCATTAAACAATAGGTAATTTAATTACATATTTAGTGTGACACTTTTTATGAAATTATGTTAAAGGCTTGCAAGAAATAATAAAGTTAAAAACAAACTTTTAACTTTTTTTTCCAAGCTACAATTCTATAATCAAATTTCTATGAAATATCATTAACACTTCATCCTCTGTTACTGCAATTTTCATATGAATAGCTATGACCAAATGCCACAGTTAGCCCATTTAGGTGGTTCATAAGTTTCCTCAAACATCCAGTTAGTGGTCATCTCTAAATTATGTAACAGCACGGGGGAGGGGGGGTTACGTCTATCATTACGCATTGTTAAGGAAGGAGGAGGAGGTATGCAGTAGCGCTAGGTAACTTGAAAATTTAGTTTTGACTAGATTAAAAACTCTTTATTTAATAAATAAACTGGCCCCATTTAAACTTTTGAGCAAATAAAATGTACTAAATATTAATAACGAACTGAAATAAAATCAATTTTTGAACAAAAAACCTGTATCTAAAGTATTCTATTAAACTTTTTTACGAGGAACCGTAACCTTGAGCGTGGTATCGCTACTGTACAGAGTACATCGATCAGGTGGCCTGTACAGACATGTTCCGCGGTCTCCGTGTAACAGCTAAAGCACGAGTTGTTACTCATGAGTAACAGTTTTCAACTTAACAATATTTTTTTTAATTCAATGCAAAATCTTTTCAGGTCGAACCAGTGAACTCAGAAGTACACCGAAACTTGATCAGATTCGGTCATGACTAGTCATGAGATGTACATAATTAAAACTTATCCATTTTAGCATTACGTAATTTAGAGATATCCCCTTATCACTAAATTAATTAATTTCTGGGGTTATGTCAACTTGTTTTATAGGAAAACTATAAAAGTTGAAAAACTATATTGAAGTTGTAATACAGTATTTGAATCTTAGAATTTTACAATATAAAAATGTATACAAAAAATTCATTTAAAATATTGTCTTTGCTTGATAAGTAAACAACAATAAGGCAGGACGTAAAGCTGAGATGCAGGCGGCGCAGCGCACGCAACACAACACACGGTAGAAAACTGTGCCGCCATAATTCCTAACAGCGCCAAGTAAGCTGAAGCGCATGTGTGTTTGTGTCTGGCACACTCGTGAGCCGGTATGTTACAGTTTGTAGCACAGACATAGATTTGACAACACACGCTACACAACTAGGGATTCAAGATGTCGTTAAATGACAGTTTGATTCAGCTAATAATGGACAAACACTTAACAGTAGCTCACATATTGTACCTAAATCTTATAATATTAAAATCTTTAATGCTACACATTTTGACAATTAGGTTGTCATATTCAGTAATAGACAAACAATCCACAGAAGTTTACATATTGTACTTAAATCTTATATTTTAAAAATCTCTAATAACTCTGTGTGAGTTACCTGTGCTATACGATGTGAATCATGAAGGTTATAGTAAGAAAATGTATAAAGACTCTTTGTGGCCAACATACCCATGCATCTGTTTTGTTTTTTCATATATTCACACTGGCACACACTTTCACTCGAATTTTGGAAACACTGAATAACAGAACCAATTTCTCAATTTTCATATCGGATTCAAATGAGTTGGTATCGGTATCTTTCATTTTCAAGGCAAAAATGGCATTTGTGTGCTGCGTGTGATGCACCACCTGCGTTTCAGCC
Organism: Prosapia bicincta; assembly: GCA_036971475.1. Taxonomy (NCBI): domain Eukaryota; kingdom Metazoa; phylum Arthropoda; class Insecta; order Hemiptera; family Cercopidae; genus Prosapia; species Prosapia bicincta. The sequence goes on along the minus strand of JBAIZL010000006.1, from coordinate 25,368,453 downwards.
TACATCCTGCCTTACTCTTGCTACAAATATTAAAACACCCCTGATGTTCATTTTGCTAACACTGTTAGCATCATCAGAAGGTTACAAACATACAGTATATTTGTAACCTTCTGATAATACTAAAAGTGTTTAGCGAAATGTACATCAAGTGTGTTTTAATATTTGTACCAAGGGTTATTGTTGTTTATTTATTATAGTTACACTAACATGCTCTGTACAGATTTTGTATTGTATTAACTGATAAAATATTAGAAAGAGCATTACAACCTTTCTGAGGGAGGGGTGGTTAACAGCAAATCACCTTCTTTCTTATGCTCCTGGAACTTTACAATAAGCTTCACCCAATACTTTTTAGGTATATGTCAAGGAAGGTATAACTAGATGCTATGGTTTATCTGAATCTATTGTGAGTTAATTATTTTAAATGAATTTCTCAAGTAATAAATGCCACATACCCCAAGAAATAGGCTTTTTTTGTTTCACAAAAATCTGAAACACCAACGTGAGGCAACATTTCTTTTTGCAAAATTTCTCTTGCATACTTGATTCTCTTCTCTTTTGTTACTCCAGGGCGTGCACCACGAGCTCCAATGAAATTTAATGCGACATTTTGCTCTTGAATTACGAAAGCTTCATCTAGAGATGGTTTAACCTAAAACATTTGCTATATTTAAGAAAGACAATTTTGATAATATTTAAGATGTTCAACCACTAGACGTTAATAATAAGTAATAAAAACAAAAATATTTTAAAGTCAATTCCTACTTAGGTCAACAAAGAAAAGTTTCATTTTAGTTACTTTTTATTAAATAATTATAATTAATATAAATAAATTAACATAACCTACGTGTTAAAACAGCTGTTCTACCTCATGACCTATTAAATAAAATCAACTGTTTCATGAAATCAAATGTTACCACTTATTTTAAACTAAATGGGACAAAATAATTATATTGCACACCTTGCCCCTTTTGTGAAAAGTTTTTCTTTTATATAAATCTGAAATTAATTCATTAAATTTAATTCATGAATATATATTTCAAAAAACTAATAACATCAAGTTTGATCCACTACAAGTTTTGAAAAAATGTATTTGAACTTGAGTAGATGAATAAAAGTATTTAATTAACGATTGAAAATTTGTACAAAATGTAAGAATGGGAATTGATCGAAGGAATTAAAAATAACTTGCTCAGCCTGAAAAAACATACTAACCAAGGGTTAATTAAATTTAATATGATATTAAGCATCCACTCACCATTTCCATCATTTCAGGATCATCAAAATCATAAATGATATGTTCCAAAATATCTCTATCAGCTACAAACCCCAAAGCACGAAATACTATCATTATAGGTATTTCTTGCTTAATGTATGGAAGGATAGCAATAATTCTCTGTCCAATTGCTGATTTTTTAATACTCTGCAACATACAATTTATTTTTATTTGTTTTAATAAGGAAATGTTTATGTTTAGTTACAAATAAATAATGTATATAATTTATTCATTTAGAGTGACATGTAAATAACAGCTAGTTCAAGTTCATATTTTAGTAATAATATATGACAGAATATATATATTATGCCATGTATAAAACACATATAAAATATTAAATTTCTCTAGCCATATTAAAAAGACACTTGTTTTAATTACAGTTAAATTTAGTTATGAAAATATTTTACGTATTAATATAATTAAATATCATACGACAAAACTACTGTCAGGGTTTCTTTGATTCAAATGAGATAGTTCTGGTGACAGTACAAAACTTATACTCACTTGTCCGCCTCTAGCCATCATGTTCACCCACAATGTTGATGTCGGCCTTGACGAATGTTCCAGACAAGATCGGATTTCAGATTTATAAGCAAACTTTCCATCTTTCATGCTAAACACATACACTGTGTTGGTTGCCATTTTTTCTTGAGCAATTAATACCTGTTGAAAAGGATTTTTTTTACCTGATTTAGAAGTTACAGTTAGAAGTTAAAACCTTAAATTAAGAGATTTGTAATCTTTTGAGAAAAAAAAATAATTATTGAATATTTTGTATGATACTTTATAAATATCTTTTATTTTAGATTTTTAAATAAAAAAGGATTATTTAAATGAATATGCTTATTCATTTAACACATTAAGTACAGTGGGCGTGCATGAACACCCTTGCTCTAGTGGCACCCATGGTGATAGGCGTTCATGTATGTTGCTGTCAGATTAGGGACTGTGTTATCATATTAGTGTTACTTGAAGTGTGTTATAGTTGTGTTTAATATAATTTTTACAATGAATATGGATAATGAGGTTGAATTATTGAGGAATGTCTACTCTGATAATGAAAATGGCTCCGAGGATAGCTCTGGCAATGACGACGAGTTGTCTCCAACATGGCAGCTGACACTTGGTGACTGGCATGATAGACACTTACACAGGAGATTCTGGGCTTAGAGTGCTAATTCCCGGTAATAATACTCCAACTGATTGGTTTAATTTATTGATAGATGTAATATTCATAGAGACAATTGTTGCTGAGACAAACAGATATGCCTTGGAATTTTTTTGTGGTCCACAAAACACTGCCAAGTCACGAATCACAAATTTGAAAAACTTGACTTTGGCCGTAATTAGAATTTTTTGGGACTATTGTTTCACACCAAAATAAACTGAGCATGTATGATTTCCGTCTCAAAGTCATTGAAGGACTTCTACCCCCTAAACTGGCTCCCATTATAGTGACTCCTACTTGAAACAGCATACAAAGGCTATCAAAGAAAAGCAAATGGACACCGAGTTCAAAGAAAATGCCGAGTTTGTGCAGAAGAAAGCTAAAGGAAATTGACCACCTACTTTTGTGCTGTGTGCCCGAATGAACCAGGACTGTGTGAACTGTGATGTTTCAACAAGTCTCATAAGGATATGGAAGACTAAAGCTGAGTATTAAAATGGCGGGGGTGGGGTTGTATATAGTATTTATTTTGGTATTTTTGTAGAAATTACTATAAACACTGTGTTAGAACTATTTAGATATGAATTACTTATTGACATTGTGTGTAAACTTATTTTTATCGTTGAAAAACATTGTAAATGGCGGCAGGAAGGGCTGTGGGTACTTAAATTTCTTTGTACTACTTTTTCTATAACTATAACTAAGTGTTGTAAATGGAAAAAAGGTTTGTCCGTGTCCAGCAACAATTGGGAGAGAAACCCAACAGTTAGACAGTCGACAACCATCACCTGAGATACGAGAACCGGCACCACTGGCAAAGTACGTACATGAACATACGGGAAATGACATCACCAAAACTTAATGCCTAGCCAACTTTAGATGATATATTGGGGCCATCAACAACATTTTCAATGCAAGTAATCAATATTATTTCAGCAATTTTGATGCACAACTATAAAACATTGCTGCAGTAAACGTGTTAAACAAGAATATGCATAATTAGAACATATAGTAACTTACCTTCTCAGAACCATTGATGATAAAATAACCACCAGGATCAAGAGGACACTCATTTAACTCAGTAAGATCACGATCTGTTAAGCCACTAAGTAAACAATATGTTGAACGTAACATTATAGGAATTTTTCCTGAAATATTATACATTTTAGTTATTAATATAAATGAACCCTAAAATATTTCCATAAAATAATTTTCTAGTGTCATACAACTTATTACTCAATAACATAAACACACACACACATGCGTACAAAAACTTAATAAGTTATCACATAATAAGATACATCTATAAAGAATGTTTAAAATCTCTTAAATAATCAAAGGCTTCAGCATTTTTCATCAAAAATAGGGATATTTATTTTATTTGGTGTTTTGTCTTTATTGCAAAGAACAGTTTGTTACTCCCTATTATTTAATTTTAATCTTGTATATTCTTTTATTATGATAAATACAGTACAGTCTCACTAATCCGGACTTGATGGGACCGGACCCGGTCCGGATCAACGAAAGTCCGGATTAGACGGAAAAAGCCAAACAAATGCATACAATATGTGTTTTAGGTGGGAAAACATATTAAAATTGTAGTTTTAGTGAAATTGAGGCCTAAATATAGCTTACAGTACAGTATTTCATAGCTTATGTAGCAAAAAATCCTATAATTATAACAGAAAAGTCATGACATAAATAAATATCTAAGCACCTTTCTCGTTGAATAAAAGTATTCACATTAAGTTATTTACACTATACTGTATAAACGCACAAAAAACTCAAACAAAAATGAAACTGAAACAAAAACAAACTTTAAAAAACTTAGTGAAAAAAGTCCGTAATGTTCTTTTGTTTTAACGATGAATGACGTCGTTTCACAGTACGATCTCGTAGGCGTTTCAAGGTCAGTAGCTCCGCAGTTGACGTATCACTTTGTTTCTCAAAGTAAGTCATCAACCCCTCCAGCATTGCAGCCGCCTCATCATGAGTTAGGCTGACAGGTTCGTCTGTGTAGTCTTCCTCTTCCGAGCTGTCATTTTCTGCGTTTGCAGTGCACACCGCGACGATTTCGTCCTCGTTGAGCACTTGATGACCAATGTCATTATCACTGATAATCCACTCGGAAATATCAGTGTCTTTCAACTCGGCACAACCCTCCAATTGTTGAAAAATCTGAACAAATTCATTGTCGTCATTAGTAGGTTGACTGTCAGATTTTCCACTTTCCTGTGGCATTTCAGGCCACAATTTTTTCCAGCTTTTTTGTAGTGTAGACGGTTGAATTTCCTCCCACGATTCTGCAGCCATATAAATGACATCCTTTATAGTCACTTTTTTAAGATTTTCAATAAATTTTGTAGCTGGATCTGCTTCTTGTTGTTCCAAAAGCGATAAAATTAACTTTTTCCTATATCGCCGTTTTATCGCTTCGATCATGCCCTGATCCATCGGCTGAATGAGAGCCGTTACGTTAGGAGGAAGAAATTTAACAAAAATGTCACCATGACGCAATTCTTCTTCATTTGGGTGGCATGGGGCATTATCAATTAGTAAAACCGCTTTTCGAGGGAGTTTTTTCTCTTTTAAAAACTTTTCTGTTGTTGGAACAAAGTTTTCAAAAAACCAGTCCTTAAAAATTTGACTGTTCATCCACGCTGATTTTTGGAACTTGTATTGGGCCGGTAGAACACTTAAATTTACATTTTTAAAAACCCTAGGCTTTGCGGATTTCCCTATCACCAAAAGTGGAAATTTTAGATCGCCAGAAGCATTACTGCAGGGCAGCAAAGTCATACATTCTTTCTTAACTTTATGGCCTTTTGCTACTGAATCTAATTTGGAAGCTAAAGTTTTTTTTGGGAACATTTTATAATTTAATCCAGTTTCGTCAGCGTTGAACACCTGACAAGGTTGTAAGTTTTCATCTCTGAGAAACTTGCCAAATTTGTCTTTGAATTTTTCACTTGCATCACTGTCACCTGACAAAATTTCACCACTTATTCCGAGTTGACGGATGCCGTGTCGTTCCTTCCACCGTGACAGCCATCCCACACTGGCAGTAAAATTAGGGTCTCCTTTTAACTTTTCATTCAGTTTCAGCGCGATCGTTTGCAAATTTACACCCGATAAAGGAACACCCTGTTCCCGTTGTTGGCAAAACCAAACATACAAAGCATCATCTAGGGTTTCATTTTTTGGTTTTTTTAAAGTGCTTCTGCCGCCTAAACTGTCTTTACTAACCATTTTTGCACAAAAATCTTCAATTTCCTGTCGCTTTTTTTTCCAATCGGAAACAGTTTGTTTTCCCACACCTAACTCTTTTGCAATTTTAATAAGCGATTCACCTCCATCAATACGAAACAAAGCTTGGAGTTTTTGTTCCATTGTCACTGTCACTGACTTACGTTTAGTCGCCATTTTCACTGAACACTGAACGAGACGTAAATAAAAAACACAGATCAATATCGCACTAGAATTAAATGACAACTGAGCAGATATCTTGCGAGAAGCAGGAAAAGTGGCATCTGTCCGACAAAACAACTGACCTGACGCCAGACGGATAGACTGTTTATCCGTTTAGTCAGCGGTCCTTTATCTTTTGTTTATCGCAAGATGTCTCTGATGTCACGTACGTTGTAGTGTTGGGTGATCTAATTTGTATATATTTTTTCAAAGAAGTTTTTTCTACTTTAGTAGGCAAAAGAAACAAACAAGTGGTACACCTATTTCATATTTTAATGAATAAATTATATTATTTGAGTATTAAAGTAGGAAAACCCCTTTGAAAAATAACAAATATAGACGTATAAAAATTAATATTTTTGTGGACAGCAGACTGATTGTGCACTGTAAAATACTATAACTAAACAAAACTTTTGGGCCGTCCGGATTAGCCGGAGGTCCGGATCATCGGAGACCGGATTAGCGAGACTGTACTGTAGGTGTTTTGTTGAAATATTTTATTTTTTTAATATTTCACTCAGATATCTAGGATGACATCCTCAGAAAAATAGGTTAAATTTCCTGAATTTATTATTCATGAGATTGTCATACACTATATACTCCACCTATGCTTAGAATGCCTTTAAATAAAGTTTACTGACCAATAAATGTCTTCTGATGCTGTGTTTCAATCGGCTCTTCACCATCCTTGACAATTGTTTTTGTAATGTCAACATATAATGGAGCTGAGTATGTTAGGTTTCGTAATCTTGCTTCATTTGGCATCATAGGTGAAGGAGAACCATCCTTCTCCCAATGTGTTGGTTTGGACAGATAGATTTGTTCAAATTTAAGTAAATATCTTGGCTAAAACAAACAATTTATTTAGAAAACAAAGTTTCATTTAATAAGTGTAGTCATTACTATTCTTAAATTTATAAAAAACAAATTAGGTCTAACTTACAGGTGTTTCAATTTCTCCAGATGTATGTTGAGCTTCAGCCTGCAAATCGATCTGAGGAGAATCTTCAACTATACGCTGTACGGACATTTGAATAAATTCATCGAAAGAATCTAGCTGTTGTCGGACCAAACCTTTCTCATCAAAATACGCGTTGATAACAATCCAACACGCTTCTTGCCACAATTCACTGGATATTTCTTCGGCATCATCTTCTTCATATTGATCTAAAAGCAAAATGGTTAGGAATGAAAATAATTTTAAGTTGCATTACTAAGAAATCATTGCTAAACATGGTGATCTGTATATGCAGTAGTGTCTCAACAATTCAAGGTAGATGGGACCAAGACCCCTTCAGATTACCGAAAACTCGAATTACACGGAAAAACCTTCCGGTACATTCGAAAAAACAGGAGTTCTAATTAACCTAATACAATAATTAAGAATGCACAAAATACGTTTATAGAATTTTATTGATTACAGCTCTTACATAAATTTAATGTTGCTTTAGAATACGTTGTTTATCACGGTTGCTACATTTTTTGGAAAAAAATATAAGTGTCTTCTGCATCTGCTTATCAGATCATTTTTGTGCTGCTGTCTCGCATAAACGTCTTAGCAGGAGCACATCTTGGTATGGTGTCTTTTGTTGTTCAATATAGCACAGTGCCGTTTCCAATAAGGCTATTCCTTCACCGTGACTAATTTTTTCTTCTTGTACTGTCTCGGTCAAATCTTCATCTTTATTCCCGTCATCTCTGCCTTCAGTAGTTTTTTATACCATTTGAAATTGATTCTCCTTACTCATTCATTGACTTCGTTCATATCATCAACATTTTCACAACCTGGAAGTTTGTTAATGACTGGAATGTCTTAACTGTTTCTTCTTGTGGATCAATAACAAAGTCAACAGTTTTATTGTGACTTAGGATTTATTCCATGACTTACTAAATATTTCGTTCCAATACACAACCTACTTGATAGCAATTTTTTTAGAAAGCCTACAATGATTTCTTCCTATTCAGTCCCTTTAAGAAAGATTGTAAAAGGTAAAGTCTGTATTTTTTTCCATAGATTCCAAAACGCCCTGACCTATCAGCTGGGTTAGCCTCATAGCCAGAAATAAAGCACAGATATCATCAGACCATAGTTGTTGATCTTCATCAGGATGCAAAAGATGCGTTGTCTAACAGTAAATAATTTAAATTTCCTTTTAAATAGATAAAATAGTCCGAAATAGAAATAGGCTCGAATTTCATTGAAGCTCAAAAAGTTGGGACTCTGCTTATGTATGTGTGTGTGCATGTGCATATATATATATATATATATATATATATATATATATATATATATATATATATATTGTAACATTTATAGAATGGGCTATATAATATTATTTAAGAATTGGAAAATATATTAGAAATAACTCACTCAAAATTTAGAAAGAAATTCATAAAGATATTGGTTAGGTTAAATGAAAACTAAATTTAGGTAAAAGCATAGAATTGTAAACAAGGTTTTTGAACTGGAAATGTATTAGGAAATTTGTTATATCAAATAACCTAACACATAAATTAAAATAAGATAATCTAAGAATAGTTATGTGTAAACAAATTTGTAAACTGTAGTAACATAGGGCCTAAGTAATTACTTGAAGGAGAAAGTGAACACGTTTGTAAACAAAAGAAAATTGAAAGGTTATGTTTATGAAAGACCAAGCAAAACACACACAATTCAGAACTATTTCAAAAGTAAAACACAAAGACACTTCACACACTAATAATATTAATAAAATAAACACTGGAAGGTTTGTTGAGGATAGGAAATTAAAACAGTAAGTTTCAACCAGGTTTAACCAAGTTAAAACGCCATTCTAAACAAGCTCATTGTGGACGCATCAGCTGTAAAACGGTGAAAATAGTTCGTTGACATTAACATGTGTGAAAGCAAGAAAACGAGTCTGTGACAACAGACCTGTTCAAGGCAACAGGTGTTTTTTTAGAAGAAGAAGCCGCCATATTCTTTTCTTTAACAACTTTAAAAGTAAAACGAAAGCGTTAGTGGAGTTGGAGGTAGCGTGGGTGACGCTACTAGAGGAACCAGCCAGGACCAGTCAAAATTCTATTTATTTGGAAAGAGTTCGTCTAAATTATACCGTTTTGTTAAGAAGATTGGCCAACTTAAATTAAGGAGAAGTGAATTACAAAATGTAATACTGTGTTAATATAAAGTAAAGTAAATAAAACGAATTTAAGTGTGTGAAATGTTTAATTGGAGAGAACAGGAATTTACGTAAGCGACCAGCAAAATTTTGATATTTATTAAGTTGAGTAATAGCGCTATAAAATAACTTTAGTGGACTTTTAAGATAATAGAGAAGTTTAATTTTATACATTAGAATATCTTGTAGTTAATTAATAGTAAGTAATAAGAAATAATCCAGTTCAAATCGTTTAGTTTTTTTTTTATATTCAAAATTTAATATTTTCCATCAGGAAAATATTTATTAAAACTATGTTCTAAATTTAATATTGTGTTTTCAAAATTTATTTAAATTTAACAAAAGAGTTAATATAGCCCATGCGATAAACCCCGAGATATCAAGAGATCTTAAAATAGCCAAGGGTATAAAAACCTTGTAACTCAAATTTAAAGAATCGAATTTTAGTATATTGTGTTAAAACTTGTTAAGTTGTAAATTTTTGTTTTGTGTTAGATGTTGAAATAAAATTGTTCTAATAAAGTTTTGAATTGTTCCTGAGTAGTTTTTTTTTTGTTTTAAATAGAAATTAAATAATATCATTCAATAAAATCAATAATAATAAAACCCCGTTGCGTCTGCTTTAAAAATTATGTTATAATTGGCACACCAACGTGGGGTACGATTATTAGAAAAATGATAATAAAGAATTAATTATTCGGGAGTTTGTGTTTTGTAAATAGAGAAATTAATTATTTTCTCGATATAATAAGATATAAAATTTATTTAGAGAGATTTTGAAACAAAATTAATTTAGAACTTTTTATATGAAAAACATTTGAACTGGAAATAGATTTAGAAAAAATTTTGTAAAATTAAACACTGAGTTGAATCGAATCAAGGCTAGGTTTATAGTATATATAAAAATTATTTATGTTTGTATAATAAGTTACTTACAGAAAAAAAAAGAAGAAAATATTATAGGCGAACTGGTAGTTGTAGGGGACCAGGAAAAAGGGACAAGTTTGGAAATGAAAGAAATGGAAGGCACAGATATGCCAATAGGAAACATTAAGGTAGAAGAAGCTAGGGGACTACTACCTATGCAAACCCAACAACAAAAACGGGGAAATAATGAGAATGAAGAATTGAGGGAAATGATGAGATCTCTCATGGAAATGAGTCTAAAAGGGAGAGAGGAAATGAAGGAGGATATGAGAGAATTAAAAAAGGAATTAAAAGAGAATATAAACGAAGTAAAAGGAGAGATAAAGGAGGAAATAAGGGATTTAAACAAAAAATTAGAGGAAAATAGAGACGAAATGAGAGAGATGAAGGAAGATTTCAAATTCATAACACAGGAAATAAGGGAGGACAATAGGAAAATGATAGAGGATATGAGGAGACAGTGGAGGACAGAGAATAATGCTGTAGTAGAGGATGAGAGAAGAGACTTAGAGGAGAAAGATGGAGAATTAGAGGAGGAGATTAAGGAAAATTTTGAGGAAACAAATGAAATAATAGCTGATAAGATAGAAATTAATAAAAAAGAGATAGAGAAAGTCGAATATATAACAAAGAAAAACACAGAAGAGTCAGGAGAGTTAAAATTAAGAAATGAAGTAGGAAAGATGGAGGTACTGCAAATAAAAAATTTAACAATTCAAACCGCAACTAATAAGAAAATTGAAAAGATTAATAAAATGAAAATGGTAATAGGAGAAAGAGGAGGAGTTAAATATCCGTCTCAATGCTTAGTGGTACAAAGCTTATTGAGAGAAATGATCATAGGTACGGATATGTTAATGGATGTGGAGGCACAACTCAAGTTTGGAAAATGGGAAATGGAATTTAAATATGAGAGAAACACAGAAAATAGAACTTATGAAGCAGATGAAAGATACAATGGAGATGTAAACGGTGTTAAGGCAAGGACAGGCGTGGGGACAAGAAAAGAGCATGGTGCCCACAGTCAATTGGAAAACTAAGACAATCAGAAACCCAGAAATAGAAATTAAATAGAGGAAACAAGTTTACAGGCATTAATCGACACAGGCAGTAAAATGACAGGTATCAAGGAGAACTGGAAAAGGAAAATAATAATAAAATAGGAAGGGAGATATTAAATATAGATGAAGGAAGCAATATGAATAAACTCTAGGTGATTATGTGTATAAGAAAACGTTAGAAGGAGATAAGTTTTAAGGGATGGTAACTATATCTACGATAATTTATTAGGAACTTCGTCGAATAATGAATAAAGATAAATATGAATCTATGTTAATAAATGTTGAAGCATCGTTGTAATAAAAATATGGTAATTGTGTATTTAAACTTCGTCGTATTGTAAGGGAGAATCTGCGTTGATAAATAATGGAACTTCGTTGTATATATTATATATTATAAAAGAAATATGAATCTATGATAATAAATATTAAAGCATCGTTGTAATAAAAATATGGTAATTGTGTATTTAAACTTCGTCGTATTGTAAGGGAGAATCTGCGTTGATATATATAAGTATTAAAACAAAATTTATATTCGTTGATATAGGGATAGTGTAATCGAAGGAACTATAGATATGATCAAATAGAGTATATGAAATTGCAACCTTTAAAAATATTAGATGTTAAACTTCATATAAAATAAACTGAGATGATATAAGAAAAGAATTGAACTGGATGTGAGATTGGAAGAAGAGATAAAATACTAACTTCGAACTGAGAGTTAGATGAAGCTAAAAGCAAAATAAATATGAGATAAATGATAAACAGAGTAGTGACAAGGGGAAATAAGTTAAAATATATTAAATAACCTAATTAAACAGAGATAGCAGGGATAAAAACGGAAGGAGTACAAGTAGGGTGCAATGTAAAGATAAAGATAGGTATATTCTGGATGAGCATAACAATATAAAAAGGGGAAATATAATTTGGAAAAAGGGGAATTTGAAAATAAAATGAAATATATAAATAACGTCGATAATATGTGAAATAAAATAAATGTCTACGTGAATAAGGGTGTTAATGATGTTGATGTCGTCGAAAATATGTTAAAATAAAATAAATGTCTACGGTAATAAGTGGAGGTAAGGTGAATTACCGTCATATATATATGTAACAAAGTATATAGTATAATAAATAGTTTAAAAAAAAAAAATAATAATAATAAAATAATAGTAATATGAAATTGGGGTTAAATTTAATATAGTTGTGTTCAGATAGAGTTGATAGATTTATAACTGAAGTGAGGTTGAGGCAAGGTTAAGACAAATTAATTTTAATTGAAAAAAAAAAATTATGATGAATAGTTGGGAGGATGCGAAAAAAGAGATAGTAAATAGAATAATAAATAACAACATATAAAATTAATGAAATAGTATTATGCGAGTTTTAAACTAGTATAAACCATGTAAGACAAGTAGCTTGAAGTTTTCAGCTCAGTATTTGATTTGTAAAGAGTTAAGATAAAATTGTATTATAGAATTAAGTATAAATGGATGAAAGTGGACAGATGAAGGTATAAATGACTTTTAAGTGGACAATTATAAAAGTGGTAAAGACAATGGACAATAAGTTAGCCAAAGTGTTGAGGTATAACGTACTCAATAAAAATGTGTTCAGGTAGTTATTAAATAAAATGTACAAGTAGGAAATAAATGTAAATTTAAATTTAATTAAAAAAAAAAAATATGTATATTTAAGCAAGCTTGTAAAATGTAAAAAAAATGTGTAATGTAGATATTAGGATTATTTTTTTTTGTTTAAATTAAATTAGGGGACATTGTAACATTTATAGAATGGGCTATATAATATTATTTAAGAATTGGAAAATATATTAGAAATAACTCACTCAAAATTTAGAAAGAAATTCATAAAGATATTGGTTAGGTTAAATGAAAACTAAATTTAGGTAAAAGCATAGAATTGTAAACAAGGTTTTTGAACTGGAAATGTATTAGGAAATTTGTTATATCAAATAACCAAACACATAAATTAAAATAAGATAATCTAAGAATAGTTATGTGTAAACAAATTTGTAAACTGTAGTAACATAGGGCCTAAGTAATTACTTGAAGGAGAAAGTGAACACGTTTGTAAACAAAAGAAAATTGAAAGGTTATGTTTATGAAAGACCAAGCAAAACACACACAATTCAGAACTATTTCAAAAGTAAAACACAAAGACACTTCACACACTAATAATATTAATAAAATAAACACTGGAAGGTTTGTTGAGGATAGGAAATTAAAACAGTAAGTTTCAACCAGGTTTAACCAAGTTAAAACGCCATTCTAAACAAGCTCATTGTGGACGCATCAGCTGTAAAACGGTGAAAATAGTTCGTTGACATTAACATGTGTGAAAGCAAGAAAACGAGTCTGTGACAACAGACCTGTTCAAGGCAACAGGTGTTTTTTTAGAAGAAGAAGCCGCCATATTCTTTTCTTTAACAACTTTAAAAGTAAAACGAAAGCGTTAGTGGAGTTGGAGGTAGCGTGGGTGACGCTACTAGAGGAACCAGCCAGGACCAGTCAAAATTCTATTTATTTGGAAAGAGTTCGTCTAAATTATACCGTTTTGTTAAGAAGATTGGCCAACTTAAATTAAGGAGAAGTGAATTACAAAATGTAATACTGTGTTAATATAAAGTAAAATAAATAAAACGAATTTAAGTGTGTGAAATGTTTAATTGGAGAGAACGGGAATTTACGTAAGCGACCAGCAAAATTTTGATATTTATTAAGTTGAGTAATAGCGCTATAAAATAACTTTAGTGGACTTTTAAGATAATAGAGAAGTTTAATTTTATACATTAGAACATCTTGTAGTTAATTAATAGTAAGTAATAAGAAATAATCCAGTTCAAATCGTTTAGTTTTTTTTTTATATTCAAAATTTAATATTTTCCATCAGGAAAATATTTATTAAAACTATGTTCTAAATTTAATATTGTGTTTTCAAAATTTATTTAAATTTAACAAAAGAGTTAATATAGCCCATGCGATAAACCCCGAGATATCAAGAGATCTTAAAATAGCCAAGGGTATAAAAACCTTGTAACTCAAATTTAAAGAATCGAATTTTAGTATATTGTGTTAAAACTTGTTAAGTTGTAAATTTTTGTTTTGTGTTAGATGTTGAAATAAAATTGTTCTAATAAAGTTTTGAATTGTTCCTGAGTAGTTTTATTTGTTTTAAATAAAAAATTCAATTTATTAAATAGTAAAACATAATTATATTGTATTGTGTCTCTTTAAAAATTATGTTACAATATATATATATATATATATATATACAGGAAACCTACTTCCAACAACACCACAATACACTACAAATCTAACCACCCCTGGACACACAAAATTAACACTTACAGTAACATGATAAATAAAGCAATAAAATACACACAGGATAACAAACAAAAATTAAATGAAGAATTAGATAACATTACAAAAATAGCAATAGAAAATGGATACAACAAACACATTATAAAAAATATATACAATAAATTCACAAAAAAACCTAACCTCAACACAACACTACAACCGGAACACGAAAATAATGAAAATAAAAAAATCTACCTAAAATATAAATACACCAATAACAAAATAGAAAAAATAACAAATATATACAACAAAGAATACTACACTCATACTTACAAACCAAACAACAAAATAATAAAATATCTTAATAACACAAACCACAAAACAAATTCAGAAAAACATAACCTATCAGGAATTTACAAAATCACATGCAACAACTGTAACGCTTTTTACATAGGAAAAACAACCAGAACATTTAAAATAAGATTTGAAGAACATTATAGAGCATTCAAAAACAAAAATTCTAAAGTATCAAATGTTGCAGCACACCTAATATCCCATAAACACGAAATAACAAATTACGAAAATAACCTAACCATACTTGAAATAAATAACAACCCAATAGAACTAAACTCACTAGAAAAATACCACATTTATAAAAACATACACAACAATTTAATGAATCTACAAACAACATATACAGAAGACATACTATATAGAAATATCATACACACAGATCAAGAAAAAGTGCGCGTAACGTCAACAAACACCAACTTCACAGACCGAACATCTACAACAGAAAAACATCAGTGATTCGACAATAGTCAATTGACCGAAAGGTGCCTCATCACTCAAGGTAAAATTATTGCACTTAATGGTGGATAAAATTACTTACAATAGTAATATATTAACTTCATAAAGTCAGTGCAACGGAAAAACAATGGATAACGTTAAATATCAAGAATATATACATATATATATATATATATATATATATATATATATATATATATATATATATATATATATATATACATACACTAGCACCTCCTTTGTATGAGGGTTGAATTTAATTTACTGAAATTAAATCCCAAAAAATATATATCAAACTATAGTTTATAAACCATCAAGTGGGAGGTTACCTTGACGGTATTTCTAAATAAAAATAGGCCTATGTGAAAACCAGGGACCCTAAGAATGTCCGTGTAAAATTTTTGTAAAATTTGTTTTCAAATTTTTGTCAGATAGTTATCTTTTAATCACATTTTAGTTGGGACTACTTTTTGGATACACAGTACCAATACATACCTTAGTATGTATACAGCAGTAGCAATACATACCTTAGTATGTATACAACAGTACCAATACATACCTTAGTATGTATACAACAGTACCAATACATACCTTAGTATGTACACAACATTACTATATCCTTATTAAATATCCAGTCACGATAGATTTGGTTATAATTGTAAACAACATTACTATTTATTGCTCCTATAAAGGCTACCTATATTAAAATATACCTATAAAGTATCCAGTTAAGATAGATTTGGTTGTAATTTTATAAAACATGTAACGAAACAAATCTACACATGTAATATAAAAATAAAGGTTACATGACACCACTGGGAAAAAGTAACTAAGCAGGAACAGGCGTCTAATTACTTTTCAAAAATAAACAACTACCAACTTATTTTGAAGAAAAAAAGGCATCTAAAATGTTTAGTAACCAAACTGATCACACAGAAGTATTTCACTAAATCTAATCTCATAGCTAAGAACAAATAAAATTAAAAACATACACAAAACTCACAAATTATTCATTTATTTACTCATACGCGTTTCAATGACCAAGTCATCATCATCAGTGAGTGTTACTACTACAAACTCTAACTTACAACTATGGTGAAAGTAAGGTTACACTTCCGTATTTATACAGTAGGCGTTGCCACGCCCACTTGTCAAAACAACAGTTACTAACCCTACTTTAAACATGATACAACAAATAGAAATTTTGTACCAAACTCAATAATTACAATAAAATTTGTAAAGTACAGCATAATTACATATAAACAAAATAGATAATTAATATTACACATTATTTTATGTCAAAATATTTAACCTAAAAGTTACAATAAATTTTTTCCCCCCTTTTGTTACGCTAATTACAATAATATAGAATTTGGAATAGGGTCTGACTCGTTGTTTACAATATTATTATCCTCATAGCTACGGATAACTTTAACAAATTTCAGAACCAACTACATCATCATACATCTTTAATCTCCCATCGGGTACATCAATTTTGAAACGTTGGCTTTAGATTACTAAATAACTCAATAATATAAATACTTTTTTTCATAATTTATTACTTCAAAAAATGTATTAAATTGAATAAAAACATACAAGTGTTTGATATCTACAGATATAAAACTTTTTGTCATATATTCAAATTATAATGATAAAAATGTAATTAGAGATAATCTGATAAGCGAATGTGACCATATGGTCTGTCTTGTTTTTTATGTTCATCTCTTTTAACACTCATTGGGAGCCTTGTAGTTCTATTTTCTTTATTTTTACTCATCTTACCAAATCTTCAAATAAATAATGTTAGGATATAAGAGATAATGGTAAATATTATGACCGGTGTCTATCGCTTTCATCAGTAAATTTTTTTTGTTGGTCAATTTGACCATGCTGAACGTGAATCTAAAGTTATTTTTAATGGCAAAAATAAAATAAACTAACCTGACCTAAGTGCTTACAAACGTTGACATTTCTTATTCTTGTGAAAAAAGCGAATCTTGCAGCAGCGGAAACCTGAAGTCAAGTGACCCGCAAGATGCTTTACAATTGACCGACAAATGCCACGTGACTTTTCAATTGGAAAAGGAGCGAATTCGTGTTATTTTTAGTGGCAAACCCAAATCAATCATCTTGGTTATAGTAGGTCCAACAAATGTTGCCTGACTTTTTAACCGAAAAAGCGCATATTTAGTCTGTATGTGTGACGATGATCTTGCCACATATTATTTTTCAAAGTTTGTTTGTTTGATGAAAACCGGATTATTGAGGCTTTATGTTCACTCAACGTGCCCCCCCCCCCATGAAGACAAACTGTTGAAGTGCAGTAACACAATGATGACCACGGAGGTAAGTACCTAGGTTAGGTTAGGTCAGGTTATGTTAATATATGTTTTCCGTTAATAATAACTCCAGATTCGTGTTCAGCATGGTCAAATTGACCAGGAAAAAAATTCTGCCAATTACAGTGGTAGTTGCTGATCTTAATAATTTCATACTACAGCACAGTAATATAATTATCTATTAATAATTTGAAAATATCTGGCGACATTTTCAATGTCATGAAAAGTCTCATACACCAAAATAGTTTAATATGACACAAATTATTTTATGTCAAAATATTTAACCTAAAAGTTACAATAAATTTTGTTCCCCCCTTTTGTTACGCTAATTACAATAATATAGAATTTGGAATAGGGTCTGACTCGTTGTTTACAATATTATTATCCTCATAGCTAAGAATAACTTTAACAAATTTCAGAACCAACTACATCATCATACATCTTTAATCTCCCATCGGGTACATCAATTTTGAAACGTTGGCTTTAGATTACTAAATAACTGAATAATATAAATACTTTTTTTCATAATTTATTACTTCAAAAAATGTATTAAATTGAATAAAAACATATAAGTGTTTGATATCTACAGATATAAAACTTTTTGTCATATATTCAAATTATAATGATAAAAATGTAATTAGAGATAATCTGATAAGCGAATGTGACCATAGGCCTGTCTTGTTTTTTATGTTCATCTCTTTTAACACTCATTGGGAGCCTTGTAGTTCTATTTTCTTTATTTTTACTCATCTTACCAAATCTTCAAATAAATAATGTTAGGATATAAGAGATAATGGTAAATATTATGACCGGTGTCTATCGCTTTCATCAGTAAATTTTTTTTGTTGGTCAATTTGACCATGCTGAACGTGAATCTAAAGTTATTTTTAATGGCAAAAATAAAATAAACTAACCTGACCTAAGTGCTTACAAACGTTGACATTTCTTATTCTTGTGAAAAAAGCGAATCTTGAAGCAGCGGAAACCTGAAGTCAAGTGACCCGCAAGATGCTTTACAATTGACCGACAAATGCCACGTGACTTTTCAATTGGAAAAAGAGCGAATTCGTGTTATTTTTAGTGGCAAACCCAAATCAATCATATTGGTTATAGTAGGTCCAACAAATGCCGCCTGACTTTTTAACCGAAAAAGCGCATATTTAGTCTGTGTGTGTGACGATGATCTTGCCACATATTATTTTTCGAAGTTTGTTTGTTTGATGAAAACCGGATTATTGAGGCTTTATGTTCACTCAACGTGCCCCCCCCCCATGAAGACAAACTGTTGAAGTGCAGTAACACAATGATGACCACGGAGGTAAGTACCTAGGTTAGGTTAGGTCAGGTTATGTTAATATATGTTTTCCGTTAATAATAACTCCAGATTCGTGTTCAGCATGGTCAAATTGACCAGGAAAAAAATTCTGCCAATTACAGTGGTAGTTGCTGATCTTAATAATTTCATACTACAGCACAGTAATATAATTATCTATTAATA
The DNA here is from genome assembly GCA_036971475.1 of Prosapia bicincta. Classification (NCBI taxonomy): domain Eukaryota; kingdom Metazoa; phylum Arthropoda; class Insecta; order Hemiptera; family Cercopidae; genus Prosapia; species Prosapia bicincta. The sequence goes on along the minus strand of JBAIZL010000006.1, from coordinate 25,349,428 downwards.
ATTTGAAAATATCTGGCGACATTTTCAATGTCATGAAAAGTCTCATACACCAAAATAGTTTAATATGACACAAATTATTTTATGTCAAAATATTTAACCTAAAAGTTACAATAAATTTTGTTCCCCCCTTTTGTTACGCTAATTACAATAATATAGAATTTGGAATAGGGTCTGACTCGTTGTTTACAATATTATTATCCTCATAGCTAAGAATAACTTTAACAAATTTCAGAACCAACTACATCATCATACATCTTTAATCTCCCATCGGGTACATCAATTTTGAAACGTTGGCTTTAGATTACTAAATAACTGAATAATATAAATACTTTTTTTCATAATTTATTACTTCAAAAAATGTATTAAATTGAATAAAAACATATAAGTGTTTGATATCTACAGATATAAAACTTTTTGTCATATATTCAAATTATAATGATAAAAATGTAATTAGAGATAATCTGATAAGCGAATGTGACCATAGGCCTGTCTTGTTTTTTATGTTCATCTCTTTTAACACTCATTGGGAGCCTTGTAGTTCTATTTTCTTTATTTTTACTCATCTTACCAAATCTTCAAATAAATAATGTTAGGATATAAGAGATAATGGTAAATATTATGACCGGTGTCTATCGCTTTCATCAGTAAATTTTTTTTGTTGGTCAATTTGACCATGCTGAACGTGAATCTGAAGTTATTTTTAATGGCAAAAATAAAATAAACTAACCTGACCTAAGTGCTTACAAACGTTGACATTTCTTATTCTTGTGAAAAAAGCGAATCTTGCAGCAGCGGAAACCTGAAGTCAAGTGACCCGCAAGATGCTTTACAATTGACCGACAAATGCCACGTGACTTTTCAATTGGAAAAGGAGCGAATTCGTGTTATTTTTAGTGGCAAACCCAAATCAATCATCTTGGTTATAGTAGGTCCAACAAATGTTGCCTGACTTTTTAACCGAAAAAGCGCATATTTAGTCTGTATGTGTGACGATGATCTTGCCACATATTATTTTTCAAAGTTTGTTTGTTTGATGAAAACCGGATTATTGAGGCTTTATGTTCACTCAACGTGCCCCCCCCCCCATGAAGACAAACTGTTGAAGTGCAGTAACACAATGATGACCACGGAGGTAAGTACCTAGGTTAGGTTAGGTCAGGTTATGTTAATATATGTTTTCCGTTAATAATAACTCCAGATTCGTGTTCAGCATGGTCAAATTGACCAGGAAAAAAATTCTGCCAATTACAGTGGTAGTTGCTGATCTTAATAATTTCATACTACAGCACAGTAATATAATTATCTATTAATAATTTGAAAATATCTGGCGACATTTTCAATGTCATGAAAAGTCTCATACACCAAAATAGTTTAATATGACACAAATTATTTTATGTCAAAATATTTAACCTAAAAGTTACAATAAATTTTTTTCCCCCCTTTTGTTACGCTAATTACAATAATATAGAATTTGGAATAGGGTCTGACTCGTTGTTTACAATATTATTATCCTCATAGCTAAGAATAACTTTAACAAATTTCAGAACCAACTACATCATCATACATCTTTAATCTCCCATCGGGTACATCAATTTTGAAACGTTGGCTTTAGATTACTAAATAACTCAATAATATAAATACTTTTTTTCATAATTTATTACTTCAAAAAATGTATTAAATTGAATAAAAACATACAAGTGTTTGATATCTACAGATATAAAACTTTTTGTCATATATTCAAATTATAATGATAAAAATGTAATTAGAGATAATCTGATAAGCGAATGTGACCATAGGCCTGTCTTGTTTTTTATGTTCATCTCTTTTAACACTCATTGGGAGCCTTGTAGTTCTATTTTCTTTATTTTTACTCATCTTACCAAATCTTCAAATAAATAATGTTAGGATATAAGAGATAATGGTAAATATTATGACCGGTGTCTATCGCTTTCATCAGTAAATTTTTTTTGTTGGTCAATTTGACCATGCTGAACGTGAATCTAAAGTTATTTTTAATGGCAAAAATAAAATAAACTAACCTGACCTAAGTGCTTACAAACGTTGACATTTCTTATTCTTGTGAAAAAAGCGAATCTTGAAGCAGCGGAAACCTGAAGTCAAGTGACCCGCAAGATGCTTTACAATTGACCGACAAATGCCACGTGACTTTTCAATTGGAAAAAGAGCGAATTCGTGTTATTTTTAGTGGCAAACCCAAATCAATCATATTGGTTATAGTAGGTCCAACAAATGCTGCCTGACTTTTTAACCGAAAAAGCGCATATTTAGTCTGTGTGTGTGACGATGATCTTGCCACATATTATTTTTCGAAGTTTGTTTGTTTGATGAAAACCGGATTATTGAGGCTTTATGTTCACTCAACGTGCCCCCCATGAAGACAAACTGTTGAAGTGCAGTAACACAATGATGACCACGGAGGTAAGTACCTAGGTTAGGCTAGGTCAGGTTATGTTAATATATGTTTTCCGTTAATAATAACTCCAGATTCGTGTTCAGCATGGTCAAATTGACCAGGAAAAAAATTCTGCCAATTACAGTGGTAGTTGCTGATCTTAATAATTTCAAACTACAGCACAGTAATATAATTATCTATTAATAATTTGAAAATATCTGGCGACATTTTCAATGTCATGAAAAGTCTCATACACCAAAATAGTTTAATATGACACAAATTATTTTATGTCAAAATATTTAACCTAAAAGTTACAATAAATTTTGTTCCCCCCTTTTGTTACGCTAATTACAATAATATAGAATTTGGAATAGGGTCTGACTCGTTGTTTACAATATTATTATCCTCATAGCTAAGAATAACTTTAACAAATTTCAGAACCAACTACATCATCATACATCTTTAATCTCCCATCGGGTACATCAATTTTGAAACGTTGGCTTTAGATTGCTAAATAACTGAATAATATAAATACTTTTTTTCATAATTTATTACTTCAAAAAATGTATTAAATTGAATAAAAACATATAAGTGTTTGATATCTACAGATATAAAACTTTTTGTCATATATTCAAATTATAATGATAAAAATGTAATTAGAGATAATCTGATAAGCGAATGTGACCATAGGCCTGTCTTGTTTTTTATGTTCATCTCTTTTAACACTCATTGGGAGCCTTGTAGTTCTATTTTCTTTATTTTTACTCATCTTACCAAATCTTCAAATAAATAATGTTAGGATATAAGAGATAATGGTAAATATTATGACCGGTGTCTATCGCTTTCATCAGTAAATTTTTTTTGTTGGTCAATTTGACCATGCTGAACGTGAATCTGAAGTTATTTTTAATGGCAAAAATAAAATAAACTAACCTGACCTAAGTGCTTACAAACGTTGACATTTCTTATTCTTGTGAAAAAAGCAAATCTTGAAGCAGCGGAAACCTGAAGTCAAGTGACCCGCAAGATGCTTTACAATTGACCGACAAATGCCACGTGACTTTTCAATTGGAAAAGGAGCGAATTCGTGTTATTTTTAGTGGCAAACCCAAATCAATCATCTTGGTTATAGTAGGTCCAACAAATGCCGCCTGACTTTTTAACCGAAAAAGCGTATATTTAGTCTGTGTGTGTGACGATGATCTTGCCACATATTATTTTTCGAAGTTTGTTTGTTTGATGAAAACCGGATTATTGAGGCTTTATGTTCACTCAACGTGCCCCCCATGAAGACAAACTGTTGAAGTGCAGTAACACAATGATGACCACGGAGGTAAGTACCTAGGTTAGGTTAGGTCAGGTTATGTTAATATATGTTTTCCGTTAATAATAACTCCAGATTCGTGTTCAGCATGGTCAAATTGACCAGGAAAAAAATTCTGCCAATTACAGTGGTAGTTGCTGATCTTAATAATTTCATACTACAGCACAGTAATATAATTATCTATTAATAATTTGAAAATATCTGGCGACATTTTCAATGTCATGAAAAGTCTCATACACCACAATAGTTTAATATGACACAAATGCTATAATTCCCAAACACGTTTGGACACAAGTGGAAGTTACTTCCTTATATAAAGTCACTTCATCAGGCACATCTCGATGCTACCTAAAGTCCAGACATCCGACAGAAGCACACTGAAAAACTAGGTTCCAAAAATAGATTATGAAACCATTCCAATAAAAAAACTCATGAAGTAGCCCAAGGGCAAGACTGCCATTCTCTTCCATAATTTACAAAGAAAAAAATCACCTTTATGGAAGTAACCTCCAAGATGCGGTCCATGGACGCTTAACAGCTTATTCTAATTATTTATAGAACTTTGAAAAAACGAGATTTCTTAGTCATGTTATCAGCTCTTTATGTTGAAGAGCCTGAATAAAGCTCTTATAGGTTATCATCGATATTTAAACATTATACAATACATAGGGGAACATTTTTTTCACAGTATCTTCATTTTAAAAAAAGATGTTTTTTATAAATTTGAAATTTTGTTATCCGTTTACTTCCATTGCACAACTTATGTACACAACTAAACCATAAATGTGTAGTGTGGTTAAAAATTCAATGTTATATAAAAATACATAGTGAGTAAACATACCTTCATCCAAGTCATACATTTTATAATACTGTCTTTCCTTTGATGTACTCTTCAGAGGTACTACAGAAAACTTTATTAGTAACTCAAGCAAATTATTTCACTCTTGATCCATTAAACATGATTTGCTTTATAATTTAAGAATAACGTAACACTAACCACAAATATTTGTTTCTTATTTTGTTTTATTTACAAATTAAGTTTCATCCATAAAATCTGCTACTAAAAACTAAACTCTAACCTGATGTGTGTAGTTCATGATTCAGGTACCTACCGTATAAAAAGAACGTATTGTACGTCCTAATCATACAATGAACGAAAAAAAGAACGAATATTCAACTACTAAGGAACATAGTTCTTTTTTCAACTACAAAGGTTTTTGTGAGTTATACAATTATTTTTAGAATAACAAATGATGTAAAAAAACTTTCAATTTATATTTACAAATGTTTTGTAACACAGCCAATGTTTAGAATTTCAATATCAAACCAAGTGCTGTTCGAATTGTTCTACAAAATTCCAATGTAATCATTGCGGAAAAGAACTGTATCTATTATAATACAGTATACAGTTTTTAAACCTCTTGCAGTATACACTCACAAATTAATTAGAAATATTAAGAAAAAATACGGTTGATAATATTTAATTCATGACTGTAATGACAGATTTTCAAATAAATTAAATTAATAAATCACACTTTTGATCTAAAAAATACTATTTATTGTTGACACCGTAAATTAGTAAAAAAAATGTATTTGCTATGATTTGTCAATTTTGTTTTTTCAAAATTATAAAACATTTACATTTACGCGAAGAGATTGGGATGGATTTCATTTTTTGTAACACATTTTAACGACTATAGAAAACATGTTCCAAAAACGGCCGTGTGAATTAAACAAAGTTGCACTACAGACAAGTAGATTATTATTAATGTACGTCTGAGTGTTTCAGTGTAACCATTTTTTTGCTAGTGTATTCATTTTATAATTCAACTAAAATTAATGAAAATATTTTTCTGTAAAACATTTTGATATATTTCCTCCTTTTTATCCATTATATTTCAACGCTTACATAATTAATAGTTTAGTATTTACTGGCCATTTTTGTTGCTCCAACAGCACATTTATACCCCCTCCACTAGACTCTATTGTTACAGCTTCTTGCAATTTTGAAGAAAAAGTGGTGTTCCTTTTTGTTTGTAAATATTTAATTTGTTTCCATATATATCCTCGGGGATCACACTTATAAAAACTATTACATGATCACAACATACTAAACTGAGAAAATTACATTATACTATTTTCATTTTTAAATTTGGACATTGCCAAGCATTACTAGTGTGTACATGAAGAATTTAAAATCTTGCTGCAAACCTTTTAAAAAAAAGTAAATTATTATTTTATGTATTGTATACGTGTACTTACAATCGCAGATTAATTTAACCTTTTACTCTTTTAGAAAATAAGGTAATGTATTCTCTATTCCATAAAAATTATGTTTATTTAATATCTCTTATTTGCAATTAATGTTATATTAATATCTACACAACCATGTCTACTACATATCTATAAAATGAGTTGTCTAACACTGAATACTTCTTAAACTGTTATACTTTATAAAACAAATTAAAAATGTACACAAAACTCACAAATTAATCATTTATTGGCCCAATAAATGATTAATTTGTGAGTTTTTAATTTGTTTTAACAAAACCTCACAAGCTAAGCTCAAAGAATAGTTTTTATACTTAATGTTAAAACTTTCAACGAAATTAATATGTCTATAATTACAAATAGACAGACTTTTATAGTTTTATTCCACCTTGACCATAGCATGTCTTTATTGATTTTACAAAGTCCTTTGCAACAAGAACAATTAGTTGAACTTTTTAAAATTCAATGATTTATAGAAAAAAAGTCTATTACTCCAATGGAATCTACTTATACCATTAAAATTATTCAACCTTTAAAATAAACAATGTAACTGACCATGAAATAGCAGTTAGACAGACCTGTATTTCTTGACCAATGACAAAACAGTTTTTGTGTATCTGCAATGTCATTGTATCACAATCATTACAGATGATAACATTTTAAAATTTTAATCAAGAAATACAGAATGAATACTCAAGATATATCAAAAATTGATATGAAAACTGCACCTTGATATATCAAAAATCAAAGGAACATCGATATATCTGGGCAAAAAAGTGAAGAAAACGTTTTGTAAACATCAGATAGCATAATTATCAGTGAATCAAACATTAGAATGCCTAATGGTATCAGCATTATTTACTCTATTTATAATGGTTGTTTTGTAATATGGTGAACTTGATTCATTGTAATGTAGTCGATGTAATTTTTTAAAAAAGCTTCATTTGCCTTTGTATGCCAAGCAATGGTATTGATACTTTTAAAAATTTGCTTTAGTTGTGCCAAATTATAACTTACCATTTGTGTTGACAAAAATATTTGTAAAAAATTATAATTTACTTTTGGCGTACCCAAATATAATTTAGCAACAGTGTGAAAAAAAATAATCATATTTCTGAATGTTTGTGCATTTTGTGTTTGCCTAAAGAATCACCAAATTCTTCAATTATATGCAAAGATTATGTGAATAATGACTGAGTCAACTGAATTTCTTTTGTATTTACTTGTTACCTAACATTCTGAATTACAAACAAATTGTTTACACTCTTGTTATAACACACTTTTATGTACACAAAAATTATAATTATTGTTTTGTGATGAATATTATGAAGTTTCTTGATGTAATCATCTTGAATTCACTGATTAAACTAATTTTAAACTACTTAAATAAGTGAATACGTAATTGCTTACTTGCTGACGCGTTTCAGCAAGTAAGCAATTATGTATTAAGTAGTTTAAAATTAGAATATTATGAGTATATTTATACTTACTCTGCTGTTTATAAAATCTTTTCACGTAATTTGCTCTTGCACAAAATGTACTCATCTTACCCACCTCATGTGTTTAATCCTAGCTTTTACTTCTTTTACAAAAAGAAAAATTTTACAAAGTTAACAAAATTTGAGGTAATTATTGGATATTACAAATAACACATCTCTAAAGCTAACTTGAAAATAAAATTACTAACATAGAGGTCATGTAGCCATGATATCAAATTTATTACATCTCTCTATACATAGCTATCAGGTTTAATAATAATTTTATTTAAAAGGAGTTGAAAAGCGTACTACTATTCATGGTATATAATATCAGTAACATTATTATTTGATTCCATCTTAACTTTAGTTACTAGTTTAACACTAAAACACTTATATGTTACACTTGCCTATAGTAGCTTTTAGTTTTTTGATTATTGAGGACAGCCATTTCAAGAGATATGTACCATTGTCAACCTAGACCTTATCTGATAAGTCTTGTGAGTAGGACTAGGCAATTAGGTATTTTTTATTGTTGATAGTTTTGAGGTCTCGATACCAAAAAGTGTATGTCAGTTATATGTAGCTGGGTGTTGAGTATGTTAGTTGGGTGTAGCCTAAAATCTTTTGTATATTTCATAATGTTTGGTTTAATGGCGTTTGTTACTTTTGTGTAGAATTTTTAGGTTTGGTGTTATGTTTGTGTAGTTGTGATTTGTGGATATTTTTAAAAATATATTTTAGTTGTTTTGCATGTATGCTGTTTATGTTATTCTTGCAAGCCTAGCTCAAAAGTGAATTTTTATCACTAACACTTGTAAATGTTTATAAACTTGCCTATAGTAGCACTTACTTATATTCGTTGAGGGCTGCCGTTTCGAGAGATGTGTTCAATTGTCAACTTCCGAAACAGCCGTCCTCAACAAATATAAGTAAGTGCTACTATAGGTAAGTTAATAAACATTTACAAGTGTTAGTGATAACTAGTAGCTCACGTGAAGATGAAATCAACAAATATGAATTTTTTATATTATTGGTTTTACTAAAAACATATGTAAATAGTTACACTTGCCCATTGTAATGATCTGAGTTGACAATGGGACACATCTCCCGAAACTGCTGTCTTCAACAATATAAAGTAATTGCTACTATAGACAAGTGTAACAATTTACAAGTATTTTTAGTTAAAAACTAATAGCTCATGTAAGATGGAATCGACAAATATATTGTTTTTACTATTATTATTGTTGTTAATTCATTTTGGAAATATTGTGACAATAATACTTCTCTAAATTAATAATTCTTTATTTATCAATTAACTTGGCAAAAAGCCATTATTTACTGATATGTCTCAGTAGTAAGTAATGTTTTTTTTGCCAAGTAAATTGATAAAGAAATGTAAAAACTTAATTAACCCTAGAACTGATAATCTGAAATCCTACAGTGATAGACTTGGTTCAGGTCTCATTAAACATATATTTTATAAATTGTCAAAAATACATAACATAAGTAAACTGTAGTGTTTCATAATGTGTGTAAAGTAAAATTACACTATATGTAGACAATTTTATAATGAACTAAAAATGTTACAAAAATCACCCTATAATCAGTAGAAAAAGTGTTACTCATGTATATCTAAAACTATTTACAAGTCAACAGTAGTCACTTTTTTTAGTCAATGTCATTGGCTTTCATGCCTTTGTAATCATATCACAATGTTACACTTAGAGCAAAAATAGTAACTTCTTTCTTTTTATTGAAGAATATTGTGTGCAAACTCTTACCTGATGTCCAGGTATGCGTACAGTTGAATGCTCATGTCGACTAAAGTCTGTTTGGTTTTAGAATTTGCAAAATTCTAATTTTTGTCTAATAATTCTATGATTTTAATAGTCTGGTTTGGGTTTATAAGCAGATTAGTAAAAATTAAGGATGGACACAAAGGATTTAGTGGCCTTCAACTGTTTATCATGACACTAGGATAAACCTTTATCAGTGTTTGTCAAATAAATCCTATATAAATAAAATTATTATTTTGTATTTGTTGATTCCATCTTCACATGAGCTACTAGTTTTTACTAAAACACTTGCAAATATTTACAGACTTGCCTATAGTAGCACTTATATTTGTTGAGGGTTTATTTTGTATGTATATTCAATAATTCATAGAATCCTCTAATCTAAATTAACTTGTAATAACTTCCAATTTATAGCATTATATCATTTCAAAAGAAATGGACATGATTGACATCTCTATACTACACACCTTTGTCATATTCATGTTGAAGAAATTTACTTAATATTCATCTGTCATCAGTTGAGGTTTAAACAATTTTAGTGGATAACTTGGAAATTCATGAAAGTTTTGCATGAATAACATAAATTATTTATTTGTTAGTGTAATTTTTATGTACTAAATTGTGGTTTTTATTGACCATGACGATCGGCAAAATTTTTATGTTTACTAAATGTAAAAATATGTATGGAATTGTTATTAGGTATAAAAATATTTATTGATAGATGACATTATTTTGAATTTTATAATAGTCAAATTCTATACACATATTCAAAAGCTATGAATAATATTTTTAAAAAATAAAACCTGTTTTTTCAGTTTCAGAAACTTGAAGATTTGAAACAAGCTGACAAAGATGTAGAGACTGTAAACACTATTAGCTTTGTAGAGTATTTGAACACTTCCCACGAACTGCTATAAAAGCTGTTTATTGTAAGTATACAAGTGCATTAATAATCCATTAGGTAATCTAGGATGACTTATTACTGGACTTTTTACTTTTAGAATAGTTCTGGGTTAGCTATCAGTTATTACTTTAACTTCGGATAGTCATAAACTATTGTTTAAGTGATTAATAAGATTTACCGAACTTAATGGACTACAAAATTCAAGATTTAAGCTATCAGACCGAATATTTTTTTTTCATTTAATGATCAGAGACAGCGTTGATTATGTTACACTGTGATACAGACAAAACATACATTGATGAAAAGAAAGGCACTAAAACATTTTGTATATTTCACTACATTGTATGTTTTTTTTTTCAAACAGAATGTGAGAAAAACTGATATTTGCCATATATATGTTATAAAATTGTTTTATATTTTCATATCTAACATTAGTCACGTTTTCAATTCAGTAGATTCCAGTTAATTAGACTATTGGTTTATCTAACCAGCCATTAATTGGACCAAATTTTAATAAATAAAAGCATGTGAACAAAAAATTACAGTGGTTAATTGGTCTAAAAACTGCTTATTTGGTTAATTTTTACGGGACCAATATATTCTATTCAAATAAATTCAGAGGTCAACTATGAAACCTAAATTTGCAAAATGTTTCAATAACTACTTTTTGTATCATTTGGCAAATAAAACCACTAATTACTCATATTTTTCAGCAGACGCGTTTCACTCTAGGTGATTTCATTGCTCAATGCTGTGAGTCATGGACAAGGCTCACAGTCTGTCACTCATAGCATTGAATAATGCTCTGACCTAGTGTAAAACAAGTCTGCTGAAAAATATCACTCATTCATTCATATATCACTCAAAAGTATTCATTCATGTAAAAAAACCGCAAGATATGCAACATAAAAACTTCATGTTTCAATAACCTAAAGAGAAAGTGAAACTGTTAGTTACCAAGTCTACTCTCAGTACTCAAAAGTGACAACTCATAAACATTCTTTGCTTTCAATAAATTTACATGGATTTTATCTTGAAACTGTCAGACTTGATAGACATTTTCTTTTGTAAATACACTTACATTAGAAGTGCTATGTGTTATCAAACATTGTTGTGAATATAGCGAAGCTGTATTTTAGAAATACAATACCTGCCCTAGCTTACAATTTTGTGAGGACATATTTCAGCACTGTTTATTAAACTCACCACTTAAGATTGTGATAAGATTGTAGTGTTTAGAACGTATTCCTGAGTAACATATGTAGAATGATTAAAATCAAGGTCACCTGACTTCTAGTAAAGCATTAAAGTTTTTTTTTTTAACTTTGTTTAATAGGTTCAACTGTTTCTAATTAGACTAAATCATATTAATAATTATTAATCATTTTGGTTTTTTTTTATATATTTACATCAGCAACATTGGCATAGTATTAACTCCATTACATGATACATTCAAACGTCACTGCCGTCAGAGGTTTTAATAAAACGGCAAATCATTGATATTAATTTTAATTAGCACAATTAAATGGCATAATATCCTCTGAAGGGCCATGGACAGTGTGTTTGAATAAACGTATGAATTATTAACAAATATAAAATGGAACATTAAAAGAATCGTCTACCTGTTTTGAGTTGATACAATGACTTAGTGTTGCCTCTCACTGATTCCCTCGGGAAGCTAGCATTCGGCCAGATGCCTTGGTACCCAGGAAGATGTGTTCTCTCTTGACTTGCTAGTCTCAGTCTGTCTCAACAACTCCCTTATTTCAATTTAAAACTATACTGGAAATATCAATCTTTATGCGGACAGCTATTTTACTATCGGCCAGCTGTCGCTATTTTGCGGGGACAATTAGAATTATTTCCTATTGAAATAAGACTATTTATAATACTATTTAGGCAGTAAAACAAAATAACGTTACTATATAGAAACATAATATACACACACATCATATACATGAAGCGTTTTTTCGTGGTGTGAACTTTCTGAAACTGGAGACATGTTTTATGAAATCATATAATTGGAACAAATTCCCAAACATATGGACTAAGTCTAAACAAGTAAAAAATTCTTGGGCAAGCTAGAGGATCATAAAATGTAGGTAAAGTGTTACAAGTTCTTAGCAAATTAAACTACAAGACACTCTGAATCATACTGAATACGCTGTGATTAGAAGGGTTTTATTGTTGTTATTCTTTTTTGTTTGAAGTAAATCTTCCATAATAGCATTATTTCGATGTATCAGATTATAACTGATATGTGTTAATACATCACCAACATATATACACAGGAATTACAAATATTCAAATTTGAATTAATATTTTGCTAGATGATATCAAAAGCACTTACAAATTACACAGCACAAAATACATACAGTATCACCATATTTTAGTTAGAATTTAGTAATATAACAATAATAATAATAATAATACTCTTTTTTACCATTCTCGTGGTTAATAGACTCAGGGTAGAACAATCTTACTAGAGCCATATCGTAGTCAAGGAAGGTGATGTGGATAGCACTACGCAACAACCCCCCCTCTTATTATCTTAGTTTTGACCATAGGTACTAATTTCATCGGTTGAGTTGACCTGAAGCCTGAAAACACACACAGAAATTATTTGGTGCTACTGGGAATCAAATTCAGAACCTGTATAGTTCTGGATACACACTTGTTAGTGCAGCTATTTTTAGTAAAATTATGCCTTGTTAAAAATATATGGAAAACTTGGAAAGATATAATTTTCAATCGCTTTAAGCAGTTAGTGATTATAGAAAAATGACAAGAATTTAATAACTCTTTCTGAATTATAAGTATGACTAGCTATAACTTTACTTAGTTCTAATGTAAAAGTTTCATATTTGTTGATTCCATCTTCACGTGAGCAACTAGTTATCACTAAACACTTTTAAATGTTTATAAACTTGCCTATAGTAGCACTTACTTTGTTTGTTGAGGACGGCCGTTTCGGGAGATGTGTCCCATTGTCAACTCAGACCGTAACTGATCTCAAGGTTTACTTAGGTTAGGGTACTAGGGTGGGGGTTGGATATTATGTTGGTATGGGTGTATTTTGTGAGTATTAGGAGTTATGATGTCAAAAAGTGCGTGCGAGTTGTAATGTAATTGTGTATTGAGTATGTGTGTAGGGTGTAGTTTGAAGTGTCTGTATATTTCGTATTGTTCGGTTGTGTAGCGTTGGTTATTTCTGTGTTGTTTATGAAGAAATTGTAGGTTAGATGTTATGTCTATTTAGTCATGTTTTGTGGAGTTGAGATGATTGGCGAAGTTTGATCGGTAGTTATTGTTTTTTAGTGCTTTTATATGTTCTTGGTAACGTGTGTAGAAGGACCTCCGGGTCTGGCCTATATAAAAACTGGGGCACGAACTGCAAGTTAGTTTGTAAACTCCAGTGGCGTTCTAAATGTTGTCGATTTTGTTGTTGGGTTTAAATTGTTTATTGAGAGTGTTGTGTGTGGAGTAAGCTATTTTGTAGTTGTATTTTCGTAGTATGTTGGTTAAATTGTGGGTTCTGGATGATCTGTATGGTATTGATAAGTATTTTATGGGATTGACCTGTTGTGTGTTTGTATTTAGGTTATAAGGTTTATTTTTTAGGCGGTTGTATAATTTGTCAATCATGGTTGAGTTGTATCCGTTAGTTTGTGCTATATGTTTTATGGTGTTTAACTCCTGGTAGTGTTCTTCTTTGTCTAACGGTGTTTTAAGCAGGCGATATATCATGGTGTTGTAAGCAGCTAGTTTATGTTGGTGTGGGTGATTTGAGGAACTGTGAATGGTCGTATTGGTACTAGTGGGTTTTTGATATATGTTGAATTTATGTGTTTGTTTGTGTGTTCATTTAATTGTAAGGTCTAGGAAGTTGAGGGAGTTTTGTTGTTCAATGGTGTATGTTAGTTTTGGGTGTATGGAATTAAGGTGTTTTAGAAATATGTATGCTCTGCGTTTATTACCTTTGTATAATGTTATGATATCGTCAACGTATCTGTACCAGTAAATCATGTTATCTGAGTATTTATTGTTGTGTAAAATGTGGTTTTGTTCAATATGGTGTATGAATATTTCTGCTAAGATGCTAGCTATGGGGGAGCCCATAGGTAGGCCATCTTTTTGGTTGTAGAATGTGTTGTTGTAGGTGAAGTAATTTTGAGATGTAATTAATTTTGTGAGGTGGATGATTTCATCAATGTGTGTATGTGGTGTATTTGTGTCTATAAGCATGTTTTTGAGGATGTTGATGGTTTCTAGAATGGGGATGTTTGTATATAGATTTGATATATCAAAAGAGACTAAGGTAGAGTTGTGTGGGATATTTATATTTTTTATTTTGTCTATTAGATTTAGGCTATTTTTTATGCTATAATGATTATTAAATTTTATATGATTTCGGATAGTTTTGTCGATAAATTTGGCTAGAAGATGAGACGGGGCGCTTGTGTGGTTGATTAGTGGAGATATTGGGATGTCTGTTTTTTGAAGTTTGGGCAGGGCGTTCAGTTTAGGGGCTATTGATTTTATTTGTTTTAGGTGCTTTTTGGTGTAGTCTGGGATTATAACCTAACCTATGAAAACCTTGAGATCAATTACGGTCTGAGTTGACAATGGGACACATCTCCCGAAACGGCCGCCCTCAATAAACAAAGTAAGTGCTACTATAGGCAATTTTATAAACATATAAAAGTGTTTAGTAAAAGTTTCAATGGTCGCCATTGTTAGCAAAATCTGCAAGTACTTTATAAAGGATATCATTTTTGCATTTCACCCAAATATCCTGTTAGGCAAGATGACCTACATTATTATGTTCGTAGAAAATGTCTATTTTTATTGATTTTTTCAATTAATTTCATATTAGTAACATCCTTGAACAATTAAATTCCTGGGCAAATTTGATTTATAAATATTTGGAATATTGGCTTTAAAATGCATTGAGATTTTCTTTACATCAAAAGTGTTTTTGATAATGTTGGTAATGTCAAATAGTTAAACTGTTTAAACTGAATATTTTTGATTCCTTATTGTATGTTGTATATTATCTGTGAAAAATTCTCTTTGTTAGGATTAATTTGATAAACTTCTCATAATTATGATGTTTATACTTCATAAGTTCTCTGGCAACTTCATTATGTATCATTGCTCCATTTCTTTAAGTTAATACTGCACTGAAATAACTTATAGTAATGATTTTTGACTCCTCGTCACCTTAAATCGACAACTTCCAGTAATCAGCTACCTCGACTACAATTTCTCCATGAAAAAGAAGAATAAGTGTTATTGGAGAGACTTGAATTTAATTTTTTTTCTTTTGAATTTATTATTGTGGAAACTGTGCTTTTAACTAAAAACACTTGTACATATTTTAGTATGTTACACTTGCCTATAGTAACACTTACTAATTTGATTATTGAGGACTATTGTTTCGGGAGATGTGTCCCATTTGTTAACTCAAACTGTAATTTGCAACCCAAGAATATGTACTTTTAAATAGCACTAGTACAAAAGTTTCTTAAAATGTGTAAATTCTTCACATTATTTATACATAGTTTGTTGTATACCAAAATGGCTTAGATGAAAAACAATTTCCCATTCTCTCCTAATGCATAACTGGTCACAATAGAATAAATTGTAGGAAATCTGTGATTTATCTTTACACTAGTATTTTTATCAAATACTAACAACCGTTTTTAAAGTTTTCATAACATAATAATAATATTTTCATAATAATAATATCTTATATAGCTATATAAATTAATGTGAAGATGATTGGAATAAATACATTTCTTTCAAAGTATTCAGAGAATGAGATCTGTGGCTCTATTGACATCAGAGAGATTGTATGCATGAGTATAAATAAGATCTGTCAGATCCAAGTTAGTCGAATATATTTATATCTTTTGAATCACCTTATATATCATGTACATTACCTAAAGTGCCACTTTTTAAAACATGCTACAGCAGACCGAATAGAGATTGTGGATGAAGAAGGAAATACTATTAGCATAGTAGCAGTAGTTTACATATTTTCTGTGTGTAGTGTTTACTCAATCTGGTAGTAGTGCTGCTAGTATTCCCCTTTTCAGCTGCAATGTTTGAGGGCTGAAGGTCTAGGAGTAGTTCATATCTGTCCGCAATGATTACTCAGTCTAGTAATTGTAGTTCAGTAGGATATATTACACAAAAGTATATTGAAAACCAATTTTTCTTTCACTCATGTGAATAAATGTGACTTTCTCTACGCAGGCTTCCTTATACCTTCTCCAATGTGTTTATAATCTTTTATAATATGGTGTGTTGAAATTTCTTGCCTAGGAAGCTAGTCATAAGGACTTTTTTTGCAATTTAGTGTTGTACATCGTGAAGTTTTTTTTATAAACTTTTGGTATACTCACTACTTTTGGAATAGTGAGTCATGAACAAGACTGTTGCTCAGGTGCGTTGGATTGGTGCGAGTCTGTGGTGTATTGGTGTTCTGCGGTGTATTATTGTTCATAATATATTGTACAATCTGTGACTCACAGCATCGAACAATGTACTGACCTAGTGCAAAATGCGTCTGCTGAAACATATCAGTGAGTAGTAGTTTTTTTGCCAAGTGATACCAAAAGTAGTAAGGACAATGTTTTGGTGGCAATGGTTCATCTAGTACTTTTATTGATTGACGGTTTGAAAACTGATTCAGCCTGAATGAATTTACGAGATGTATTTGAATCATGTATAAAAAACTTCTTGAGTCATTGCAAGATGAGATCACTCCCAATTGTATAGATGTTCTACTTGCTGTTTTCATGTCTACAACAGTGATCTTCACTTGGATCAGCTGTGTCTAAATTAATCTCTTAAAAAGGACCCTTAATCATTATCAACAATTATAAACAAAACCAACAAAAACAATAAAACCAATAAATTTTGTATAAGAACTAATGCGGCTATAAGAATCCAAAACAACAAACTATGAAAGCAATATGGCTATGTACTTCTAAATGGACTACCATGATTGAATGTTTCTTGTACAAATTCATTGGTAAAAATACCCAGTTGATTCTTGATACATCTGAAGATGGTGCATGTGTTAGCTAGTTGGCTACTGCAACAGCAAACGTAAAATCTAAGACTGAGCTGTTTGTTTATTTTGTGATTATACTTTTATTATATTATGTTGTTAGTAAAACATTCATCAGTCAATATTGTCAACTTGGATTTTTGATGTTGTTTATACATGTTATTTTTAAAATACATTGTAAACAAGACAATAGTTATTCTAGATTTAATGTCACAAACAATATTTTTAAAAAATCAAACATATAACCTCTTATTTACCATTAAACTTAAAGCTTAAATACAAAGTTTCCTAATAAAACAGAGCACTATATTATACCAAGTATCTATATTGAAATTTAGCTATAAAGTGTCTGGTTTTATATTAATCAGGTCTGGTAATAAAAAACAAACAAAATTAATTTTACCAACATAATTCAATTATGACATCTCATGACATCTCAGTATACTTATGTCATTGCAAGACTGAGAAGAATGTACTAATTCAATGTGGCATTACTCATTCATTAAAACTAAATTTCTTTTATTAAAAAAAAAATTGGATGAGATAAGAATACAGGTTGAATATGAAAACGTAAATAGCAGAATTTGTGAATTCTTACTATACTGTACATAATATTTAAGTATATTTGAATTTAGTGAGAATATGGTTTTATGAAATTATATATTTATTAACTTTTTGAAAATAATTGTCAATTATTTAAAACAAATTTTTTTTCATTTAATAATTTTATTATTTATAATGTTTACAACCAACCTACAAAGTTTAAAATTTAAACAAATGTTTACTATGCACATTATCTGCTAGAACATATTTTTACTTAGAACTATTGACTTGATTAATTAGCAAATTTTGGATTGCTGAAATTCTAAAAACCTATGCATGATAAACTAAAAAAGAAAGGCCAAGCATATTTATTATATTAGATATTATACCATATATCTTATATTGGTCAGTATATAAGATAGCCTTGAATATAAGATAATTAATTATAAAAGTTTGCTTAAGCCGGCTAAGAAAAACTGCTGACCCAAAATATAGGAAAGCTGGTTAGAAAAATCCCTGAGTAATTTTTAAGATGCTGAAACAAGAATAACATTATTAAGATAAGGTGCAATAAATTTAGTTTTACCTTTCAGTAAAAGGTCTTTTATTGAGCACAAAATACAAATAAGTTATTGTAAAACAAAAATTATAATAATTATTACACAAAGTTTAGTGCACCTAGAACTTTATTATCATGCAACATCTTCGATATCATCACATTCACACTCATTATTGTCATTTTCATCCACATTCTCCAATTCAAGACTTTTTTTACATAAAGTATAATTTTCATCTACATCTCTTGTTATACATCATTTATTAAATACTGTTTGTATATAATAGAGTCAGGAGTGAAAGAGCTCCAGACCTTGCAGTAATAATAATTAAATAATTTATAACTAAGACAGGGTTCTAATAATTATTTGAAATAACAAATTTATTGATTTTAATGATAAATTTTTACAATAACCTAATCTGAAAATGATTTTACTTATTATTTTGTTTTACTTTTTATTCTAGTGGATGCTAATTGATGAGTAAATGCAAAAAAATATAGGATTATTGCGGCTGGAAGTTAAAATGGACTGTAGTTGATTCAATATCAGCCTGAGTGGCCTGCAAACTCTTGTAGGTTGGGAACAACTGATTTAGACAAAACGTAAGTATTAAACATAATTACGTTATTACATATTAATATAAGTTAAATTATACAAAATATAATAATAAAACTTGTGATCTAAAACTGGTGTATCTGCTAAATAGATTTAGTAAAAAAATGAAAATTAAATATTTAAAGTTTAAATAAATACGGTTGATTTGTGAGTCAGGTACAACTATTTATTTAAACAGGCAACGTTTCAATAACAACTAAATTATCGTTATCAGGCTACGTGATGACAATAATGTAGCCGTTATTAAAAGTTGACGGTTCAAATAAACAGTTGTACCTGTTTTTCAAATCAAACACATTTATTTAAACAATAATCTGCAAGTATAAAAATGATTAATTAAATATTTATAGTTCAGGCATAACTAAATTTGAATAATATCGAGGGAAATGTGCAGAGCTGTTCCTTAAATTAAACTTGTAAAATCAGACCCTCTCGTTTTGTTTTAAAGAAGACTCCTTCAATTTTGGGAATGCTTTTGTATGTCACACAAGGATTACTAATCTGTCTAACTCCTATTGTCTACAAATGATTCTTAGTTCTCTTTTTATAACTACACTTTTGGTATTATAAACTTGGCAAAAAAAACACTACCTACTGATATTTTTTAGCAGACACATTTCACACTAGGTCTGCGCATTATTCAATGCTGTGAGTCACAGAAGACTCACAGCATTGAATAATGTACAAAACTCGTCTGTTGAAAAATATCAGTAATAATTTTTTTGCCCAGTTAATACCAAAACTATAATTATAGAAAACCTCAAGATGTACAACACAAAAACTGCAACTCTTTCTATAATTTGAAACATTCAGAAATTTCTAATTAGCCTAAGTTAGTCACAAAATGTAATTTTTCTGAAGTTTAACCAAATTCATGCAATGGCTTTCCAAATTTAGTGTAATTTGTTTTTTTTTTTAAATTGCTTAATACTGTTATATAGTTTTCTATATTTCAATATTTCCAATTTTTCTTGTTTTTATTATTGCTGATTATCAATATTATGACCCTAGTTGTACGGGACTACATAGAAGTTTTGCATGCTACAGTAATGTTTCTGATACTTTTTATCTTGGAGTTGATTTAACTAAGATAAAAAATCAAGCACCTTGGTCTTGAATTATATTCTTGAATGAAAAAAAAGATCACAGTCAGCAGGTTCTGATAAGCCTCATTACTTGTCAAATGGCATATTAGAATGAAAGTGGTACTGGTACACACATACACACACACACACACACACACACACACACACACACACACACACACACACATACATACACACACTCCCTCACTCACTTACAAATTAATCATAAATAAAAGTGGTAAATATAATAAATAAACTAAAATATTTTGAGATCATAACACTTAGCTACAAATTTGAAAAATAGCCTTATATTGCGCAATTAACTTCAGCAACTTGACAAGCAGCTTTACTTTTAAACTCATCTTCAATTTCCTGAAGTGTCTTGTTCATAGTTTCTGGAAGACAAAAATAAAGAAAAATTGTCCCCAACAATGCTACTGTTCCATAAATAATAAAAGCGCCTTCAATTTCCCACGTGCGTATTAAATACGGGCTTGTCTTGACAACTGTAAAGAAAACAAGGAACCCAAAACAGGAACTGATTGCACTTCCAAGTTCTCGTAGACTACTTGGATATACCTAAACAAATATAAAAGTAATTATGTTAGTGAGATTTTCTACAAACAATACTTATAATTACATATTTGCGTATTTATTTATAGATACCCTTAAATAGGCTAAAATTTGAAGAAAACATATAACACAGACAGCAAGATTTGGCATGCGGTGCTTAGAAAATGGGGATTATGAGGAGTACAAATAGAGTAACATTTTTGCAGAACATGTTACAGTACCTGTTACCATAATATTTAGGGAAAAAGGGACATTTTTTCTTCACAATAATGTGTAAAAATGAACATTTTGATCACCAGCATTTTTGAAAAGTTCAGTTATATTCTGAAAACACTATTGATAAAACTTTAAGTGAATGAATTTGACAAGTGAGTAGTTGAAAGTAAGAATGCAAATGAGAGCGGGAAAATACTCTTTGTCAGAGTATCTATATTTTCAAAGAGTTTAAAATATGAAATAGTATAAATACAAAATGATTATGGGTGTGGTGTGTAAGGAAGAGACAAAAAGTTTGAAAAACAGTCGAAGTTATCAGAACATATGTCAACCAAATAAAGCTATTTTATATGAAACCAGATTTGTAGCCATAATAGAAAATTGTTAATGTAGTAGTTTAGAAGAAACGTAAAAAATAGAAAAATGTAATCTTCATGAAGATATGGTGTCACATATCTTAAAAATGTACAGTGTTTTAAAAGATTGGTATATGGCTTTTAAAATTTTTTAAAATTATAATTATAAATATCTGTAAACAAGTCTTTTTTAAATTACAAAATAGGTTGCAAAATAAAGTTAAAGTAAAAAAAGATTGTATTATAGGTTGTAGATTGTATAGAATAGATTATGTGAAATATTTTTGAAAGTGTTGTGTGTGTGTTTATTCACTGCAACTCTAAACAGTTCTCTACTGATAAAGTAAACTTTTATTCTTCAACCAAGAGAAACGTTGAATAATATCTTCTCTTCTTTTCAATTTTTCCCTGTTACATAAGCTGGAGAAATTCAAATCGCTGTCCATTTCATATGATGTGTCCAAAGTAGTAAATCTTCCTCCATTTCATAGGATACAAAAACTTTTTCGTTTTCAACACTTCAAGTATACAGTGAAACTTGATCAGTCTAACGTATTATCAACATTCTTCTTTACAACCACATCATCATCAGATTAAATCTTTTCAATGAGTAGTTTCTCAACTTCAACTCCTTATAGCAAAAAGGTGATATTTTAATAAATTAGAGGTGTTCGATGTGCGGAAGTGTGTGTGTGTGTGTTTGCAAATTTTTTGGAATATTTTGTAACAATTTTTTTCAGAAATTTTAATTCTATTTCATTTAGATACTAAAAATAGTAAATTTAATATAGGTGATAGAATATTGACTATCCTATTCTGTAATTAATAAATCAAGCGCGTTCAATTCACTGAGAAAATAATTATAGGCGGTTGTAAATTGAGGCGTTCTTAGAATAAGGCGTTCATTTATAAGATATAGTGTCAGTTAAATTGAGAAGAACATTGGTTTTCATTTGGTGATGGGAAATATCTGATGTTAGACAGACTTAACATAAATATGTCTCTAGAATAATAAGTAGGAACACTGAGTCATTATAGAGTATTAGAATTTATAAGGAGAGAAAAACTACACATTTATATGGGGAGTGTATAAAATAACATAGCTTAACCACAGTAAAGATTTCCATGGGCATATACATCTGTAATTAGGTTTTAAATTTTTCTTAAAGTTTTCATAAACATATTTTTAAATTCCTTCTATTAGCTCACACTCTCCTGATATATATCTTGTACAAATTTTCAATCGTTAATTAAATATGCTTTTGTTCATCCAATGAAGTTCAAATACATTTTGTTAAACCCATAGTGGATGATAATTGATGTTAATAAAGTTTTATTAAATATTTCAAATAATAAAAACTTGGGGAGCCTATCAGGATTTGAACTGAGAATCTTCATATTTAGAGTCTTGCACGCTTTGGTACTGCGGCCTTGCCAATACCTAGACATTTATTCCTCAAGGATGTATATGAGTTGTACTACATTAAACTGTTGCTATGGTTATCACACAATATTATAACTAGTACTCTAAGGTTAAAAATGAATATAAAGAATAAAATAAAGAAAAAAACTAGAAACAATGATAGTTTTGTGAAATTTTTTGTGTTAATGAATATGTGAAGTGATGCTGTATATAAATATGTGAAGTAATGGGTACATGTGATTTTGCTGCGGTTACTGTTATAATGTTGACTATCACCCAAACTTTGCGTGAACTATAAGCTTCAAGGTTTTTAGACAAATTGTTTATATTTATATTTAAAAAATATTTTCATTCAATATCTGAAGATAATTAAGATGAAAATTTAGTAAAGAAGAAAAAATCAGAGGGTATACTTGTAACAGGCTTGGGCTGATAAAATGTTTTATAATATCCCATGTTTTACTCAACTGGTAACATACAACTATGAATATTACTAAAGCCAAAATCTGTTTGATATGATTGAGATGAAAATCATTACAGTGCTTGTTTTATAATTTTTAAAAAACAATAAAGAATTTACATTTTAACTGTCATTCCATCAATTTTTTATATGCTACTATTATCTGTTTCGTGGTGGAAAAGATTATATAGCCATATCATGTTTCTCTATGTCTACATCAAATATCTGCTTATAGTAAACATACATCTAGACTTTGTTGTATATAGTTTATCTCTTGTCAATTTGTGAAGTATGTTCAAATAAATTTTAAATCTCAGTCAAGCAGCTACAAAACAAAACAAATGAATTACCAAAGTGAATAATGGGCGTTACTCTGATACCTTATTCAAAGCAAAATTGATCAAAGATTTTATTGTGAAGGGGTTTGGCCAAGTAGGATAACTAAATTTGTGTATTATAACATAGGTTGAAGATACATTAATGATATCTATTCAGATATTTGGAGAAATACTTCATTTGTATCAGTAAAATGGTTGACTGTGCATTGACTCCTGCACAGTGTAATGAGTTCAGCTCATGGATGGCTTAACTATAACGAGTATTTCTATGGGTTACTTCCCAGTAATCTAGCAGAAGATTGCACTTAAGACCCATATCCAGCAGATTATAGAAATACTTGAATTTTGTAGTCCATTACGTTCGGTGAATGTTATTAATCACTTAAACAATAGTTTATGACTATCCGAACTTTAAATTTAGTAAATTTGTTAAAACTTACTGAGACAGAAAGTTTTTGATCGCTATGTGCCGATCTTCATCAGTGTCTTCTGCTTGGAGATGTTGGGTCAAGCGGTGACAGTTTTAAAGGTAGGTTTTCGATAGTATCTAAGAGTATGTGTGATTTGTGTTGTGTTTGTTCGTTTAATATGTTTGTACTTTGTGTATCTGAAATTCACGAACAAACACAATATAAATTACACATACTCTTTGATACTATCGAAAACCTACCTTTAAAACTGTCACCGCTTGACCTAAAATCTCCAAGCAGAAGACACTGATGAAGATCGGCACATAGCAATCGAAAAAGTTCTGTCTCAGTAAGTTTTAACAAATTTACTAAATTTAAAGTTCGGATAGTCATAAACTATTGTTTAAGTGATTTATAAAAAGACATCTGTATTTCATGAAATACAAGTCTTTATAATAATCTAGAAGGGAATTAAGTACATTATTTTACATAAATGTGTCTTATTATAGTAAAAGTGTATTTATTCTAATAGCTTACTTCTCCAATACTTATTAAATAATACTTACTTCTCCAATCATTAACCATGGCAATGGAACGATTCCAATGCTGATAAAGCAAGTGTATAGTATAATTGCTAATAGAGTGACCCAAGAGTAATCTGAAGATAAGTACTTCCTACTGAAAGATAGTAAAAACAACGTTAGAGCTGTCCCAAAAGCTGACACTATAGCTAACACTCTACGAGGAAATTTTTTAAGAAGAATACAAGCAATGATAGACATTACAACTCTTACCAAGTCAATAATAAATGTCGAAACGTATTCATTAATGTTTGAAGAAATATCGTTTAAAATTGAGATTGAATAAAATATCACAGCATTAACACCAGAAAACTGCTGGATAAAGAAGAAAACATTTATTATAAAAAATGGCTTTAAAAATGATGGATCTAAAATGAGCTTTAGAGTTTCAATGTCAAATTTCAATTTTGAGAATGCAGAAACTGGTTTTTTCTTGTTAAGAATAATGATCATTTCCTTTGTCGCCGACTCAGAATATCCTCGAAGCCATCTGAAAGCCTCTTCAGCTTTAGTAAGTTTGCCTTTACTGACTAGCCATACAGGTGATTCTGGTGCTGGGAATAGTAGGCAATAACCTGTGATTGGGAAAATAGAACACAATGCTGCTACCATTTTCCAATCAAGCAGCGAACCAAGGCCATGGGAACACCATATGCCACATGCGACTGCCAAAGGGATTCCTGCTACAACTGCTCCTCTAAATCGTGGATCTGATGTTTCGGAAATGTACACAATAGATGGAGGTCCAAGAATACCGACACATAAACCAGTGAGTACTCGACCTACATAAATCATCCATATTTTATCTGCTAAAAAGAGCAAAATCCATCCAATAAAAGAAATGCCACAAACAAGTAGTTGAGTTACACGGCGTCCATATTGTTCCATTAGGAGTCCACTGATAAGACTTCCTATACCCATGGGTATTACTGCGGCACTTGCTGGAACAGTTGGATTAAAATAATTACAAAAAGTTAATATACGTATTTAATACAAATCTTTGTTATAAACAAGAATAAATTGAACAAAAACAACTGTTTGATAACAAAATAATGTTAGCACCTTCCAGTACTGCCAACCTACACAAGTTACACATACACACAGTCAATCCCTGTTATCTACTGCATCAGTGACTCAAAAACGTTATTCATCACAATAAAAATACTGTAATTTGCTAACATCTTGTGGTTATGTGTGTAGTGCTCTTTTCATTATCTTTCATAGACTGTACTGCAGGAATTTAGTAACAAACACTCAAACAATTATCTATTACCTGGATGACCTAGATGGCTTAGGTCATTTGTCTCACCCCTCACATTATTGCCACAGTAGACTGTATTTTGTTGTTGCGTGGACAGTGATGCTACCTATTACACAGTGTATCCTTGAGTAATAAGTGCAGTTTTAGTAAAAGTTTTATGGTGTATTTTAGTGTTAACAATTGCAATTATAGCAGTTTAAAAAAAAAAATTGTTTTATTAATGGAATGCAAGGTTGAGGCCCTAAAAAACCTGGTTGAAAAAGGAAAAATTCAGAAGATTTTAGACCACTACAGTTGCTATTCACTCAAAAATTGGAAGAAGAAATGATAAGAAGTAGGAGAATTTTGTTCTGTACGAGTTAAACTTTAAAAGACAAGAAAAGCTATGAAAAAGTGATTATGAAAGAGTGAAGCTTTACACAGATAGTTTTCCAGTCCAAGCAAATATTTAAATAAGATTCACCAAACATAATGGACTACAAAATTCAAGAATTTAATTTTAGTAATATTTCAGGACCAAATTAATAAAAAAAATACTTCATTTCAAAAACAATTTAATGAAAATGATAAAGATTTCACTGTGTAACTTGATAGATGTAAAAACTATGTGGAATCTGTCAGTTAAATATTTGTTGCCAAAAAGTCATAAAATTTTGAATATACAGAGCAGTTTAAATAAAAGTTTCAAGTATTTATTTTACCTGAAATCTTAACAGGAGAGCAGTTTTTAAAAAGTGCTTTGCAGCCAAACCTGAAATAGCGTAGATGATATTTAAAGAGAATGTGATGATTTTACCACGTACAAACAAACCATCATTGGGGCTAACTTTAATACTGTGATTGGAGGTATTTTAAGACTATTTTAAAAGATACTCTCTCCGTAAATTATTTTAATCAAATAAGCACATGGTTGAGCAGTGAAAATTAAAAAAAAGTTTTATTAAAGATCTTCCATCTTGTTCATAAAAGTTTTTAAAAGCAAACCCTTCCCAAAAAACCAGTTTTACTGTTATGAAATACGCCTACTCACCCTAATGCAGAATAACTAAGATGTGGGACATGATGATTTGGTTTTTTACCTCCAAATGTACAGCCTTATAACTCAGTCAATATACTAGCGTGTATTGGAAACACTTGAAGGCATTATTGAAGAAAGATTCAGTCCATAATTGGTCAAGAAGTAGAAGTGGGCAAGATTTGTTTGTGAAGTAAAAAGCAAAAACCCAGAGAATTATGGGGTCACAAGTGCGTAGGTCAATAAAAGAGCATATACAATTTTAAAGTGTTCAGTTAGCAGGAAGTTATGGCAGGATGAACTTTCAGTTTTTGTTTTAACCTATCCCTGGATGTGAGCGGGTTGAATGAAATAGATAATTGACTTTCAGGAGATGAACGATGTGAAATAATTCTCAGAGGAATTTACACTTATCAATAGTGATAGAGTTGAAGAGATAGAGGCTGTTGAGGAGAAACATATTACTCACAACAAAGGGTTTAAGGCTCTTGAATAAGTTATTAGTACGTAGGGGAAGGAAAGAAGGTAAGTCTTGTCAATAATATGATGCCCCAAAGATAGCAAGACTTAGCAGTAATGAAGTGGGAATCACCAGCAAAGCAGTTGAAGAGATAGAGGCTGTTGAGGAGAAACATATTACTCACAACAAAGGGTTTAAGGCTCTTGAATAAGTTATTAGTACGTAGGGGAAGGAAAGAAGGTAAGTCTTGTCAATAATATGATGCCCCAAAGATAGCAAGACTTAGCAGTAATGAAGTGGGAATCACCAGCAAAGCAGTTGAAGAGATAGAGGCTGTTGAGGAGAAACATATTACTCACAACAAAGGGTTTAAGGCTCTTGAATAAGTTATTAGTACGTAGGGGAAGGAAAGAAGGTAAGTCTTGTCAATAATATGATGCCCCAAAGTTAGCAAGACTTAGCAGTAATGAAGTGGGAATCACCAGCAAAGCAGTTGAAGAGATAGAGGCTGTTGAGGAGAAACATATTACTCACAACAAAGGGTTTAAGGCTCTTGAATAAGTTATTAGTACGTAGGGGAAGGAAAGAAGGTAAGTCTTGTCAATAATATGATGCCCCAAAGATAGCAAGACAGCAGTAATGAAGTGGGAATCACCAGCAAAGCAGTTGAAGAGATAGAGGCTGTTGAGGAGAAACATATTACTCACAACAAAGGGTTTAAGGCTCTTGAATAAGTTATTAGTACGTAGGGGAAGGAAAGAAGGTAAGTCTTGTCAATAATATGATGCCCCAAAGTTAGCAAGACTTAGCAGTAATGAAGTGGGAATCACCAGCAAAGCAGTTGAAGAGATAGAGGCTGTTGAGGAGAAACACACTACTCACAACAAAGGGTTTAAGGCTCTTGAATAAGTTATTAGTACGTAGGGGAAGGAAAGAAGGTAAGTCTTGTCAATAATATGATGCCCCAAAGATAGCAAGACAGCAGTAATGAAGTGGGAATCACCAGCAAAGCAGTTGAAGAGATAGAGGCTGTTGAGGAGAAACATATTACTCACAACAAAGGGTTTAAGGCTCTTGAATAAGTTATTAGTACGTAGGGGAAGGAAAGAAGGTAAGTCTTGTCAATAATATGATGCCCCAAAGATAGCAAGACAGCAGTAATGAAGTGGGAATCACCAGCAAAGCAGTTGAAGAGATAGAGGCTGTTGAGGAGAAACATATTACTCACAACAAAGGGTTTAAGGCTCTTGAATAAGTTATTAGTACGTAGGGGAAGGAAAGAAGGTAAGTCTTGTCAATAATATGATGCCCCAAAGTTAGCAAGACTTAGCAGTAATGAAGTGGGAATCACCAGCAAAGCAGTTGAAGAGATAGAGGCTGTTGAGGAGAAACACACTACTCACAACAAAGGGTTTAAGGCTCTTGAATAAGTTATTAGTACGTAGGGGAAGGAAAGAAGGTAAGTCTTGTCAATAATATGATGCCCCAAAGATAGCAAGACAGCAGTAATGAAGTGGGAATCACCAGCAAAGCAGTTGAAGAGATAGAGGCTGTTGAGGAGAAACATATTACTCACAACAAAGGGTTTAAGGCTCTTGAATAAGTTATTAGTACGTAGGGGAAGGAAAGAAGGTAAGTCTTGTCAATAATATGATGCCCCAAAGATAGCAAGACAGCAGTAATGAAGTGGGAATCACCAGCAAAGCAGTTGAAGAGATAGAGGCTGTTGAGGAGAAACATATTACTCACAACAAAGGGTTTAAGGCTCTTGAATAAGTTATTAGTACGTAGGGGAAGGAAAGAAGGTCAGTCTTGTCAATAATATGATGCCCCAAAGTTAGCAAGACTTAGCAGTAATGAAGTGGGAATCACCAGCAAAGCAGTTGAAGAGATAGAGGCTGTTGAGGAGAAACACACTACTCACAACAAAGGGTTTAAGGCTCTTGAATAAGTTATTAGTACGTAGGGGAAGGAAAGAAGGTAAGTCTTGTCAATAATATGATGCCCCAAAGATAGCAAGACAGCAGTAATGAAGTGGGAATCACCAGCAAAGCAGTTGAAGAGATAGAGGCTGTTGAGGAGAAACATATTACTCACAACAAAGGGTTTAAGGCTCTTGAATAAGTTATTAGTACGTAGGGGAAGGAAAGAAGGTAAGTCTTGTCAATAATATGATGCCCCAAAGATAGCAAGACAGCAGTAATGAAGTGGGAATCACCAGCAAAGCAGTTGAAGAGATAGAGGCTGTTGAGGAGAAACATATTACTCACAACAAAGGGTTTAAGGCTCTTGAATAAGTTATTAGTACGTAGGGGAAGGAAAGAAGGTAAGTCTTGTCAATAATATGATGCCCCAAAGTTAGCAAGACTTAGCAGTAATGAAGTGGGAATCACCAGCAAAGCAGTTGAAGAGATAGAGGCTGTTGAGGAGAAACACACTACTCACAACAAAGGGTTTAAGGCTCTTGAATAAGTTATTAGTACGTAGGGGAAGGAAAGAAGGTAAGTCTTGTCAATAATATGATGCCCCAAAGATAGCAAGACAGCAGTAATGAAGTGGGAATCACCAGCAAAGCAGTTGAAGAGATAGAGGCTGTTGAGGAGAAACATATTACTCACAACAAAGGGTTTAAGGCTCTTGAATAAGTTATTAGTACGTAGGGGAAGGAAAGAAGGTAAGTCTTGTCAATAATATGATGCCCCAAAGATAGCAAGACAGCAGTAATGAAGTGGGAATCACCAGCAAAGCAGTTGAAGAGATAGAGGCTGTTGAGGAGAAACATATTACTCACAACAAAGGGTTTAAGGCTCTTGAATAAGTTATTAGTACGTAGGGGAAGGAAAGAAGGTCAGTCTTGTCAATAATATGATGCCCCAAAGCTAGCAAGACTTAGCAGTAATGAAGTGGCAATCACCAGAAAGCAGTTGAAGATCCCCAATTTCTTTTCATTATCTAGAACATCCACTCCCAATTCAACATTTCTGTTAGTGTTATATATGCTAGTCTAAGTGTATTAAATTCATTTTTATTTGTTTAAATTTACAGAACTAGTAAAACTATAGTGTGATATTATTTGATTCCATCTTCACTTGAACTACTAGTTTCTAACTAAAAACACTTGTACCTATGTTAGTGTGTTACACTTGCCTATAGTGGCACTTACTTTTTTGATTATTGAGGATGGCCATTTCGGGAGCTACAGTCTGAACTGAGAATGGCATACATCTTCCAAAATGGCTGTTCTATGTACAAGTGTTTTCATTTAAAGTGTGGTGTACTGTAATTGCCTTTTTAAAATTCTTTCCATTAGCTTACATTCTCCCAATAGATATCTTGTACAAATTATCAATCGTTAATCAATCGTTTTTTAATTTTCTTTTACAAAAAAATTATATAAATTAATACATTTTTCTAAAAAAAATTAAAAGATATATGTTTTAAAAAACTGCGAGAGTTAAGTTTTATCTCACCATGTGACTGATGGCGGGTTAAATATTCAAATAATTTGGTTTTACATATCAAATTTAAATATATCGAATAGGTATATCTAAGTATTGCCTAAAATACACATTATCTTTAAGTTTTTACCTTTCCTGAAAAGAAATCACACCAGCCTGAATTATTTTATTATTTGATTCCATCTGTAAATTGAGCTACATATTGACTTATAATAATATGTGGTACTTGCCTGTAGTACCTTACTTTGTTGTTTGATGAGGATGGCTGTTTTGGGAGATGTATTCCATTGTTAAGTCAGAACATAATTATTTAATTTTTTTTGTATTAACTTGGCTAAAAACCACTACTTACTGATTATTCTTACGCGTTTCGGACTAGGTCAGCGTGTTATTCAATGCTGTGAGTCATTGATAAGGCTGTTGCTCAGGTGTTTTGTGTTGGTGTGAGTCTGTGGTGTATTTCTGTTCCGTGGTGTGTTATTGTTCATAGAATAGTTGTTAATTATGTGCTCAAATATAGTATTTGATTGTGAGTGTGTTTTTTTTTTCATTTAGAATGTGTTGTTGATAGTATATGGTGTTTGTATATCTTGTACTTTTCTACTGTGTTGAGTTTGTTGCTTTTTTTACGTAGTGTAGGATTTTTAGAATTTTGTCAATGTTAGTCTGTGAGTGTAGGGAATTTTGTATGTGTATGGGGTGGAATTTGATTTGGGTTGCATGTAATCTTGAATACGCCTGCCGTCATGTGTTTTTGAACTGTTTAGGTGTTTTTTAATTGTGTTGGATGTTGTGAATGCTACTTTGTATTTAAGGTTGCGGAACAAGGAAGGTATTTTTTGTGATGTGTTGTCACGATAGTAAGTGTTATGTATTAAGTTATGTGTGAGTTGTTTTTTGCGCATTATGTTGTCTATCAAGGTGTGCTTGTAACAGTTTTTATAGGCTATGTGTTTTATTGTGTTTAGTTCGTTTATTTTGTCTTCATTGTTCATGGGTATATTGATTAGTCTGTGTATCATGGAGTGAAAGGCAACATGTTTGTGTTGTGTGGGGTGATTGGACGTGTTGTGTATAACTCTATGGTGATGAGTTTCTTGTATATTTTGAATGTGTCGTTTTATTTTGTTATCGTTAGGTCTAAGAAGTTAATTGTGTTCTGTTGTTCTGTTTCCAGTGTGAAGTTTATGTTATTGTGTAATTTGTTTATGTAATTGTGAAAGGTGTTTATCTGTCTTATGCAGCCTTTGTATAGGATTAGGATGACATCTACGTGTCTGTACCAATATATTATTTTGTGGCAATTGTTGTTGTTGTTTATGATATGTTTTTGTTCTAATTTGTATATGAATATTTCTGATAATATGCTTGAGATAGCGGATCCCATGGATGAGCCTTTTTTTTGTGTGGTATTTGTCATTGTATGTGAAGTAATTCTGAGAAGTGATTGTTTCTGTTAGTGTTATTATTGGTTGTGTTATCTGGTGTGTTGTTTTTTATTAACATTTGTTTGAGTATGTTTATTGTTTCTTTGACTGGTATGTTTGTGTATAGATCAGTGATATGTGGTATAGGCAGATATGTTCAGTTGGTAACTGCACAAAAACTGCCAGTTAGAATATAATTAATTTACAGTCTGAGTTGACAATGAATGAGTCTTATCTCCTGAAATGGCTGTTCTAGTTAAAATAACAAGTAAGTAGGCTTACTTCTTTTATAATGTATGTCTAGTTAATTTCAAATGAAAAAGTATAAACATTTCAAAAGTTTCACATTCATACATTCAAGATTTAAAATTTACATTCATAAATTTTAGAATATTTGATTAAAATGAATTGTAAGTTCTAAGAATTTGTTTTTACTATCTTGATCTAATGTATTGATTGTAATAAATATTTGAAATAATAATTTTATGAATTATTAATAATTATTGTAGATATAAATTTGTAGTTAAAAACTAGTTAGAACAAAATGTTCTTGAAAATGCTAACACTGTGATAAGAAATAAGCATAAACAGTTTTTTTTGTTCAATATAGTATGTTTATTTTAATCATATATATAATATATAATTTTTATATTTCTTAAAATAAAATGACACAAGTAAACAATTTATATTCTGTTATACAAACACACGACAAATAATTGATTTTTGCTTTTTTCAGCAACACCAGTTAAAAATATTACAAACTAAAACAAATAGCGATACTGGACATTATTATTTCATATGAATAAGCTGTAGCGGAAATTGAAATAGTTTTTAAACTGGTTTTGAAACAATATTTTGTGAGTACTCAAATTAATATTTTTTATTTGTTTTCATGTAATTTAGAAAAAAACGTTTATAAAATGTGACTTGTATTAATAGTAACAGGGTTATACAATGATCATTTTCTAATAGTCCAATATATAATGTTTTACTGCCTTCAGAAAGGCTGTTTCAACTTGACTGCAAAAGCTGTAAAACATTAGGTAATCATTTTAAAAAACATTTCCTGTGTTTCAAAATAAATATTAGTAAATTAAGTTATAATTTTAGTTGTGTAGTGAAATATTGGTAGACTTCCTCTTTTATTAGATAGTTTTGAATTAAAGTCCTTTTCTTTAATTAGGTCTCCCTTGTAGAACTTGTTTTTGTAACCTTTAATTATTCAATGTCTAAGTTTTTTTTTACTTTTTATTTTTATCCACCTAGCAAATGACAATAGTCTACATATATTTTTAATTTCAAAACATTTTAAAATGTTACTTTATTTTTGAAAATATTTGTAATTTTTAGCCATAAATAAAACAAATAGAGAGAAATAGACAAAAATATTTTAAAAATAGTTAATTTGAGTGATTAGTACAATTTCTTTTCAATATGACTTTAGACCAACTTCCTTCTTAATAGAAAATAATTTCATTTTCACCTTAAGGATAAAAATAGTGTGTTATTAAATAAAGTCAAGGCATTTATGTGGGTGAACATGTTTTTAGTTGGATTAACACATACTCAACATATTTATTTAAAACGTCTTTAAATTTATAGTGAGCAATCTTCTTGCTAGTATCTCAAGACAAAATTAACAAATTAGTTTTTTAAAGTTATTTTTTTTTAAAGGTAAAGCTTATTATTTAGATGAATGATTTTGGCTGGTCAAGTTTTGGTTTTCACATTGAGAATTTTTTCTATAATGTTGTATTTCTAGAACATATATGCTCAACGAAAATACATAAAATATTTATTTATTTGAACAACAATTCCAAACTATTGGAATTAACATCTTGAGAACAGTTGGTCTATGAAAGGATTTGGCATGTCCAAAATATTTGGTCAACTTAAGAACTTATTACATGGAAACTAAGTAAAACACTTGTATTAAATGTCATATGTCACTCAATAATACATATCATATGTGTGGTTTTAGTTCTAAACATGTTTCATATTTATTAATTCATAGTTTCATGTCCAATTGAACGTTCTCAACTACTTTCTACAAACCAATTTGTATTATCTTTCATTTATGTTCTCCACCCTGATAGTCATGTATGATCTAGATATTTTTTTTACCTAGCAAGTTTTATTTTAAATTTTGTTTGTTTAGCAAGTCCATTATCAAAATCTATATTTAAAATGTTTTAATCATTTTGTTATGATTGATTCTAACTATAAGTCCTAGTTTACAATATATGAAAATGAGAATATTTTTTGTCTATAGAAACTTGCCTGTTTTTATTCAAAAACTTTTTTATTTAATTTCCCTCTTGATATTGTTTCTGTCGTTTTAATCTCCTATTCACACCTCATAATTAAATTTCTTCAAATATATTGCCATAAATGTGCCTATTTAAAATTGCGAGTTTTATTTTGAACAAAAGTAAACTACATTAGCCCAACATTTTAGAAAGAAATTGATACGAGCCTTACATGTTCTAAAATTAAGAATTTTTACAAATAGATTTGAAAAACACTGTTAGTATTGGTGTTTACTCACCTATCCACGAGCTATCATGTGGTTCAATTTTGATGTCTGAAGTATCTTGTGATAGTTGCGGCAACAAAATGGCTGAAAAGCCTGAAGTCATACCAGAACCAAGCGTGGCCACAATAGGACCAGAAGCTGCCAACGTCTAAATAAATACAATTCATACAGTGGGATGAAATTGATTAATTTGTTTGTATCAAAAAGTAAAGTTTTGGGAAATCAAGAAAAATCTGATAAAATTGCTTCAATTTATTTAACCAACATTTAAAGAAGACATGAGCCCATTTGTGAGCAAAATATGAAATAAATTATACTTATTGATTTCTGTAATATAAGTTATTGGTAAAGAAATAAGGAGGCCTTTTATAAATATCAATTCAATTATATAACCCGTATTGGTAATAAAAATATCTAGTAATAAATGGGTTTCTTGATTGGAAATTTAAAAAGCAATATTATAAAACTAATGAACAATTAGTTTATTCATTTTATAAACAATACTATAAAAAATCAAGCTGTAAAAATAATAGGAATTGTGACAATAGTCTAATAAAATAATAGGAATGGTGACAATAGTCTAATAAAATAATAGGAATGGTGACAATAGTCTAATAAAATAATAGGAATGGTGACAATAGTCTAATAAAATAGTAGGAATGGTGACAATAGTCTAATAAAATAATAGGAATGGTGACAATAGTCTAATAAAATAATAGGAATGGTAACAATAGTCTAATAAAATAATAGGAATGGTGACAATAGTCTAATAAAATAATAGGAATGGTGACAATAGTCTAATAAAATAATAGGAATGGTGACAATAGTTTAATAAAACAATAAATAAATAATCAAGATTCATAAACAAGAAGACTAATAAATAACAGTTTTATGTGAACATGTATTAACTTTGCCTAGTTAATATACATCAAATATCTAGTTGAGATTCTATAATTAGTTGCTATTATCAAAACACAAAAACTTTCTTGATACCCAAATAGATGAGCATAATTGTATTATACATTTAAATCAATATCTAAGCTGAAAATAAATCAACAAAGGCATGGGATATCAGTAGAATATACTTAAATAATTGTTAGCACATCGCCGTTGGAGGATTTAAAAAAACCGAAATTATTAATATTAAAGTAGAATTTGTAATAATGAATTACGACAAATAATCCACCACGGGCTGTGGACGGTGTCCTCAAATGCGTTTTTATACTAATAAATATAATAGAAATAATATTTCAATTGTTTACCTGTTGTGAGTCGCCTTTATATCTAGGTTATCTCACTGGTTTAGGAAGATGGCATACTGCTGGATGTTCTCCTTCAGTCACTAGGAAGATGTCAAAGACCTGTTCTTGAGGATTTCTGTTACATGACTCCTACTCAACGACTATTTTTTTAGCTTGGTTCTTTTAAATTTTAATAAGGAATTGGAGAATACATGTATAGTGCAATTAGCTGTTTTACATTGGTCTGCTGAAAAGTGCCGGTCTCTTGTGGCGACCGTTAGAACTACTTTATATTTTTGGTTTACGGAGATTGAGGTTTGGCGGTAAGATAAAAACGTTACACACTTTAACACATATCAGTATCACAACACAATTTTAGTAGCACTAACCTTTTGTCTGAAGAAGGATGCTTGTTTTGATAGATGTGTCCCATGGTACAACTCCCTAAACGGTACTTCTAATTTAGAAAAAAGTCTTATTATATGAACATTGCTATATGTTTAAATGTGTACCTATATAACCTAACTACTTAAGTTAAAGTTGAAAATAAATAATGGAATATACTTTACTAGGACTAGAAAAACAAGCCATCTATAAATCACAAAACTATAATCTGTTATTATTTTTTGTGATTATTTATAGATCAATAATAAGTTAAAACTTTTAGGGTTAATAATAATTCAAAATTAAGCTTTACTCATTATATTTATCAGTATTTACAAAAATAAGTAATAATTTGTAGGTTCATTGACCGATTGAAAATCCATCAGATATTTTTGAAGATATTATATTTGAAGAGAAAGAACGTTTACTTTTAATGATTTCAGATATATCTGAACATACTTACTTGTCTAAGTCTTAATTTCCATATAGTGCGCATACTGACTAAGGGCTGATCTTCGTGAGATGATGATCTTTGTGCTTCTATTTTAGAAGTAGACATTTATGCCTCGGGATACTTAGTGCCTAGAGAACAAAAACTTATTTAAAATATTGTTAAAAATTATAGACTTTAATATATTAAAAATATTCTCATTCCTCTGCCTTTGTAATAGACCTGTATTATGGTTTTGATGGCGTGTTGTATACAAAAGAGGGCAAACATGCTATATACATGAATAACACTATTTAGTGGTTTAGTTTGGAGGTTAATCCTACATAACGTGTTGGTTCCACAACATATTATGAAGCTTTTGGCAAACTTTTTATCATATTAAGAACTTGAACTAGAAAACTAGCTGTGAAAATGTCATAATAAAAATTTATTCTCGACTCGCTAATGGACTGTTCTACTCTCAGAAACAAGTAACATTTATCTAGCCCATTTTTATTTGGCTTATAAAGTCTTTAATGTTATTTTTATTATTTTCAAGTTGACTCAAAAAATGTTTAGTTAAATCATTCATCTTTGAATTTAAAGTTAAATGTGGAGATGTTTTTTCTAAGGTGTAGGAGCTGGTGTTGTGCAGTTTCCTGAGATTGACTTCTTGTATAGAGGACCCTGATTACATTGCACTATGGTGCCTTCAGAGCATTGGCTTCCTTGAGGTCTCAACATTACCACAGTATTTTGTCATAGTAAACACCCAACTCGTAGTTTTGTAGGAGGGAGGATGATAGCTGCAGTTAGTAAAACTTTGTTTAGAACTTTACAGTTCCTCGTTTATGTTTTGGAAGCTTTAGGGCTACTCTTGTGTAAATAAATATATCACTTTTTTATGTCGTACTTTCTGTTTGTGATAAATTGAATGATGTTTGTTTGGCAGAATTTAGAATCAACTATTGTGTTAAAATTTTTTAACAACTTCGAAGAAGAGTTTAAATAGTTCTCTGAAATAAAATTAATAAATTGATTTGATACGTTTCTTTAAAGAGATCACAATGGAAAATAACTGGATAAGCTCAAACATTTTGTTCATCTATCTGTTCAGAACAGAGCAAAAGCCAAATTCTTTTCCTCTTCCATATAAACTTAACCATAAAACTTTTTCTTTCTGTACATTCTTTAACCTACAATGATTTTCTTTTCATTTTATCTATTAATTTTATCCATTATCTATTCATTTTCAACCCATATTCACATTTGTGTCAAAGTTTTCTTTCACTAATAATTTTGCCAGCATCATCCTTAAATCTTTTTTTTATTGCTACAATAATTTTCACATTGTGACAGCAGTTCATGTCATTTCCAGCTAAATAAATCTTAAATAAAGTCTTAAAACGTTTCAAAATTTCCAACTAAGTCATCATCATTTAGCTTCCTTACATTGTTTTACTTCCTGTAACCAAGAAAGTCTTTGGCTCTCTTCTTTTCATTTTCCTCCTGTAATGCTCTTTCATTGTGCTATTTACAGTCATCTAATACTTCTACAGACAAAGAACTTGTGTTTGGATCTGTATTATTAACATGAAAACATTCATATTATTTTATAATAATGCGTTTAAAGTTTAAAATCAAATTAGTGAAATGTGGTGAGATAAAAAATAAAGCTTCAGAGAAAATTGACTGTTTGCTCTGAGAGGGGTGAAAATAAAATGGAGTTTGAAACATGTGGTGTGAATGATGCTAAGAGATATTGTTGCAACAC
The DNA here is from genome assembly GCA_036971475.1 of Prosapia bicincta. NCBI lineage: Eukaryota > Metazoa > Arthropoda > Insecta > Hemiptera > Cercopidae > Prosapia > Prosapia bicincta. The sequence continues at coordinate 25,311,018 of JBAIZL010000006.1, read as the reverse complement.
TGAGTGAATGCTTTTCTGACTGTCCATATGGAACAGAACATTTGATAAGAATGAGGGCAAACTTTGAATCTTGGAAATTAGGATGCAGTTTTTATACTTATTTTCAATAGGTTGGCACCATATTTTCAATAGATATTTTAATTTTGATTGGGATTTTTGTGTTTACAACTTATAAACTGAAATAAAAAAATTTTTGTACCACATTTCAAGTCATTTTTGTATAAAATTTTTATTGCAAGATCCACCTCTTAAAAGGGTTTGGTCAACCCTCATTGGATTCTAGTTGAACAGTTACTAATTTCATCATTAAAAATCAATATATTTTATTAAGTTAAATCAGTCAGTGTTGCTGTGGGTAGAGCACCTATTTATCTAAAGGGCCTGGCTTTGATTCCAAGTATGTAGTATTAAAGATTTTTCAGGGGTTTTTTCAGCCTAAAGTTGACTCGGCCTATGAAAATAAGTTCCTTGGGTGAAATTTATAATATTAATAGATGGTTGGAGCATTGTTCTGGCCACATTACATTTCTTCGCGTACATATAGTCCAAATAAAGCAGCTCTTCTATACTGTGCCAGTGGTAATAATAGAGTCGTTATTATTATTTCAATACTTCACTAGAACTACTGTATTACTGACATTCCTCAGAAGATACTGGTTTACTGCTTTGTTCAATACTGTGAGGCACAGACTGGTTACTAACAAGAATATTAAAAAAAATAAGTCAATTCCTACTTAGGTTAACAAAGAAAAATTTAATTTTAGTTACCTTTTAATACATATTTTCCATTAATATAAATTAAGTAAAATGCCCAATGCGTTAAAATAGCTGTTCTTCCACATAAGCTATAACATAAAATCAGCCTTTTTATGAAATCATATGTCAACACTTATTTTAAGCCAAATGGGAGGAAATAATTATATTGCATACCTTGTCCCTTATACGAAAAGTTTTTCTCTCATATAAAACTAAAATGAATTCCTTAAATTTAATTATTATTTGAAAAAAAAATGTATTAACATTAAGTGTCATCCTCAACAAGTTTAAGAAAATGTATTTGAACGTGAGTAGATGAATAAAAAGTATTTTATTGACGATTGAAAATGTAAACAAGATATATAAATATATAAAGGGGTTGAATACGTTCCTGTCCATTAGGCAAAATAGGAGAACTTTATACTATCATTTCTTGGAAGCCCGACTCATATCCTTTGCATAACATATCTTTCTGATATAAACATTTCTTGGAAGCCCGACTCATCTTCTTTGCATAACGTACTAATATAAACATTTCTTGGAAGCTCGACTCACTTCCTTTGCATACCGTACTGATATAAACATTTCTTGGAAGCCCGACTCATCTCCTTTGCATAACTTACTGATATAAACATTTCTTGAAAGCCCGACTCATCTTCTTTGCATAACGTACTGATATAAACATTTCTTGGAAGCCCGACTCATCTCCTTTGCATAACATAACTTACTGTTATAAACATTTCTTGGAAGCCCGACTCATCTCCTTTGCATAACGTACTGATATAAACATTTCTTGGAAGCCCGACTCATCTCCTTTGCATAACATAACTTACTGTTATAAACATTTCTTGGAAGCCCGACTCATCTCCTTTGCATAACATAACTTACTGTTATAAACATTTCTTGGAAGCCCGACTCATCTCCTTTGCATAACGTACTGATATAAACATTTCTTGGAAGCCCGACTCATCACCTTTGCATAACGTACTGATATAAACATTTCTTGGAAGCTCGACTCACTTCCTTTGCATACCGTTCGGCTAAAAACATTTCTTAAAAGCCCGACTCATGATTTTCTTTCAAATATATAAAATAGGCTCAGATAGAAACAGGCTCGAATTTAACGAAAGCTCAAATATCGGGACTAGGAATTTCGATACTCTACTGTATAGCACTTTAAAAACTAGACTGTCTAATTGGAACGTTAAAGAGTTTGTAATTAATCAAAAATGTCTAGTTTGTAAATAATTGTATTCTAGATTGTAATTTTGAAATAAGACCCTATGATGATGACATGGTCATCGAAATATACGTAGAGGTTTAATTTTAGGTAATTTGTAATAACAGCTACTTTTTATTATTATTGTGGTATTTTGCCAATATTTTTAGTGTACTGAGTAATTAGGACTAATAAAAAGGAAAACGCTAATGATTAAAACAAGGAATATGGGAATATATATATATATATATATATATATATATATATATATATATACAGTATATATATATATATATATATATATATATATATATATATATATTTAATAAATTAAAAATATTTCATAAACAAGAATACTTTTAATGAATATATTTATTCAAAGCTTTTCGCCGATAAAATAGTATCAGCATCTTCAGGAAAATAATTATCTAATAAAATACTTTTACAAAATTAAATCATATGTACTACCTATGATTTCATAAGTAGTATGAAAGTAGTATATATATATATTTTAAAACAACACAGGTTATTCAAATACAAGAATATTTATTATTTCTGGAATATTTATTAATGGATTTAAAATAATAAATATTCTTGTATTTGAATAACCTGTGTTGTTTTAAATTATTAAACAAGAAAACGTATTTTATATATATATATATATATATATATATATATATATATATATATATATATATATATATATATATATATATATATTAAGAACTAAAACTTTTAACATTATCATTTTCAGTTAATAAAGTATAAACAAACTTATTAAAAATGGGGCTAAAGCTTGTGACTTAGTGACTTGTAATATTAGTTATTTTTGTGGTATTGGGGTTTTGGCCAATATTTTTATCGTGGTATATTGTGCCACTGTGCTCTTGGTATTGTATAAGATATATTGAGTCTAGTAGACTTCTTTGCAACTTCGTCAAAATAACATCCTTATTACAGCGATTTCCTAATGGAAGTCATTCCAGTCCATTTAGGGGCTCTTAGATAATTTTATTTCTTAAATATGCAAAAACCAGGCTACGCACATTGAAGCCCTTCACAGACATATTTATTACCAGCTCTTTTACTGTTAATCCCTCTTGTACGTAAACTACTTTAAGTTTTGATGTTATAACCTCATGAGAGTATATTTATATAAAATTTGTTAAAAAACTGCCAAATTTAAAGTACAGTAAAACCCCTCTTATCCGAAATAATGGGGGCGGATAAGTCAAAATTTCAGATAAACAATGGTAACTATTTTAAGGTATATTTCTGCAAGTAAACTACATAAAACCTGTTTTACTGTAAATATTACATTAGTTGTATTTTGTAACAAAACAACAACACGCGCCTCTACCGTATTTACGGAATATTTTCACACTCGGATGAGCGTTTCGGTTAAGCGAAGTTCGGATAAGAGGGGCTTTACTGTAATTCAATTTCTTTTATTAATTCACACTCTCACTATGTATACCTTGTTCAAATTTTCAATCTGTAATAAAATAATTTTTATCTATCCACTCAAAGTCAAATACATTTTTTTTTACTTGTAAGGGATGACACTTGATGTTGATACAGTTTTTTCAAATATTATTTCATTAATTAATTTTAGTTTTTTAAAGGGCAAGGTATGCGATATAGTTATTTCGACCTATTTGGCTCAAAATAAGTGATAACATATTGTTGTATAAAGCAGCTGATTTTATGTCGTAGGTTATTTGGTAGAACAGCTGTTTTAACAGCTGTTACTGTATTTTTAATAATTGTTATTATTTAATAAAAGGTAACTCAAATAAAATTTGTCTTTGTTGACCTAAGTAGTAATTGACTTGAAATTTGTTTATTACTTTTTTTAGAGTATAAAAGGTTAAAAGATAAAAGTTAAAAGGTAAAAGATAAATTTACAATTCTCCTTTCGCCGCGCCCTTTGTACACTACAAATTTATTTCATACTTCCATTGTAAAATAAAAAGTACTAGTCATTTAAAAGCGTAAAAAAATCGATAAACTCTTAGTTGCGAGACAGAACGAGACATGTAAAACCACCACAAACTTATTTATCAATTTATTTGGCAAACACCACTGCTTACAGTGCATTCAATGATTGATTCTCTTGGACAGTGTACTATCGGACAGAGAAATATCGGAAAGTAGTAACTTTTATAAAAAAAAAGATCAATAAGTCAAGTTAACACTTTTTAAAAACGTCAAGATATGCAACCAAACAACGGCAAGTTTTACCGCAATCTATGTTACTAAATGCAACGCCTATAAACAGTAATTCAGTTTATAAACTCACCAATATTCCTCAGAGAAAACACCACCAGTATTCCTGCCTCTTGGTTCTACACAATTCAAGATAAGCACTCAAATAACAAGTAAACAAACACTTAACGATACGCAGTCCATCAAAGTTCAGATCGGAAGCAAGGCACAAACGCGATAGCCTATCAATGCACTGTGCTACATTCAGCAATTGAGGCACCGATAAAATTTTGATAGCCCAATTTCTAGAAAAAAAACAATTTTCAAGGCCCCCAATAGTTATTAACGCCTTCTTTTGTTGACAAGTGTTTAATGCTTTGTTCTTCTCAGATTTTATTTTTAAAAAAGTTCTCAAACTACTTAGGCCTACTTATGTATACCGTCTAATGTGAACTGTGTTTCAAAAGTATGTCCAGCAAATTCCTTACAGTTGTTTGCGCCCCACAAAAAGATTTTTATATAGTTTCGTCCTATGCGGAGAGTTGGGTGAGTCAGAACTATAATGTTATAAATTAAAGGACAAATATTTATCAATGAATGTAGTTATTGTCCTTGTATAACTCCTCGGAAAAAACAATTAATTGTAAATACTTCCTGGTCCTGACAACTAGGAATATTTTGGGGGTTTCCATTTAGATGCTGAATACAATGAGTCAGGAAGCATTCTAGAATGTCTACAGATAAGACCTATATCGCGTGTATAAAGATTAGGGGAAGGAGAGGCATCCTCGCAGCCTACATAGCCCTGTGACTCAAATACATTTGATGGCGGCTGTGTCAGATGAAACCCTTTCTTGGTTGCAATCTATGTATTACGGAGTTTTACGTGAGATTAAGTTGAATTTCGTGGTTTTGCAAATGGTTTCCAGCGTTCAGGATCCATTTGAAGTCGATGTAGTTAATGTTGAAGAAGGTTTGCAAATGTAGATCGAGCTATAAGCCGAAAGTATATTGTAAAAGTCGTTCATAAACAACAACGTTACATTTTAATCAAAGGCGGCTCCATGATAGACTTTCGGAGGGGAGTACAGTAGTAGGCCAACATGGAGTGGTTTGCTTCGGAAAACGTTCAAAAATAAAGACCTGGAAATGACAATTTAAGTTATCTTTGCATTTAAAAATCTCAGGAAATTTGGCATTTTCATAAAAACATGCATTTTACATGAACTTCCACAGATATCAAAATTAGTATTTTGTACATAATATTGTCTAACGTTTAATATTCATCAAACGGCTTGGTCTGACGAGGACGACGCGGAGTCGTAGTACACAACTGTTAGTACAGCCGAGCCGGCACGGAACTAGTGCGCTACTTGTAACATGCCAGTGTTGTTTATGCTGGGTGGAACTACCAATGTTATCAGATGAATTTCTACACTCAACATTACATATATGTAAAAACAATATACATTGCTAATATAAAAGTCTAATGAAAAATACATTTTTATAAGTAAGCTATGATAAATTTAAATGTGTTCCGAATATGAAAAATATATTTCTAAAAATAGTTCCCAAATTCTCGGTGGGGAGGACAACTGCCCCTACCCTGTAGCCGCCCTTGACTTTAATCGAGTCTTCCTGAGTGCTTCCCACGAATAATAAAATGTAGGACAGGCATCTCTTTAGAGAGCCGAATAAACTTTAAGATAACCGCCATTTTGTTTGTCATTAATATTATGAACTCTAATTAGGTTAGTTATTTTTAGAAATGCAAATAGGTTATTATGCAAAAATTTAAAATTGTTAGATGAATAATTACTGGAGGAAAGAGGAGTTTAGGTAAATATTCTATTAACCTCATTATTATTATTATTATTATTATTTTCCTCATACATTCCAATTTGCAATTGTTCGGTAAAAATCAACTGTATATGTGGTCTTACCTGTCACAATTGTAAAGCCATAGCAGAGTAACTGAAAGGACTTCTCAGCGTGGCAACTACCCCTAAGATTTAGTATAGTCGGGACCATTTAACCTTGCACTTGGCCTTAAGAGATCGCAGTAGGTGAGACGGTAGTGGGAAGGCTCAGACGGTAGTGGGAGACGGTAGTAGTTGAGTCAGTATAAATACTTTCTACAAACATGATAAGGGTTGTCAAAACGCTGACTTGCATTAGACGGTCGATATTAAATAAATTCTATGATAAATTAGCTTCGGTATTAAATAACAAATAATCTTAAAACATGAATAGACGTATCAGATGCCGAAGCTATTAATGTATATGAAAATATAGTATGGTGCAAAACCTGAAAATGTAGTATGTTTTCAGAAGTGATAGTACACGAGCAAGCGCACGGTTAGCTGAACCGTACTATAGGTCTTGCGGAGCGTCATGAAGCGTGGCTAGGGGAAAGGTGGCGGTGGAGTGGGGACAGCTGAAGGGGTAACGGGTGACCGACCGAAAACCGAAACACTTGCTGAAATATCTGTATAACGGCATGTTATATCCTACCGGACACGGTGACTGCTAGAAACAGACTGGCGCTCCTCACCGTCCTCCCTCCACTACAAAACCGGTGCAGACGGCTTTTGTCAATGAAGGTTAGGCTTCACCAAGAAACCTATATAGGCTACACCGTGCTAAGTTCGTCGCGTAAAGTTTAAATGAGAGTGTTCTCACAACGCCTCAGATACAAAACGGACGCACCTGTGTTTCCTCGTGCTGCAGGTCTTTCGATCGCGCGGCCAAAGCGGTTTTTGCTTTAAGCATTGACAAATGCGGAACGTTCTCAAAGTGTCCACACGCAGCGTTAGCAGTGCCACAAATTCGGTGGCGCGTTGAACTCGCGCATCATTATTTCGCAGGAAGTCCATTCCTCACTGTTTCTTCTACAATAGCGTCAGTGGTGACCAGCATAGATCTAGGGTGTAATATGGTGCTGGCAATTCTTCTACTAAGGAGAAAAAAAAGAGAAGACGCATACTAGGTCTATCCACTAATGTTGAAAAGAAGAAACCATGAACCATGAATCAGTTGTTTGATTTGAAAAAAACTTCAGAATGTTTACAATGTTTGGATTAACTTTATGATGAAACTTGGCAGCATTAACAGTATCCATAGCCCTCACTACTGATGGCAGAAGGAGACTGAAACAGGTGGACCGCAATGGCCCATTGTGCCCTCGGGTCTGAGCACCCAGAACTTGTGGCTGTCATTCTCTAGCGAACCTCCTCCGTCTTGTATGCGGCTAGTAACTCTAACGCGTGTGAAGGAATCAAGGTAGACTGGCCATGTACCAAGTTAATGATCTCTTTCCATGGAAAATCAGGAGATAGTGGAATGAAAAAGTACGGTAAGTATCGCGCTAAGAGCGGGTTGAAAAAACCTGACAAGAAATAAACCCTGCCAGCAAAAACCTCTCGACAGGTCATGCAGGAACCCTGGGGCTAGGATATCCTTGTTCTAAGGCATAAGGGAGGTATTAGCTTACAGATATCTGGTTAGTGAGACTATACAAGAATACAATGGCGTGTCGAACGCGCTTATAGGGTTCCCGATATACAACACATTCGGAAACCTACTCCCATTGTCCGGCGCATATTTACAGCACGAAGGTTCGAATTAAAGTTCTTCATTTCATCAAGAAAAAGTAATAAACTAAACACAACAGAAAAACTTTGAAATATACAAGCACTAAAAAACCAACAACCCATACTAAACGACAAAACATACTTGCAATTTAACATTATTTAAACACAATAAAAAACTACTGTTTAAACAATGACGCAACAGCCTTGTTGCGTGCACGCACGCACACGCACATTCTCTCTCTCACTCCCTCGCTACATGGTATCTTTCTGTGATGATCTAACATTGTATCACACTCAAGTCAGAATGACAGAATGCTATCAGGCTACATGTTTATGCCAAGGACTAAATACTTATACATGACCATGTATACGGTTTTATAGATGTAAAGTGCGGACCTTGAGAGATGGCAGTGTAGACGAGACGAGAGGTAAGAGGGTCAGTATACATTTCTACAAATTCAGTATACTTTCCTACAAACATGAAAACGACTGTCAAAATACTGACTTGCATGAGGAAGTAAACTTTTTTGAAATATCTGTAAATACATCGGATGTAGAAGATGTTGATGTAATGAACATTCTCAATATGTGTAGCTAGTAACACGTTAACTGGCGCGTGACCTCGAAGGGTGAGCATAGGCGGGAAGTAGGGTAGAGGAAGCAAAAGACCGTTCCACAGACATTATAATATGAGGTTTAGTATTTATATTACAAAGATGTAGATTTGGCAAGGCCGAAGAGGGCGGTATAAATATTATTTTATTTCATTTGTATATTAACCAGATCATTTACATAACGTTTTGAACAATTTTACCGCAACGCCTGTAATTTCTTAGCGACGGCCTTTGATGCAGCACGCACTACAAAAACCAATGTTTTTTTACTAGTGCTAGGTTTTTGTTTTCTATCGATCGATCGCGCGCCAGCTCAAAGTGACCAGCTATAATATGTTTCCAGAAGTGGTAGTACACGCAAAGCCAAGTGCAGCGCTATAACAGCCAAGCAGTCTCGTCTGCGTCCCTCGCCTATAACAACTGTCTGTGTGTACTGAGCCTATCAGAGTACACAGATAGCTCGGAGGAAGGCCAGCGGAAATGAGTCACGAGCAGAGAGGTCGCATCAATAGCCGAATATTTACTGTACTCGATATATTTATTTATAAGTTGAGTTTAATAAGAGAAACAATAGAAGCACGAGTAAATAAACGTCGAAGTTTTCTCGTCCGAGATATAAGGCACAGCAATTCGATAATTCACGTCACACAGCTACTCTTATAAGACTTTAAATCGGCCAAAGTAATTACGAATATTCCTAGTTTCTCTTTCATCGATCGTTAATGGTGTTTTTAAACTAAGTGAAATTGTAGCTACAGAATTTAATGTTTGGAACATACGGAAAAACCTATTCAATTATTTATAATTACATAAGTATGTAAAATATTTTGAGTAAATACTTATTTAAACTGAAGTAGCATCTAATTGATATTTAACATATTTATAAAACCTGAAACAAGTAATTATTTTGTAAAAGCAAAGGATTTTCTAAGTTTCTTCTAATAAAACATATTAACTCTACATTTTTGTATCATTTTAAGCCTTCCAAGGTATGTCTACAAAATCCGGACAAAAACCTGAACCTGATTTTTTAAAAATAAGTTGGAGGAAAAAAGGGGATTTAACCTCTGGTCTTGCAAACCCTGCCACAGCAAAAAATCCTCATGGCATGAAGGTCCAGCACGGGATTTTTGTTGTTCAGCATTACTTCATGACTACAGGCTCTAACTGTAGTAAAAATCTAAAACCACCAACTCGAACTTCTTTCAGCCACTTGTAATCCCCTGGGATCACCGTCAGGCATTACTTCGGGGGACAACATGGCCAACAGCAAATGCTGTTTCAACTTGTCAAAACATTTGCGTGTTCATTTGGCTTCTTATTCTTTCATTTTTTTCTAACATAATCATCACAATGAAATTTGCTATAAAATTCCATTTATTTTCACTTCCTAGCATAGTGGATATCATGTTTTGTTCATTAATGGTTATGCCCAGGCAGGTATTTATTTGCTACCGTTTTTCGTTGCAATGCTCACAGTAGAAGAATGTATGTCTCGCGTCATCGTTTAAGCTTTCGCAGAACTTACATTGAGATGTGTCACGTATTTTAAATCTATGAATGAATTCACCAAAACATCCGTGTCCAGTGAGCGCTTGTGTGGGATAGTTAGTTCACTTCTCAATGCCCTTTTTCCATCCATGCTTTTAGACAGCGAATTAAGCAGTATGTCCATCTGCCAGTGCTGTAGTCATTCCACTCCGATTGCTAGAGCTCCAATAGGCGTTCTCTAGCAGATTACTTAGATATTTTCTTTGCACGTTTACTTTCTTGTTCGTTCTGCGTGTCTTTAATACCACTTAGTTGCTCGTATATTTCTTGTCTTTCTTTAGCCAGTAGATATATTGGCGGGTTTCTGGCAAGTACTAGCACCGCACTATCAGATACCGTTTTGAATGGAGAAACTATTCGTTGCGCGCTACCTCTCTGTACTAAAACTAATTTCTACCTTAGCTTTGCGTTTTCCATTGCAGGAGCCCACATGGGGGCCGCATGTAGGAGTTGTGAATGCACCGCCGAAGATATCAGTCTCCTCTTACACTTCTTTGATCCCCCAATATTAGGCATCAGTCTGCACAGATTTCCACAGGAAAATCTTGCCAGCTCGCAGGATTTAACTATATGGGTTGAAAAATTTAGTTTCCTGTCTAGGGTAACCCCCAGATATTTTAGTTAATCTTTCCATTGGATTTGTGAATCACCTGTTTGCAACACTGACGTCACAAATACTCGTCTATCCGTTACTAACATAGCTTCTGTTTTTTCTATAACCATCTTTAAGCCACGACTTTAAAGCCAATTTTTTACCCGATTAAAGGCATCATTTGCCGCCTCTTCTAGTGCAGCTGCTGTAGGTGCCGTGCAAACAATTATGGCGTCATCTGCATAACCAGCTATGTCTGTGTCTTCCGGAAGATCCATTAGTAGAAGCCCGTCATACATCTCGTTCCATAAACGAGGATCAATTTTTGAACCTTGAGGCGCTCCTCCTTCCATATTGAAGACAAGTGTATGAGTGCCACCGTTGAATACCACTGTTCTTTCGCTAAGGTAGTCGTCAAACATTTTAACCAGATATTCTGGTATATTTTACCTCTGTAATGCGTCAAGAATATCGCTCCCCCTAGCCGAATCGAATGCATTCTTTACATCTATGGCGATCAAAGCGCAAAATCATTTTCCCCTCTCGTCTTAACATTGCGTTTACTGTTTAATTCAATAACCAGTTTTCTACATCAGTTGTGGACTTTCCTTTCCGGAAACCAAACTGCCTGTACCTAGACTTTATTGGCATGCGTCTAGATGCTACTGTATTTAGTTTAAGTTAGGTACAAATATGTCTTATTTTGTTTACATCCAAATTTTATTGATTTACGTTTACGCTTAGGTCTAATTGTGTTTATGCCCACGTTTATGCCTAATTGTGTTTAGCCTACGACTACGTTTAGATTTTATTACTTCTATACTTAGTGTAGGTATTATTGAGTTTACGTCTACGTCTAGATGTTATTATGTTTACGCCTGTGCTTACGACTAAGTGCTATATGTTTACACCTACGGCTACTTAACGCTTATGACTGCGTCTTGTTGTCTACCTTCTGGCCTTATTGTGTTCAAGTCTACCTTACTTGTTAATGTAATTACGTCTACGTCTATGCGTTACTATGGTTAGTTCTACGTCTACGTCTATGCGTTACTATGGTTAGTTCTACGTCTACGTCTATGCGTTACTATGGTTAGTTCTACGTCTACGTCTATGCGTTACTATGGTTAGTTCTACGTCTACGTATGTGCGTTACTATGGTTAGTTCTACGTCTACGTCTATGCGTTACTATGGTTAGTTCTACGTCTACGTCTGTGCGTTACTATGGTTAGTTCTACGTCTACGTCTATGCGTTACTATGGTTAGTTCTACGTCTACGTCTATGCGTTACTATGGTTAGTTCTACGTCTACGTCTATACGTTACTATGGTTAGTTCTACGTCTACGTCTATACGTTACTATGGTTAGTTCTACGTTATGGTTAGTTCTACGTCTACGTCTATGCGTTACTATGGTTAGTTCTACGTCTACGTCTGTGCGTTACTATGGTTAGTTCTACGTCTACGTCTATGCGTTACTATGGTTACTTCTACGTCTACGTCTGTGCGTTACTATGGTTAGTTCTACGTCTACGTCTATGCGTTACTATGGTTAGTTCTACGTCTACGTCTATACGTTACTATGGTTAGTTCTACGTCTACGTCTATACGTTACTATGGTTAGTTCTACGTTATGGTTAGTTCTACGTCTACGTCTATGCGTTACTATGGTTAGTTCTACGTCTACGTCTATGCGTTACTATGGTTAGTTCTACGTCTACGTCTGTGCGTTACTATGGTTAGTTCTACGTCTACGTTTGTGCGTTACTATGGTTAGTTCTACGTCTACGTCTGTGCGTTACTATGGTTAGTTCTACGTCTACGTCTGTGCGTTACTATGGTTAGTTCTACGTCTACGTCTCTGCGTTACTATGGTTAGTTCTACGTCTACGTCTGTGCGTTACTATGGTTAGTTCAACGTCTACGTCTATGCGTTACTATGGTTAGTTCTACGTTTACGTCTATACGTTACTATGGTTAGTTCTACGTCTACGTCTATACGTTACTATGGTTAGTTCTACGTTATGGTTAGTTCTACGTCTACGTCTATGCGTTACTATGGTTAGTTCTACGTCTACGTCTATGCGTTACTATGGTTAGTTCTACGTCTACGTCTGTGCGTTACTATGGTTAGTTCTACGTCTACGTCTATGTGTTACTATGGTTAGTTCTACGTCTACGTCTGTGCGTTACTATGGTTAGTTCTACGTCTACGTCTATGCGTTACTATGGTTAGTTCTACGTCTACGTCTATGCGTTACTATGGTTAGTTCTACGTCTACGTCTATGCGTTACTATGGTTAGTTCTACGTCTACGTCTATGCGTTACTATGGTTAGTTCTACGTCTACGTCTATGCGTTACTATCGGTAGTTCTACGTCTACGTCTATGCGTTACTATGGTTAGTTCTACGTCTACGTCTATCCGTTACTATGGTTAGTTCTACGTCTACGTCTATGCGTTACTATGGTTAGTTCTACGTCTACGTCTATGCGTTACTATCTTTAGTTCTACGTCTACGTCTATGCGTTACTATGGTTAGTTCTACGTCTACGTCTATGCGTTACTATGGTTAGTTCTACGTCTACGTGTAGCTCTTTTTAAGTTTAGGCTCACTTTACAATTTTATTTTATTTACCTGTATGCCTTACAATTTTACATTTAGTCAACGTTTTGATCCTATTGTGGTTAACTCCAAGTTTACTTCTTGTGTTCACCTATCCTGCTTGGCGTTATATTTACGTTTATATTATATATAATACGTATATACGTATATTATACGTATATATATATATATATATATATATATATATATATATATATATATAAAATATTAAATATTGTGATATGTTTTCTTGTAATATAGTTAATAAATTAAAAATATTTCAAAAACAAGACTACTTTTAGTAGATATATTATTCAAAGCTTTTCGCCGATAAAACAGTACCAGCATCTTCAGGAAAAATTAGTATCTAACAAAATATTTTTACCTATAAAAAAAAGAATGTGTGTGTGTGTGTGTGTGTGTGTGTGTGTGTGTGTGTGTGTGTGTGTGAACAGAGACTCTAAAGGATATAAATCAAGATTATATAATAACTGTCAATAATATTACTTTATTGTACCATAAACTCCCAAGAAAGGTTGTCAGTTTTAAGACGCAAGGGCGCTCAAAAAAATTGAGAAAAAACTTGGTACCGTTAGAAAAGTCAGTTTTAAAAAGACGTTAGATTTTAAAAAATATACGTTAGAAGTTAAATTTAAGAAATGTGATTCTTTTAAACTAGGAGAGAAAGGATAAGAGGTTCAAAACGTTAGTAGTTAGGAAAAACGAAACAAGGGGAGTCATCCAGAAACTTTCGATGACAGCAGAGGTCGGTCAATTTACCTCCAGTTCGTAGAAATATATTAAGTAAATCGTCGAAAGTCAAATACTAATTAGCAACCTACGCGTTGATTGCCGAGTGATGACATTATTCAGTAAAGTCGTCGGATTAATTAACAAATGGAATATTAAGTAAATCGTCGTAAGTTGGTTGTGAATATTAAACTTTTTGGTGAACAGCCAATCACAAATTTTTCATTTATTAATTCATCAAAACAATATTCAGTAATTCGGAAACTAGACAATATAAACTTTAAGCTTACATTTCTCCAATTTCACACAAACCTTATACAGCGACCCTGAGAGCAACACATTAAATTATATATATATATAAAATTAAGTAGAAGAATGAGATTAAGGGTCTCCTGACGGTTACTAAAATTGAGTAAGCCAATATTAAAGTAAAGTAAGATATCCTCATCTAAATATAATATTGTAATTCTTTCTGTTAAAATTTAATTAAATTTTATTAAGAACCTGTAATTTGTGTGTTATTTCAGTGCAATACAGATAACCCATATTATAAACAATCATAACTTTCTTATCAGTGATGAATGGCGCCAAAACCTAATCCTATTAACTAAAATAACAATCAGTTATAATAGATCAGTCAATGGAATTTATAATATTCGCAAGTCAATAAACATTAAACAAATGTAAATTAAGAAAAGCATCCACATTTTAACAAAGAGTGTTTATATATATACTTAAAGATTATTACGAAACAATGGTTAATATTGCGGGAACCTAATGCGGGTTATTAAAATGGAGAAAGGTTATCTGGCCGCAATTATCTGCTTGCGTACAGATTTCCGAAATTATAAACGTTTTGCACTTCTCGTACAGGTTCTGCTATTCATTAATGCCTTGGGTAGAACAAGAATGATCCCATAGAAACTCTAAAAGTTAAAGGTGAAAAATTCTGAACAAGTTTCCAAGTTTCATTTAAGAACGGGAAGAATACAGAAAGCGACATAATTAATTTGCACAAACACGTGAGAATTAATGGTATGCTTAGAAATAGGATCTCTTGGGCGGAAAACACAAAGAAAGCCTGTTTACAGAGTTGGATAATGATAAAGACAAGTGAATCTGTGTTGGCTGCTAGCTAAAAGTTCTAGTTCGATTCCCGGCAGCGCCAAAGAATTTCTGTATGTTCTTCGGCATCCATATCTATGTGGTTAGTGAAAGTAGGTAGATAAAACCCAGGATGATAATTGACTGTCGAAGCATAGTGCTGGCCACATTAATAATCTATCAGTCACTTTACAGTCTGGTAATTTGAGACTTCCCTCCAGGGGCGTAGCTAGGACGATGGTTGGGGTCAGGGGAAGAACCTTCCTGGTGAAATTTTGAAAAGTTTTATGTCTAGAAATAATATTTTATGCTATTTTGCCCCCTAAAATTACGGAGTTGTTGGGTCGTCGGGAAGCTGGTTTTGCTAAAAACTTGGCAATCTTTAATAGGTTAAACGTTTTTACTAAAATTAATTGATTTGTTTTGCCCCCTGTGCCCTCCCCTTGGCAACGCCACTGCTTCCCTCCTATCGTAAAACCTTCCTTGATTACCGTATGGTCCAGGTCTACTCTACCTCTTCTACACAATGCTACATGGTATAACAATGGGTTATTACTTAAGTTAATTAATGGGGTTAACGTTAATAAATTATTTATTAAACCAATTAGGGTTTGCCAGAAAACTGATTTGTTGAAGTGAGCAACTTTTACAACTTCGAATTAACTTTCTGCTAAGGAATAACTAAATATTGCTTTGTATCTCTAAATTAGTCCTAATGGTATAGCAAGTCAATATTATTACTGTTATATTCCGACGTCTTGTATAAACTAATACAAATTATTCACAAACATTAGTTTTTTGTAACAGTAATATGTTTATAGTCTTGATAACCGCCATAAGCTAGACTGCAAGTGTTTGAAACGTCGGAAGGAATATTAAATTAACTAATTATCCCTCTTTGTTGTGCTATTATTCAGAGTTCTGATTATTTGTGTATTGGCCTCCAGGAACTGTGTAGAAGCATTCTGTAGCCTGGCCGTTTCCAGAACTACAGGAAAGATGTTAGAGAAAATAACATGCAAACAGATCAGAAGAGAGTTAAGAAAATTGTAAGAAAAACAAGAAGGCTACAGTTACTTAAACAGTACCAAACAGTGGAAATAGTGGCCTATCACAAATAGATTTTTCCATAAATTTTATTTTTCCGCATTTAGGGAATTTTCTAGTATTACAGTGGTTCCCAAACCTTTTAAACTCCTGCTCTCTTGAGGTAGAAATAGCTACTAGCCCCTACAGAAAGTTGGCCATTTTGTTGGTAGTAAGCTTTAAGTAAATTTGTATCATATTTTTTCTTACTACTGTACTTAATACAGTGCTAGCACATACCGGTATATTTTTATATAAACTTTTTTTAACTGTAAAAATAGCCAACAAACATATGGTTTAGTTATAATTTAGGTAGCGGCATTGGTAACCCCAAAAACGTTACCTTGTTATTATAAACATCTATTTAAAACTTTCACTTCAGAAACAATGATCCGTGGCGCCCCAAGTAGCTACTTTGAGAACCTCAGTGTTTCACAATTAATTAATTTAGCTAATACGCACTACAGTTTTACAGGATGATCTTATAAGAAAGAAGATATGTGGCACAATGATTGTAGAAGTTTACATATGCCTGACATCCTGTCAGAAACAGCTAACTACTGACATCTCGAATAGTTTTCAGAATCTTCGTGGAGAAGTAAAATTGTTTTTTTTTATCAACCAGGTGTTATACGAGAGGCTGCTATTTAAGTTTCTCGCCTAAGCATGAAAATACAAAGATTTGAAGACAAAATTGGTTTTATTGTTTTTTTAAAATATTCTGCATGAAGATTTGTACACTTGTGCATACGCTGGAAAAGTTTTCAAAGCACTTTTCCCACTCCAATTCAGGTACTTCTAAAACATGGGTTTTGAATGCAACTGTTTTTTCAGGTGTAGGAAACCGTTGCCCGCGTAGTTTTTTTCTTGATGTTCGGGAACAATAAAACACGTCATTAGGTGCCAAGTCAGGGCTGTACGGCGGATGACCAATCAAATCAATGTTTTGCCCTGTCAAAATTCCAATGTTTCAGCCGATCTATGACAGCTTGCTTTGTTATGTTGAAGAATGATGCGTCTTTTCTTTGATGTTTTCCGAAGTTTCTCAAAGACTTCTGGCAAACAAATAGTGATGTACCATTCCGAATTGACCGCCCTACGTTGCTCTAATGGCACACTCACCACATGACTGGTAATACCGAAGAAACAGGTAACCATTTGCTTTGATGTGCTTCTTCCATGAACAACTTGGTTGGATTTGGCTCATCTTGAAAGACCCAATATGGTAGATTGCTGTTTTGTTTCAATATCATATGAGTATATCCATGATTCGTCACCTGCGCAGATATTATTAACTGCTTTTGACGCACCTTGAGCGAATTTCTTCAACATTTTCTTGCACCAATCAATACAAGTCTCCTTTTGAGCATTTGTCAGGTTATGCTGTATCCAACACAAACAAACCTTTTTCGCATGCAAAATCTTATTGATGCTTGTCATACTATTGCCTAAAGATGCCTCTATCTCGCGATGTGTCACATGACGATCATGCTTTATCAGCTCATGCACATCATAGATGTTTTCTGGCACAGTAACCGATGTTTTACGACCTTCACGGGGTTCGACCTGGAATGATCGTCTGCCAGGATTGAATTCGTTATACCAGTTTTTTACGGTGTAGTAGGAAGGCGTTTCAATACCATATAAGGAATTAAGTTCCTCTGTGCAATGTTGTCGTGTAAGGCCACGTCGAAAGTTATGAAAAATTATATTATTGCACGAAAATGTTCATGATTTAATTCTAATTTCACCTGAGATCAACTTTTCAACCTGGTGTCAATAACACTAACAACAATTAAATAACAAAATGTTTTGATTGAGGTTATGTTTAACAATGTGAACTTTGCACTAGAATCGTCAGCTGGTTCCTGGCAACAATCAGTGCTACCAAGGCCAAAAACATAAATAGCAGACCTCGTATTTTACATGGAATTGGTCTACTTTAATTTTGTTATCGATTGCTGCCAAAGTAAATTTGACAAATATAAATTTGTTTATGAAAGCGTAAAAATAATTATACATAAATAAGAATTTATTATATAACAAGTAATTAATATTAATGTAAATAAATGTAATAAAATAGGTGAGTTTGTATTTAATATAAATAAATCGAAAAATGTTCACGGGTGCGGAGAAAATTGTGGAACAATTGGTTAACTTCCTGACAACAAATATTGTGAGCAATCTTGGAATTATAGACTCAGACTTTTACTGATGCTAAATATAACGGTTCTGAATGCGTTTATCACGTTTGTTAATAATTCCAACTGTTATCAAAGTTCTAATTACTTCGTTTGTCATGAAAAATTAAGTTACTCGCAACACGTTTTTATAACATTTTTTATAAAGATTGTATGGAATGCATCGATAAATTAGAAGTTTGAAATTTGGCATATGCATAGACGTATTGCCGATGGAAATTTGGCATATGCATAGACGTATTGCCGATGGAAATTTGGCATATGCATAGACGTATTGCCGATGGAAATTTGGCATATGCATAGACGTATTGCCGATGGAAATTGGCTTTGATATTAAGTTGCGTGAGAGTATAATTTAGTTTAATTAATATAGTTCAAACCTTGTAATAGCTTTTTCACCCATTTTCGATGTCCAAGTCAGTTGATATTTTGCACAGTTAGTTATTCCGTTGACGATGCACGAATTCATCATTAAAACATTTAATTAATTAATTCATTCATTTCAATTAATGCAGTATTTATCT
The DNA here is from genome assembly GCA_036971475.1 of Prosapia bicincta. Lineage (NCBI taxonomy): Eukaryota > Metazoa > Arthropoda > Insecta > Hemiptera > Cercopidae > Prosapia > Prosapia bicincta. Next base: position 25,292,215 of record JBAIZL010000006.1, on the reverse strand, counting down.
TGTAATCAAACGTACTCGTATTTTCAAATGTGTTGCATAACCATCTACTTATGATGACAATAAATTAATCAAATAGAAATAACATAAATTAAACAGTAAAAAGTTACTCATTTCAATTAATGCATCTTATAATCGATATTTTTGCCCAATTTCTGATTTCCTTCTGAGCTAAAATTTTATTAGAATTAGATTTATTTTATAATTACTCTACAATTAATAAAAAATTTGTAGGCCTCATATGTATGACAGAATCGCAATATTAGTTGGCAAAATAGAAATCGAATTTTCATGATACCAGGGGTCGGCAACCTTTTTGCACTTGAGGGCCTCATGTTCAATCTAACATTTTATTATATTTCTTTATCTTAGATCGGTAATGTAAGTGGTTTTAATACAATTACAAAAGGCGACTTTGACTAACGGCTAATAATGGGTTTTAAAAGTCATTTTAATAAAATATGTTACTTACTTCTGGATTACAAATCTGACAATTTTCTAACTTAACTCCGAAAAATTTCTTTATTAATGTTTTGAAGTGCTAAAATAATGAAAAAACACGTTCATTTAAAAATTAACAAAGTTGTACTAAAATAAAACAAGAAAGTAATAGCATAATTGTTATTTTACATATATATTATGTAGGGGTGAACTTGCCTGTATGCACATTGCAGACACTGCTTTAAAACTTATATCGCTCCCGTAATTTATTATTAGGCGTTTATTGTTGTGGCTAGAATAATGGTTGTAGCTACTGAGCAACCTATTTCTATTCTAAACCGTAAGCGCAAGCTATTTGGACCGCTCAGAGCTAAAGAAACCACAAGTGATGAGGTCCGCACAAAATCATGCGGCCCACGGGGCGTGGGTTGCCGATCCATGCTCTATACAGTATATGGTGTTAGGCTATTATTTTTGTTTGTCATTTTGTCTTTTTAGTTTCTAATTTATTAAGCTTATGGTAGTCTACAATTTCTCAATCTATCCATCTCTTGTATTGTTTTATTATTACAAAGAAATTTCCTTTATAATTTCATATAGACTACATCTTTGAGTAACTGATTTCTAGTTATAGGAAAGTTGGGTCAGTCCCAAAGTGTTAAATTTCAAACTTGGAGCATTCAGTTCGAACCCGACCGAGGCATAAGCTTTTTTAAGTTTAATAAATAAATAAATAATAAAAAACTGTATTAACATCAATCGTTTTCCACTAAATCGTTCCACAAAAAAGTGTATTTGAACGTGATTGGATGAATGAAAACCTATTTTATTAACGACTGAAAACTTGTATGATATATATATATATATATATATATATATATATATATATATATATATATATATATATATATATATTAAAGAACTAAGTCAAAATACAAATACAAGAATTATAATTGAATTTACAATTCAAAGCTTTTCGTTGGCTAACAGTACCAACATCATGTATTTGATGTTGGTACTGTTAGCCAACAAAAAGCTTTGAATTGTAAATTCAATTATAATTCTTGTATTTGTATTTTGGCTTAGTTCTTTATTAATACACAAGAATACATATTGCGATATATATATATATATATATATATATATATATATATATATATATATATATATATATATGTATATATATATATATATATATATGTATATATATTTATATATATATATTATATATATGTATATATATTTATATATATTTATATATATATATATATATATAAATATATATATATATATATATATATATATATATATTATATATATATATATATATATATATATATATATATATATATATATATATATATATATATATATATATATATATATATATATATATATTTAAAAGGAGAAGTGTGATCTAATAGAGGGAACTGCATTAGGGAATATTAAATAGTATGGTTTTAAAATTTTAATATTTCTCCTGAATATGATGTTATTTTATTGTAACCGTTATTAAAATGGCTCGCTATGTATTATTACTTAATAAAAGAAACAAAATGTCTTGCGGGGAGGAAAGTGGAAGAAACAGAAATGTAGTGAACACGAAAACAATAGATCTACCAGCACATTACAAGATCTGGATTGTCTAGATATCGCTTACAGCTATGGGCTTAAAACCTTTGTTAGATTTAAAAGCATTTTGTTAGTTTGTAAAGTAGAGACTCTTGGTAGCATACCTGTCTAGCTGAGGCTCGCAGCTCCCATCGTTATCGCACACTTTCAAATCAAACTTTGTGCAATGTAATTAGATCCAGGTAGTTGTCGGTCCCCCACTACTACAGTGTATGTGTCAATGGGACGTACAGTAGTTGTTATTCACTTGGTGCACTTGCTGGTGACGTTGGCACTTGTGAAAGTCGTCCGTTCAACCCTCCGCGTACGCACCGGCCTCGACATTGCGACGCTATGGATTTACCCTGTTGTCAAGGTTGCCTTACGGAAGGTGTAAACAGATTTCCCGTCTTTGATAAAAGTAAGTGCATTTTTAATTTTACGATTAGAATAGCATTCACGAAAACAGCCCGGTTTAGAGCTGTACAGTATTGCCATGTATCAATTAAAATGATATAATATACATTTAAACAGCAATACTTGTGTAAGCATAGAATCTGTGCTCTGTGCCTTCTGTTTTTTTAAGTCTGATAATATATCTTATTAATTTCATTGCCCTACTGAATAGATACCCAGAAACATTATTTTCAAATTAATTTACCAGATTTAGCCGTTTGTAATGCCAATCAAACCTTGACCTAAACCAAAGAACCTCTAATGTAACCTCTTACAGTCTCAATATATATCTTTTAATAGAGAAGATCTTGACTTGCCATGGGGACTTCGATCACCGATCATCTGATTAACACAGCTCTCCTTACATATGCATTCATACAACGGTTTTCCTCTTCATTTTGAGGTTATGTATGCATTCTCTCTCTCTCTCTCCCTTACACACACACACACACACACACACACACTCACTCACTCACTCACACACACACACACACACACACACACACACACACACACACACACACACACACATATATATATATATATATATATATATATATATATATATATATACAAACACATATGCACACATACACACACTCACACACACACACACACACACACACACACACACACACATACACACACACACACACACACACACACACACACACACACACATATATATATATATATATATATATATACAAACACACATGCACACATACACACACTCACACACACACACACACACACACACACACACACACATACACACACACACACACACACACACACACACACACACACACACACACACACACACACACATATATATATATATATATATATATATATATATATATATATATATATATATATATATATATATATATACAAACACACATGCACACATACACACACTCACACACACACACACACACACACACACACACACACACACACACACATACACACACACACACACACACACACACACACACACACACACACACACACACACACACACACACACACATATATATATATATATATATATATACAAACACACATCCACACACACACACACACCCACACACACACACACACACACACACACACACACACACACACTCACACACATACACACACACACACACACACACACACACACACACACACACACACACACACACACACACACACACACACACATATATATATATATATATATATTTATTTATTTATTTATTTTAAAACAACATAGGTTATTCAAATACAAGAATATTTATTAATTTATATCCAAAGCTTTTCGTTGGCAAATAGTACCAACATCATCAGGAATGAATATTACAATAATATAAGCTATAGGCCTAAAACATATGTTTAATTAGAAATAGAATTGTTGCTAAATTTATACAAATTGCCAAATTTATTTTGTTGCTGTAACATTATAGACATTGAATATAGTATAAAATTTAGAATGTATTTGTATTTGTTCTTTTATTAATTTGTTATTATTATTGGGTTTATATATTTCGAATGCTTCATACATATTCATTCTTAATCCCTTATTAATTTCTTTTATAAGTCTCATATTTTCTATATTTGGAAATTGGTGCTGAATACAATGATTTGCGAAATTTGATTTATATATTTCTGGATTAATGTAGGCATTTAAATGTTCTTTATATCTTTCTTTTATTTTTTTCTTGGTTTGACCTATATAAGCTTTATTACAATTCTCGCATTTTAATTTATAAACACCACCTTTTTCATGCATATTAATTGTTTTATTATTGTTATTTATTTTGTTTATTATTTTGTTATTAGTTTTGTATGCAATTTTGATATTTGTATTTTTAAATAATTTTGTGATATTTTTTTTATTTTATGGCCTATGAATAAAAATGAAGTCCATATTGTATTATTATTATTATTGCAAATTAAATTATTATTTTGTTTATTAAAGATATTATAATTAAGTTTGTCAACAGTTTTCTTATTATAACCGTTTTCTAATGCAATTTGATAAATTATGTTTTTTTCTCTTATTTTATTTTCTTCATTCATGGGTATTTTATACATTCTTATAATAAGTTATATAAAGCAGCCATTTTTTGATTATATGGATGATTAGAATTATTTGGTATAATTTGGTTTGTCAAAGTTGGTTTACGGTATATCATATATTCAAATTTTTCATTTTTTCTTATTATTGGTAAATCCAGAAAATTTATTTTATTTGTTTCAATTTCATAAGTAAATTTGATTTTATTAATA
>JBAIZL010000006.1:25182427-25282427 GCA_036971475.1 Prosapia bicincta | reverse complement strand
GTGAGGAATGTTGTATTGTCATTTAACAGATAAAGTGTGTGTGTGTGCGTGCGTGTGTGTGTGTGTGTGTGTGTGTGATTTGTAAATGACGTTTTTTCTTGTTAAATATTTATTTATCTTGATTTTTGTAGTCCATTACGTTCGGTGAATCTTATTAATCACTTAAACAATAGTTTATGACAATCCGAAATTTAAATTTTGTAAATTTGTTAAAACTTACTGAGACAGAACGTTTTTGATCGCCATGTGTCCAGACACTGATGAAGATCGCCACATAGCGATCAAAATCCTTCTGTCTCAGTAAGTTTTAACAAATTTACAAACTTTAAAGTTCGGATAGTCATAAAATATTGTTTAAGTGATTAATATTTTATTTATCAATGCACAAACGTTGTTTACAAGAATATCAATACAATTATTTGCTGAAAGCTTTTCATCACTGTTACATATTGATATGATCAATAGCTAAAATAACACTCGAGGGTTAAATGCCGAGTTTGGTTTAGCGGTTGGCGGGGCCGAAGCTCTGGATTATATATTACATTGAAAAAAGCCTCTAGCAAAATATTTTACAAATATTCTTTTAAATAAAATGTTTGAGCCTTTCTAAAAATAAAGAACCATTTACTTTGTTAAACAAAATTTGTGCTAATTTTTAAAACAATTATGTTTTAGATACTCGCTTACGGCTTTAAAGGCGAGGCTAAGATGGTTGAAGTCAACTCAGATAAAGACAATCCAAACGAGAAAGAAAGGATTGCTATCTAAGGCATGTCAAGGACTTAGTGGATATAATTAGAAGGTATTAAACACTTAGTCTTACATTTAATAAAACAATACGTTCAAAATATACCTTGTCACACTATTTTCTGTTTGATTTGAAAGGAATAATGTAAACTCCAAACTTTATCACCTTGAAACCCAATGGAAAAAAATATTCAAACATATTACCATAAAAATATCAAAATAATAAAGATATTAAATATCGTCATCTTTAAAATAACGACATAGTAAATTAGGCAGAATATATTCTAAAAAATTGATAGATTTTAATAGCTTATCTAATTATATTCAACAGAACCAAATATATAAAACCGACACACTGTAACACAAGAAACATAGTTGTGAACCTGTGCTGCGTAAGACTATTATAGTTCCAATTTATCGAAAACGTATAATTTTATACAGCAAACGATTTTATAAAACACGATATGTTGTAGGACAGCTTTTATGTGACTTAGGTTATGTTACTTTCTTTATTATAAAGTATTAAGTGAAACGATATTCAATAAATATTTACAGGTTAAAATAATGTCATTCTAAATACCAATAACTATCACAACAAATAAATTTATTTTAGGATAATGTGTTATATATTTTTGTTACAGATTTTGGAGTAAATACCTCATTATAAGCGCTTGACTGAACAAATGTATGGATAAGGATCTTTGAGGTTTCGTCACTATAAAAACATCACACTGTAACACACAAACACAGTTGTATACATGTGTCACATACAACTATTATAGTTCCAATTTATCTATATCGTATAATTTAATGTAGCACCTTATTTTATTTTACACGATTTGTTGTAGGACAGCTTTTATAACAATTATAATAGGTTACCTTGTTTATTGTAAATTATTGAGTAAAACGACACTCAATTAATATTTACATGTTTTAAATAAATATTTCTAAATAGCAATAACTTTTACACCAAATAATTTATTTTGGGATAATGTGCTATATATTTTTGTTACAGGTTTGAAAGTAAATACGTCACTATAAGTGCTTGACAGAAGCAATGTATGGATAAGGATCTTCCAAGTTTCGTCACACTGTAACACATGAACACAGTTGTATACATGTGTTACACACAACTATTATAGTTCCAATTTATCTATATCGTATAATTTAATGTAGTACCTTATTTTATTTTACACGATTTGTTGTAGGACAGCTTTTATAACAATTATAATAGGTTACCTTGTTTATTGTAAATTATTGAGTAAAACGACACTCAATTAATATTTACATGTTTTAAATAAATATTTCTAAATGGCAATAACTTTTACACCAAATAATTTATTTTGGGATAATGTGCTATATATTTTTGTTACAGGTTTGAAAGTAAATACGTCACTATAAGTGCTTGACAGAAGCAATGTATGGATAAGGATCTTCCAAGTTTCGTCACACTGTAACACATGAACACAGTTGTATACATGTGTTACACACAACTATTATAGTTCCAATTTATCTATATCGTATAATTTAATGTAGTACCTTATTTTATTCTACACGATTTGTTGAATTACATAATTTATAACAATTAGGTTATGTTACCTTGTTTATTGTAAGTTATTTTGGAAAACGTCATTCAATTATTTTTTACATGTTATGAATATATATTTAAAAATGACAATAGCCTTGACACAAAAATGTTTCATTTTGGGATAATGTGTTATATATTTTTGTTACAGGTTTGAAAGTAAATACGTCACTATAAGTGCTTGACAGAAGCAATGTATGGATAAGGATCTTCCAAGTTTCGTCACACTGTAACACATGAACACAGTTGTATACATGTGTTACATACAACTATTATAGTTCCAATTTATCTATATCGTATAATTTAATGTAGCACCTTATTATATATAACACGATTTGTTGTAGGACAGCTTTTATAACAATTATAATAGGTTACCTTGTTTATTGTAAATTATTGAGTAAAACGACACTCAATTAATATTTACATGTTTTAAATAAATATTTCTATATGGCAATAACTTTTACACCAAATAATTTATTTTGGGATAATGTACTATATATTTTTGTTACAGGTTTAAAAGTAAATACGTCACTATACGTGCTTGACAGAAGCAATGTATGGATAAGGATCTTCCAAGTTTCGTCACACTGTAACACATGAACACAGTTGTATACATGTGTTACATACAACTATTATAGTTCCAATTTATCTATATCGTATAATTTAATGTAGTACCTTATTTTATTTTACACGATTTGTTGAATTACATAATTTATAACAATTAGGTTATGTTACCTTGTTTATTGTAAGTTATTTTGGAAAACGTCATTCAATTATTTTTTACATGTTATAAATATATATTTAAAAATGACAATAGCCTTGACACAAAAATGTTTCATTTTGGGATAATGTGTTATATATTTTTGTTACAGGTTTGAAAGTAAATACGTCACTATAAGTGCTTGACAGAAGCAATGTATGGATAAGGATCTTCCAAGTTTCGTCACACTGTAACACATGAACACAGTTGTATACATGTGTTACACACACTATTATAGTTCCAATTTATCTATATCGTATAATTTAATGTAGTACCTTATTTTATTCTACACGATTTGTTGAATTACATAATTTATAACAATTAGGTTATGTTACCTTGTTTATTGTAAGTTATTTTGGAAAACGTCATTCAATTATTTTTTACATGTTATAAATATATATTTAAAAATGACAATAGCCTTGACACAAAAATGTTTCATTTTGGGATAATGTGTTATATATTTTTGTTACAGGTTTGAAAGTAAATACGTCACTATAAGTGCTTGACAGAAGCAATGTATGGATAAGGATCTTCCAAGTTTCGTCACACTGTAACACATGAACACAGTTGTATACATGTGTTACATACAACTATTATAGTTCCAATTTATCTATATCGTATAATTTAATGTAGCACCTTATTATATATAACACGATTTGTTGTAGGACAGGTTTTACAACAATTATAATAGGTTACCTTGTTTATTGTAAATTATTGAGTAAAACGACACTCAATTAATATTTACATGTTTTAAATAAATATTTCTAAATGGCAATAACTTTTACACCAAATAATTTATTTTGGGATAATGTGCTATATATTTTTGTTACAGGTTTAAAAGTAAATACGTCACTAAAGTGCTTGACAGAAGCAATGTATGGATAAGGATCTTCCAAGTTTCGTCACACTGTAACACATGAACACAGTTGTATACATGTGTTACATACAACTATTATAGTTCCAATTTATCTATATCGTATAATTTAATGTAGCACCTTATTATATATAACACGATTTGTTGTAGGACAGCTTTTATAACAATTATAATAGGTTACCTTGTTTATTGTAAATTATTGAGTAAAACGACACTCAATTAATATTTACATGTTTTAAATAAATATTTCTAAATGGCAATAACTTTTACACCAAATAATTTATTTTGGGATAATGTGCTATATATTTTTGTTACAGGTTTAAAAGTAAATTCGTCACAATACGTGCTTGACAGAAGCACTGTATGGATAAGGATCTTCCAAGTTTCGTCACACTGTAACACATGAACACAGTTGTATACATGTGTTACATACAACTATTATAGTTCCAATTTATCTATATCGTATAATTTAATGTAGCACCTTATTATATATAACACGATTTGTTGTAGGACAGCTTTTATAACAATTATAATAGGTTACCTTGTTTATTGTAAATTATTGAGTAAAACGACACTCAATTAATATTTACATGTTTTAAATAAATATTTCTAAATGGCAATAACTTTTACACCAAATAATTTATTTTGGGATAATGTGCTATATATTTTTGTTACAGGTTTAAAAGTAAATACGTCACTATACGTGCTTGACAGAAGCAATGTATGGATAAGGATCTTCCAAGTTTCGTCACACTGTAACACATGAACACAGTTGTATACATGTGTTACATACAACTATTATAGTTCCAATTTATCTATATCGTATAATTTAATGTAGCACCTTATTATATATAACACGATTTGTTGTATTACAGCTTTTATAACAATTATAATAGGTTACCTTGTTTATTGTAAATTATTGAGTAAAACGACACTCAATTAATATTTAGATGTTTTAAATAATTATTTCTAAATGGCAATAACTTTTACACCAAATAATTTATTTTGGGATAATGTGCTATATATTTTTGTTACAGGTTTAAAAGTAAATACGTCACTATACGTGCTTGACAGAAGCAATGTATGGATAAGGATCTTCCAAGTTTCGTCACACTGTAACACATGAACACAGTTGTATACATGTGTTACATACAACTATTATAGTTCCAATTTACCTATATCGTATAATTTAATGTAACACCTTATTATATATAACACGATTTGTTGTAGGACAGCTTTTATAACAATTATAATAGGTTACCTTGTTTATTGTAAATTATTGAGTAAAACGACACTCAATTAATATTTACATGTTTTAAATAAATATTTCTAAATGGCAATAACTTTTACACCAAATAATTTATTTTGGGATAATGTGCTATATATTTTTGTTACAGGTTTAAAAGTAAATACGTCACTATACGTGCTTGACAGAAGCAATGTATGGATAAGGATCTTCCAAGTTTCGTCACACTGTAACACATGAACACAGTTGTATACATGTGTTACATACAACTATTATAGTTCCAATTTATCTATATCGTATAATTTAATGTAGCACCTTATTATATATAACACGATTTGTTGTAGGACAGCTTTTATAACAATTATAATAGGTTACCTTGTTTATTGTAAATTATTGAGTAAAACGACACTCAAATAATATTTACATGTTTTAAATAAGTATTTCTAAATAGCAATAACTTTTACACCAAATAATTTATTTTGGGATAATGTGCTATATATTTTTGTTACAGGTTTAAAAGTAAATACGTCACTATAAGTGCTTGACAGAAGCAATGTATGGATAAGGATCTTCCAATTTTCTTCACACTGTAACACATGAACACAGTTGTATACATTTGTTACATACAACTATTATAGTTCCAATTTATCTATATCGTATAATTTAATGTAGCACCTTATTATATATAACACGATTTGTTGTAGGACAGCTTTTATAACAATTATAATAGGTTACCTTGTTTATTGTAAATTATTGAGTAAAACTACACTCAATTAATATTTACATGTTATAAATAAATATTTCTAAATGGCAGTCACTTTTACACCAAATAATTTATTTTGGGATAATGTGCTATATATTTTTGTTACAGGTTTAAAAGTAAATACGTCACTATAAGTGCTTGACAGAAGCAATGTATGGATAAATATCTTCCAAGTTTCGTCACACTGTAACACATGAACACAATTGTATACATGTGTCACATACAACTATTATAGTTCCAATTTATCTATATCGTATAATTTTATGTAGCACCTTATTATATATAACACGATTTGTTGTAGGACAGCTTTTATAACAATTATAATAGGTGACCTTGTTTATTGTAAATTATTGAGTAAAACGACACTCAATTAATATTTACATGTTTTAAATAAATATTTCTAAATAGCAATAACTTTTACACCAAATAATTTATTTTGGGATAATGTGCTATATATATTTTAGTTACAGGTTTAAAAGTAAATACGTCACTATACGTGCTTGACAGAAGCACTGTATGGATAAGGATCTTCCAAGTTTCGTCACACTGTAACACATGAACACAGTTGTATACACGTGTTACATACAACTATTATAGTTCCAATTTATCTATATCGTATAATTTAATGTAGCACCTTATTATATATAACACGATTTGTTGTAGGACAGCTTTTATAACAATTATAATAGCTTACCTTGTTTATTGTAAATTATTGAGTAAAACGACACTCAATTAATATTTACATGTTTTAAATAAATATTTCTAAATAGCAATAACTTTTACACCAAATAATTTATTTTGGGATAATGAGCTATATATTTTTGTAACAGGTTTAAAAGTAAATACGTCACTATAAGTGCTTGACAGAAGCAATGTATGGATAAGGATCTTCCAAGTTTCGTCACACTGTAACACATTAACACAGTTGTATACATGTGTTACATACAACTATTATAGTTCCAATTTATCTATATCGTATAATTTAATGTAGCACCTTATTATATATAACACGATTTGTTGTAGGACAGGCTTTATAACAATTATAATAGCTTACCTTGTTTATTGTAAATTATTGAGTAAAACGACACTCAATTAATATTTACATGTTTTAAATAAATATTTCTAAATAGCAATAACTTTTACACCAAATAATTTATTTTGGGATAATGTGCTATATATTTTTGTTACAGGTTTAAAAGTAAATACGTCACTATACGTGCATGACAGAAGCACTGTATGGATAAGGATCTTCCAAGTTTCGTCACACTGTAACACATGAACACAGTTGTATACACGTGTTACATACAACTATTATAGTTCCAATTTATCTATATCGTATAATTTAATGTAGCACCTTATTATATATAACACGATTTGTTGTAGGACACCTTTTATAACAATTATAATAGGTTACCTTGTTTATTGTAAATTATTGAGTAAAACGACACTCAATTAATATTTACATGTTTTAAATAAATATTTCTAAATGGCAATAACTTTTACACCAAATAATTTATTTTGGGATAATGTGCTATATATTTTTGTTACAGGTTTAAAAGTAAATACGTCACTAAAGTGCTTGACAGAAGCAATGTATAGATAAGGATCTTCCAAGTTTCGTCACACTGTAACACATGAACACAGTTGTATACATGTGTTACATACAACTATTATAGTTCCAATTTATCTATATCGTATAATTTAATGTAGCACCTTATTATATATAAAACCGATTTGTTGTAGGACAGCCTTTATAACAATTATAATAGGTTACCTTGTTTATTGTAAATTATTGAGTAAAACTACACTCAATTAATATTCACATGTTTTAAATAAATATTTCTAAATAGCAATAACTTTTACACCAAATAATTTATTTTGGGATAATGTGCTATATATTTTTGTTACAGGTTTAAAAGTAAATACGTCACTATACGTGCTTGACAGAAGCACTGTATGGATAAGGATCTTCCAAGTTTCGTCACACTGTAACACATAAACACAGTTGTATACATGTGTTACATACAACTATTATAGTTCCAATTTATCTATATCGTATAACTTAATGTAGCACCTTATTATATATAACACGATTTGTTGTAGGACAGCTTTTATAACAATTATAATAGGTTACCTTGTTTATTGTAAATTATTGAGTAAAACGACACTCAATTAATATTTACATGTTTTAAATAAGTATTTCTAAATAGCAATAACTTTTACACCAAATAATTTATTTTGGGATAATGTGCTATATATTTTTGTTACAGGTTTAAAAGTAAATACGTCACTATAAGTGCTTGACAGAAGCACTGTATGGATAAGGATCTTCCAAGTTTAGTCACACTGTAACACATGAACACAGTTGTATACATGTGTTACATACACCTATTATAGTTCCAATTTATCTATATCGTATAATTTAATGTAGCACCTTATTATATATAACACGATTTGTTGTAGGACAGCTTTTATAACAATTTTAATAGGTTACCTTGTTTATTGTAAATTATTAAGTAAAACGACACTCAATTAATATTTACATGTTTTAAATAAATATTTCTAAATGGCAATAACTTTTACACCAAATAATTTATTTTGGGATAATGTGCTATATATTTTTGTTACAGGTTTAAAAGTAAATACGTCACTATACGTGCTTGACAGAAGCACTGTATGGATAAGGATCTTCCAAGTTTCGTCACACTGTAACACATGAACACAGTTGTATACATGTATTACATACAACTATTATAGTTCCAATTTATCTATATCGTATAACGTAATGTAGCACCTTATTATATATAACACGATTTGTTGTAGGACAGCTTTTACAACAATTATAATAGGTTACCTTGTTTATTGTAAATTATTGAGTAAAACGACACTCAATTAATATTTACATGTTTTAAATAAATATTTCTAAATGGCAGTCACTTTTACACCAAATAATTTATTTTGGGATAATGTGCTATATATTTTTGTTACAGGTTTAAAAGTAAATACGTCACTATAAGTGCTTGACAGAAGCAATGTATGGATAAGGATCTTCCAAGTTTCGTCACACTGTAACACATGAACACAGTTGTATACATGTGTTACATACAACTATTATAGTTCCAATTTATCTATATCGTATAATTTAATGTAGCACCTTATTATATATAACACGATTTGTTGTAGGACAGCTTTTATAACAATTATAATAGGTTACCTTGTTTATTGTAAATTATTGAGTAAAACGACACTCAATTAATATTTACATGTTTTAAATAAATATTTCTAAATGGCAGTCACTTTTACACCAAATAATTTATTTTGGGATAATGTGCTATATATTTTTGTTACAGGTTTAAAAGTAAATACGTCACTATACGTGCTTGACAGAAGCAATGTATGGATAAGGATCTTCCAAGTTTCGTCACACTGTAACACATGAACACAGTTGTATACACGTGTTACATACAACTATTATAGTTCCAATTTATCTATATCGTCTAACTTAATGTAGCACGTTATTATATATAACACGATTTGTTGTAGGACAGCTTTTATAACACTTATAATAGGTTACCTTGTTTATTATAAAAATTATTGAGTAAAACGACACTCAATTAATATTTACATGTTTTAAATAAGTATTTCTAAATAGCAATAACTTTTACACCAAATAATTTTTTTTGGGATAATGTGCTATATATTTTTGTTACAGGTTTAAAAATCAATACGTCACTATACGTGCTTGACAGAAGCACTGTATGCATAAGGATCTTCCAAGTTTCGTCACACTGTAACACATGAACACAGTTGTATACATGTGTTACATACAACTATTATAGTTCCAATTTATCTATATCGTATAATTTAATGTAGCACCTTATTATATATAACACGATTTGTTGTAGGACAGCTTTTATAACAATTATAATAGGTTACCTTGTTTATTGTAAATTATTGAGTAAAACTACACTCAATTAATATTTACATGTTATAAATAAATATTTCTAAATGGCAGTCACTTTTACACCAAATAATTTATTTTGGGATAATGTGCTATATATTTTTGTTACAGGTTTAAAAGTAAATACGTCACTATAAGTGCTTGACAGAAGCAATGTATGGATAAATATCTTCCAAGTTTCGTCACACTGTAACACATGAACACAATTGTATACATGTGTCACATACAACTATTATAGTTCCAATTTATCTATATCGTATAATTTTATGTAGCACCTTATTATATATAACACGATTTGTTGTAGGACAGCTTTTATAACAATTATAATAGGTTACCTTGTTTATTGTAAATTATTGAGTAAAACGACACTCAATTAATATTTACATGTTTTAAATAAGTATTTCTAAATAGCAATAACTTTTACACCAAATAATTTATTTTGGGATAATGTGCTATATATTTTTGTTACAGGTTTAAAAGTAAATACGTCACTATAAGTGCTTGACAGAAGCACTGTATGGATAAGGATCTTCCAAGTTTAGTCACACTGTAACACATGAACACAGTTGTATACATGTGTTACATACACCTATTATAGTTCCAATTTATCTATATCGTATAATTTAATGTAGCACCTTATTATATATAACACGATTTGTTGTAGGACAGCTTTTATAACAATTTTAATAGGTTACCTTGTTTATTGTAAATTATTAAGTAAAACGACACTCAATTAATATTTACATGTTTTAAATAAATATTTCTAAATGGCAATAACTTTTACACCAAATAATTTATTTTGGGATAATGTGCTATATATTTTTGTTACAGGTTTAAAAGTAAATACGTCACTATACGTGCTTGACAGAAGCACTGTATGGATAAGGATCTTCCAAGTTTCGTCACACTGTAACACATGAACACAGTTGTATACATGTGTTACATACAACTATTATAGTTCCAATTTATCTATATCGTATAACGTAATGTAGCACCTTATTATATATAACACGATTTGTTGTAGGACACCTTTTACAACAATTATAATAGGTTACCTTGTTTATTGTAAATTATTGAGTAAAACGACACTCAATTAATATTTACATGTTTTAAATAAATATTTCTAAATGGCAGTCACTTTTACACCAAATAATTTATTTTGGGATAATGTGCTATATATTTTTGTTACAGGTTTAAAAGTAAATACGTCACTATAAGTGCTTGACAGAAGCAATGTATGGATAAGGATCTTCCAAGTTTCGTCACACTGTAACACATGAACACAGTTGTATACATGTGTTACATACAACTATTATAGTTCCAATTTATCTATATCGTATAATTTAATGTAGCACCTTATTATATATAACACGATTTGTTGTAGGACAGCTTTTATAACAATTATAATAGGTTACCTTGTTTATTGTAAATTATTGAGTAAAACGACACTCAATTAATATTTACATGTTTTAAATAAATATTTCTAAATGGCAGTCACTTTTACACCAAATAATTTATTTTGGGATAATGTGCTATATATTTTTGTTACAGGTTTAAAAGTAAATACGTCACTATAAGTGCTTGACAGAAGCAATGTATGGATAAATATCTTCCAAGTTTCGTCACACTGTAACACATGAACACAGTTGTATACACGTGTTACATACAACTATTATAGTTCCAATTTATCTATATCGTCTAACTTAATGTAGCACCTTATTATATATAACACGATTTGTTGTAGGACAGCTTTTATAACAATTATAATAGGTTACCTTGTTTATTGTAAATTATTGAGTAAAACGACACTCAATTAATATTTACATGTTTTAAATAAGTATTTCTAAATAGCAATAACTTTTACACCAAATAATTTATTTTGGGATAATGTGCTATATATTTTTGTTACAGGTTTAAAAGTAAATACGTCACTATACGTGCTTGACAGAAGCACTGTATGGATAAGGATATTCCAAGTTTCGTCACACTGTAACACATGAACACAGTTGTATACACGTGTTACATACAACTATTATAGTTCCAATTTATCTATATCGTATAATTTAATGTAGCACCTTATTATATATAACACGATTTGTTGTAGGACAGCTTTTATAACAATTATAATAGGTTACCTTGTTTATTGTAAATTATTGAGTAAAACTACACTCAATTAATATTTACATGTTATAAATAAATATTTCTAAATGGCAGTCACTTTTACACCAAATAATTTATTTTGGGATAATGTGCTATATATTTTTGTTACAGGTTTAAAAGTAAATACGTCACTATAAGTGCTTGACAGAAGCAATGTATGGATAAATATCTTCCAAGTTTCGTCACACTGTAACACATGAACACAATTGTATACATGTGTCACATACAACTATTATAGTTCCAATTTATCTATATCGTATAATTTTATGTAGCACCTTATTATATATAACACGATTTGTTGTAGGACAGCTTTTATAACAATTTTAATAGGTTACCTTGTTTATTGTAAATTATTAAGTAAAACGACACTCAATTAATATTTACATGTTTTAAATAAATATTTCTAAATGGCAATAACTTTTACACCAAATAATTTATTTTGGGATAATGTGCTATATATTTTTGTTACAGGTTTAAAAGTAAATACGTCACTATACGTGCTTGACAGAAGCACTGTATGGATAAGGATCTTCCAAGTTTCGTCACACTGTAACACATGAACACAGTTGTATACATGTGTTACATACAACTATTATAGTTCCAATTTATCTATATCGTATAACGTAATGTAGCACCTTATTATATATAACACGATTTGTTGTAGGACACCTTTTACAACAATTATAATAGGTTACCTTGTTTATTGTAAATTATTGAGTAAAACGACACTCAATTAATATTTACATGTTTTAAATAAATATTTCTAAATGGCAGTCACTTTTACACCAAATAATTTATTTTGGGATAATGTGCTATATATTTTTGTTACAGGTTTAAAAGTAAATACGTCACTATAAGTGCTTGACAGAAGCAATGTATGGATAAGGATCTTCCAAGTTTCGTCACACTGTAACACATGAACACAGTTGTATACATGTGTTACATACAACTATTATAGTTCCAATTTATCTATATCGTATAATTTAATGTAGCACCTTATTATATATAACACGATTTGTTGTAGGACAGCTTTTATAACAATTATAATAGGTTACCTTGTTTATTGTAAATTATTGAGTAAAACGACACTCAATTAATATTTACATGTTTTAAATAAATATTTCTAAATGGCAGTCACTTTTACACCAAATAATTTATTTTGGGATAATGTGCTATATATTTTTGTTACAGGTTTAAAAGTAAATACGTCACTATAAGTGCTTGACAGAAGCAATGTATGGATAAATATCTTCCAAGTTTCGTCACACTGTAACACATGAACACAGTTGTATACACGTGTTACATACAACTATTATAGTTCCAATTTATCTATATCGTCTAACTTAATGTAGCACCTTATTATATATAACACGATTTGTTGTAGGACAGCTTTTATAACAATTATAATAGGTTACCTTGTTTATTGTAAATTATTGAGTAAAACGACACTCAATTAATATTTACATGTTTTAAATAAGTATTTCTAAATAGCAATAACTTTTACACCAAATAATTTATTTTGGGATAATGTGCTATATATTTTTGTTACAGGTTTAAAAGTAAATACGTCACTATACGTGCTTGACAGAAGCACTGTATGGATAAGGATATTCCAAGTTTCGTCACACTGTAACACATGAACACAGTTGTATACACGTGTTACATACAACTATTATAGTTCCAATTTATCTATATCGTATAATTTAATGTAGCACCTTATTATATATAACACGATTTGTTGTAGGACAGCTTTTATAACAATTATAATAGGTTACCTTGTTTATTGTAAATTATTGAGTAAAACTACACTCAATTAATATTTACATGTTATAAATAAATATTTCTAAATGGCAGTCACTTTTACACCAAATAATTTATTTTGGGATAATGTGCTATATATTTTTGTTACAGGTTTAAAAGTAAATACGTCACTATAAGTGCTTGACAGAAGCAATGTATGGATAAATATCTTCCAAGTTTCGTCACACTGTAACACATGAACACAATTGTATACATGTGTCACATACAACTATTATAGTTCCAATTTATCTATATCGTATAATTTTATGTAGCACCTTATTATATATAACACGATTTGTTGTAGGACAGCTTTTATAACAATTATAATAGGTTACCTTGTTTATTGTAAATTATTGAGTAAAACGACACTCAATTAATATTTACATGTTTTAAATAAATATTTCTAAATAGCAATAACTTTTACACCAAATAATTTATTTTGGGATAATGTGCTATTTATATTTTAGTTACAGGTTTAAAAGTAAATACGTCACTATAAGTGCTTGACAGAAGCACTGTATGGATAAGGATCTTCCAAGTTTCGTCACACTGTAACACATGAACACATTTGTATACATGTGTTACATACAACTATTATAGTTCCAATTTATCTATATCGTATAATTTAATGTAGCACCTTATTATATATAACACGATTTGTTGTAGGACAGCCTTTATAACAATTATAATAGGTTACCTTGTTTATTGTAAATTATTGAGTAAAACTACACTCAATTAATATTTACATGTTTTAAATAAATATTTCTAAATAGCAATAACTTTTACACCAAATAATTTATTTTGGGATAATGTGCTATATATTTTTGTTACAGGTTTAAAAGTAAATACGTCACTATACGTGCTTGACAGAAGCACTGTATGGATAAGGATCTTCCAAGTTTCGTCACACTGTAACATATGAACACAGTTGTATACACGTGTTACATACAACTATTATAGTTCCAATTTATCTATATCGTATAATGTAATGTAGCACCTTATTATATATAACACGATTTGTTGTAGGACAGCTTTTATAACAATTATAATAGGTTACCTTGTTTATTGTAAATTATTGAGTAAAACGACACTCAATTAATATTTACATGTTTTAAATAAATATTTCTAAATAGCAATAACTTTTACACCAAATAATTTATTTTGGGATAATGTGCTATATATTTTTGTTACAGGTTTAAAAGTAAATACGTCACTATACGTGCTTGACAGAAGCACTGTATGGATAAGGATCTTCCAAATTTCGTCACAATGTAACACATGAACACAGTTGTATACACGTGTTACATACAACTATTATAGTTCCAATTTATCTATATCGTATAATTTAATGTAGCACCTTATTATATATAACACTATTTGTTGTAGGACACCTTTTATAACAATTATAATAGGTTACCTTGTTTATTGTAAATTATTGAGTAAAACGACACTCAATTAATATTTACATGTTTTAAATAAATATTTCTAAATGGCAGTCACTTTTACACCAAATAATTTATTTTGGGATAATGTGCTATATATTTTTGTTACAGGTTTAAAAGTAAATACGTCACTATAAGTGCTTGACAGAAGCAATGTATGGATAAGGATCTTCCAAGTTTCGTCACACTGTAACACATGAACACAGTTGTATACATGTGTTACATACAACTATTATAGTTCCAATTTATCTATATCGTATAATTTAATGTAGCACCTTATTATATATAACACGATTTGTTGTAGGACAGCTTTTATAACAATTATAATAGGTTACCTTGTTTATTGTAAATTATTGAGTAAAACGACACTCAATTAATATTTACATGTTTTAAATAAATATTTCTAAATGGCAGTCACTTTTACACCAAATAATTTATTTTGGGATAATGTGCTATATATTTTTGTTACAGGTTTAAAAGTAAATACGTCACTAAAGTGCTTGACAGAAGCAATGTATAGATAAGGATCTTCCAAGTTTCGTCACACTGTAACACATGAACACAGTTGTATACATGTGTTACATACAACTATTATAGTTCCAATTTATCTATATCGTATAATTTAATGTAGCACCTTATTATATATAAAACCGATTTGTTGTAGGACAGCCTTTATAACAATTATAATAGGTTACCTTGTTTATTGTAAATTATTGAGTAAAACTACACTCAATTAATATTCACATGTTTTAAATAAATATTTCTAAATAGCAATAACTTTTACACCAAATAATTTATTTTGGGATAATGTGCTATATATTTTTGTTACAGGTTTAAAAGTAAATACGTCACTATACGTGCTTGACAGAAGCACTGTATGGATAAGGATCTTCCAAGTTTCGTCACACTGTAACACATAAACACAGTTGTATACATGTGTTACATACAACTATTATAGTTCCAATTTATCTATATCGTATAACTTAATGTAGCACCTTATTATATATAACACGATTTGTTGTAGGACAGCTTTTATAACAATTATAATAGGTTACCTTGTTTATTGTAAATTATTGAGTAAAACGACACTCAATTAATATTTACATGTTTTAAATAAGTATTTCTAAATAGCAATAACTTTTACACCAAATAATTTATTTTGGGATGATGTGCTATATATTTTTGTTACAGGTTTAAAAGTAAATACGTCACTATAAGTGCTTGACAGAAGCACTGTATGGATAAGGATCTTCCAAGTTTAGTCACACTGTAACACATGAACACAGTTGTATACATGTGTTACATACACCTATTATAGTTCCAATTTATCTATATCGTATAATTTAATGTAGCACCTTATTATATATAACACGATTTGTTGTAGGACAGCTTTTATAACAATTTTAATAGGTTACCTTGTTTATTGTAAATTATTAAGTAAAACGACACTCAATTAATATTTACATGTTTTAAATAAATATTTCTAAATGGCAATAACTTTTACACCAAATAATTTATTTTGGGATAATGTGCTATATATTTTTGTTACAGGTTTAAAAGTAAATACGTCACTATACGTGCTTGACAGAAGCACTGTATGGATAAGGATCTTCCAAGTTTCGTCACACTGTAACACATGAACACAGTTGTATACATGTGTTACATACAACTATTATAGTTCCAATTTATCTATATCGTATAACGTAATGTAGCACCTTATTATATATAACACGATTTGTTGTAGGACAGCTTTTACAACAATTATAATAGGTTACCTTGTTTATTGTAAATTATTGAGTAAAACGACACTCAATTAATATTTACATGTTTTAAATAAATATTTCTAAATGGCAGTCACTTTTACACCAAATAATTTATTTTGGGATAATGTGCTATATATTTTTGTTACAGGTTTAAAAGTAAATACGTCACTATAAGTGCTTGACAGAAGCAATGTATGGATAAGGATCTTCCAAGTTTCGTCACACTGTAACACATGAACACAGTTGTATACATGTGTTACATACAACTATTATAGTTCCAATTTATCTATATCGTATAATTTAATGTAGCACCTTATTATATATAACACGATTTGTTGTAGGACAGCTTTTATAACAATTATAATAGGTTACCTTGTTTATTGTAAATTATTGAGTAAAACGACACTCAATTAATATTTACATGTTTTAAATAAATATTTCTAAATGGCAGTCACTTTTACACCAAATAATTTATTTTGGGATAATGTGCTATATATTTTTGTTACAGGTTTAAAAGTAAATACGTCACTATACGTGCTTGACAGAAGCAATGTATGGATAAGGATCTTCCAAGTTTCGTCACACTGTAACACATGAACACAGTTGTATACACGTGTTACATACAACTATTATAGTTCCAATTTATCTATATCGTCTAACTTAATGTAGCACGTTATTATATATAACACGATTTGTTGTAGGACAGCTTTTATAACAATTATAATAGGTTACCTTGTTTATTATAAAAATTATTGAGTAAAACGACACTCAATTAATATTTACATGTTTTAAATAAGTATTTCTAAATAGCAATAACTTTTACACCAAATAATTTTTTTTGGGATAATGTGCTATATATTTTTGTTACAGGTTTAAAAATCAATACGTCACTATACGTGCTTGACAGAAGCACTGTATGCATAAGGATCTTCCAAGTTTCGTCACACTGTAACACATGAACACAGTTGTATACATGTGTTACATACAACTATTATAGTTCCAATTTATCTATATCGTATAATTTAATGTAGCACCTTATTATATATAACACGATTTGTTGTAGGACAGCTTTTATAACAATTATAATAGGTTACCTTGTTTATTGTAAATTATTGAGTAAAACTACACTCAATTAATATTTACATGTTATAAATAAATATTTCTAAATGGCAGTCACTTTTACACCAAATAATTTATTTTGGGATAATGTGCTATATATTTTTGTTACAGGTTTAAAAGTAAATACGTCACTATAAGTGCTTGACAGAAGCAATGTATGGATAAATATCTTCCAAGTTTCGTCACACTGTAACACATGAACACAATTGTATACATGTGTCACATACAACTATTATAGTTCCAATTTATCTATATCGTATAATTTTATGTAGCACCTTATTATATATAACACGATTTGTTGTAGGACAGCTTTTATAACAATTATAATAGGTTACCTTGTTTATTGTAAATTATTGAGTAAAACGACACTCAATTAATATTTACATGTTTTAAATAAGTATTTCTAAATAGCAATAACTTTTACACCAAATAATTTATTTTGGGATAATGTGCTATATATTTTTGTTACAGGTTTAAAAGTAAATACGTCACTATAAGTGCTTGACAGAAGCACTGTATGGATAAGGATCTTCCAAGTTTAGTCACACTGTAACACATGAACACAGTTGTATACATGTGTTACATACACCTATTATAGTTCCAATTTATCTATATCGTATAATTTAATGTAGCACCTTATTATATATAACACGATTTGTTGTAGGACAGCTTTTATAACAATTTTAATAGGTTACCTTGTTTATTGTAAATTATTAAGTAAAACGACACTCAATTAATATTTACATGTTTTAAATAAATATTTCTAAATGGCAATAACTTTTACACCAAATAATTTATTTTGGGATAATGTGCTATATATTTTTGTTACAGGTTTAAAAGTAAATACGTCACTATACGTGCTTGACAGAAGCACTGTATGGATAAGGATCTTCCAAGTTTCGTCACACTGTAACACATGAACACAGTTGTATACATGTGTTACATACAACTATTATAGTTCCAATTTATCTATATCGTATAACGTAATGTAGCACCTTATTATATATAACACGATTTGTTGTAGGACACCTTTTACAACAATTATAATAGGTTACCTTGTTTATTGTAAATTATTGAGTAAAACGACACTCAATTAATATTTACATGTTTTAAATAAATATTTCTAAATGGCAGTCACTTTTACACCAAATAATTTATTTTGGGATAATGTGCTATATATTTTTGTTACAGGTTTAAAAGTAAATACGTCACTATAAGTGCTTGACAGAAGCAATGTATGGATAAATATCTTCCAAGTTTCGTCACACTGTAACACATGAACACAATTGTATACATGTGTCACATACAACTATTATAGTTCCAATTTATCTATATCGTATAATTTTATGTAGCACCTTATTATATATAACACGATTTGTTGTAGGACAGCTTTTATAACAATTATAATAGGTTACCTTGTTTATTGTAAATTATTGAGTAAAACGACACTCAATTAATATTTACATGTTTTAAATAAATATTTCTAAATAGCAATAACTTTTACACCAAATAATTTATTTTGGGATAATGTGCTATTTATATTTTAGTTACAGGTTTAAAAGTAAATACGTCACTATACGTGCTTGACAGAAGCACTGTATGGATAAGGATCTTCCAAGTTTCGTCACACTGTAACACATGAACACAGTTGTATACATGTGTTACATACAACTATTATAGTTCCAATTTATCTATATCGTATAATTTAATGTAGCACCTTATTATATATAACACGATTTGTTGTAGGACAGCCTTTATAACAATTATAATAGGTTACCTTGTTTATTGTAAATTATTGAGTAAAACTACACTCAATTAATATTTACATGTTTTAAATAAATATTTCTAAATAGCAATAACTTTTACACCAAATAATTTATTTTGGGATAATGTGCTATATATTTTTGTTACAGGTTTAAAAGTAAATACGTCACTATACGTGCTTGACAGAAGCACTGTATGGATAAGGATCTTCCAAGTTTCGTCACACTGTAACACATGAACACAGTTGTATACACGTGTTACATACAACTATTATAGTTCCAATTTATCTATATCGTATAATGTAATGTAGCACCTTATTATATATAACACGATTTGTTGTAGGACAGCTTTTATAACAATTATAATAGGTTACCTTGTTTATTGTAAATTATTGAGTAAAACGACACTCAATTAATATTTACATGTTTTAAATAAATATTTCTAAATAGCAATAACTTTTACACCAAATAATTTATTTTGGGATAATGTGCTATATATTTTTGTTACAGGTTTAAAAGTAAATACGTCACTATACGTGCTTGACAGAAGCACTGTATGGATAAGGATCTTCCAAATTTCGTCACAATGTAACACATGAACACAGTTGTATACACGTGTTACATACAACTATTATAGTTCCAATTTATCTATATCGTATAATTTAATGTAGCACCTTATTATATATAACACTATTTGTTGTAGGACACCTTTTATAACAATTATAATAGGTTACCTTGTTTATTGTAAATTATTGAGTAAAACGACACTCAATTAATATTTACATGTTTTAAATAAATATTTCTAAATGGCAGTCACTTTTACACCAAATAATTTATTTTGGGATAATGTGCTATATATTTTTGTTACAGGTTTAAAAGTAAATACGTCACTATACGTGCTTGACAGAAGCAATGTATGGATAAGGATCTTCCAAGTTTCGTCACACTGTAACACATGAACACAGTTGTATACATGTGTTACATACAACTATTATAGTTCCAATTTATCTATATCGTATAATTTAATGTAGCACCTTATTATATATAACACGATTTGTTGTAGGACAGCTTTTATAACAATTATAATAGGTTACCTTGTTTATTGTAAATTATTGAGTAAAACGACACTCAATTAATATTTACATGTTTTAAATAAATATTTCTAAATGGCAGTCACTTTTACACCAAATAATTTATTTTGGGATAATGTGCTATATATTTTTGTTACAGGTTTAAAAGTAAATACGTCACTATACGTGCTTGACAGAAGCAATGTATGGATAAGGATCTTCCAAGTTTCGTTACACTGTAACACATAAACACAGTTGTATACATGTGTTACATACAACTATTATAGTTCCAATTTATCTATATCGTATAACTTAATGTAGCACCTTATTATATATAACACGATTTGTTGTAGGACAGCTTTTATAACAATTATAATAGGTTACGTTGTTTATTGTAAATTATTGAGTAAAACGACACTCAATTAATATTTACATGTTTTAAATAAATATTTCTAAATGGCAGTCACTTTCACACCAAATAATTTATTTTGGGATAATGTGCTATATATTTTTGTTACAGGTTTAAAAGTAAATACGTCACTATACGTGCTTGACAGAAGCAATGTATGGATAAGGATCTTCCAAGTTTCGTCACACTGTAACACATAAACACAGTTGTATACATGTGTTACATACAACTATTATAGTTCCAATTTATCTATATCGTATAACTTAATGTAGCACCTTATTATATATAACACGATTTGTTGTAGGACAGCTTTTATAACAATTATAATAGGTTACCTTGTTTATTGTAAATTATTGAGTAAAACGACACTCAATTAATATTTACATGTTTTAAATAAGTATTTCTAAATAGCAATAACTTTTACACCAAATAATTTATTTTGGGATAATGTGCTATATATTTTTGTTACAGGTTTAAAAGTAAATACGTCACTATAAGTGCTTGACAGAAGCACTGTATGGATAAGGATCTTCCAAGTTTAGTCACACTGTAACACATGAACACAGTTGTATACATGTGTTACATACAACTATTATAGTTCCAATTTATCTATATCGTATAATTTAATGTAGCACCTTATTATATATAACACGATTTGTTGTAGGACAGCTTTTATAACAATTATAATAGGTTACCTTGTTTATTGTAAATTATTAAGTAAAACGACACTCAATTAATATTTACATGTTTTAAATAAATATTTCTAAATGGCAATAACTTTTACACCAAATAATTTATTTTGGGATAATGTGCTATATATTTTTGTTACAGGTTTAAAAGTAAATACGTCACTATACGTGCTTGACAGAAGCACTGTATGGATAAGGATCTTCCAAGTTTCGTCACACTGTAACACATGAACACAGTTGTATACATGTGTTACATACAACTATTATAGTTCCAATTTATCTATATCGTATAACGTAATGTAGCACCTTATTATATATAACACGATTTGTTGTAGGACAGCTTTTACAACAATTATAATAGGTTACCTTGTTTATTGTAAATTATTGAGTAAAACGACACTCAATTAATATTTACATGTTTTAAATAAATTATTCTAAATGGCAGTCACTTTTACACCAAATAATTTATTTTGGGATAATGTGCTATATATTTTTGTTACAGGTTTAAAAGTAAATACGTCACTATAAGTGCTTGACAGAAGCAATATATGGATAAGGATCTTCCAAGTTTCGTCACACTGTAACACATGAACACAGTTGTATACATGTGTTACATACAACTATTATAGTTCCAATTTATCTATATCGTATAATTTAATGTAGCACCTTATTATATATAACACGATTTGTTGTAGGACAGCTTTTATAACAATTATAATAGGTTACCTTGTTTATTGTAAATTATTGAGTAAAACGACACTCAATTAATATTTACATGTTTTAAATAAATATTTCTAAATGGCAGTCACTTTTACACCAAATAATTTATTTTGGGATAATGTGCTATATATTTTTGTTACAGGTTTAAAAGTAAATACGTCACTATACGCGCTTGACAAAGGAATGTATGGATAAGGATCTTCCAAGTTTCGTCACACTGTAACACATGAACACAGTTGTATACACGTGTTACATACAACTATTATAGTTCCAATTTATCTATATCGTCTAACTTAATGTAGCACCTTATTATATATAACACGATTTGTTGTAGGACAGCTTTTATAACAATTATAATAGGTTACCTTGTTTATTGTAAATTATTAAGTAAAACGACACTCAATTAATATTTACATGTTTTAAATAAATATTTCTAAATGGCAATAACTTTTACACCAAATATTTTATTTTGGGATAATGTGCTATATATTTTTGTTACACGTTTAAAAGTAAATACGTCACTATACGTGCTTGACAGAAGCACTGTATGGATAAGGATCTTCCAAGTTTAGTCACACTGTAACACATGAACACAGTTGTATACATGTGTTACATACAACTATTATAGTTCCAATTTATCTATATCGTATAATTTAATGTAGCACCTTATTATATATAACACGATTTGTTGTAGGACAGCCTTTATAACAATTATAATAGGTTACCTTGTTTATTGTAAATTATTGAGTAAAACGACACTCAATTAATATTTACATGTTTTAAAAAAATATTTCTAAATAGCAATAACTTTTACACCAAATAATTTATTTTGGGATAATGTGCTATATATTTTTGTTACAGGTTTAAAAGTAAATACGTCACTATACGTGCTTGACAGAAGCACTGTATGGATAAGGATCTTCCAAGTTTCGTCACACTGTAACACATGAACACAGTTGTATACATGTGTTACATACAACTATTATAGTTCCAATTTATCTATATCGTATAATTTTATGTAGCATCTTATTATATATAACACGATTTGTTGTAGGACAGCTTTTATAACAATTATAATAGGTTACCTTGTTTATTGTAAATTATTGAGTAAAACGACACTCAATTAATATTTACATGTTTTAAATAAGTATTTCTAAATAGCAATAACTTTTACACCAAATAATTTATTTTGGGATAATGTGCTATATATTTTTGTTACAGGTTTAAAAGTAAATACGTCACTATACGTGCTTGACAGATGCACTGTATGGATAAGGATCTTCCAAGTTTCGTCACACTGTAACACATGAACACAGTTGTATACACGTGTTACATACAACTATTATAGTTCCAATTTATCTATATCGTATAATTTAATGTAGCACCTTATTATATATAACACGATTTGTTGTAGGACAGCCTTTATAACAATTATAATAGGTTACCTTGTTTATTGTAAATTATTGAGTAAAACGACACTCAATTATTATTTACATGTTTTAAATAAATATTTCTAAATAGCAATAACTTTTACACCAAATAATTTATTTTGGGATAATGTGCTATATATTTTTGTTACAGGTTTAAAAGTAAATACGTCACTATACGTGCTTGACAGAAGCACTGTATGGATAAGGATCTTCCAAGTTTCGTCACACTGTTACACATGAACACAGTTGTATACACGTGTTACATACAACTATTATAGTTCCAATTTATCTATATCGTATAATTTAATGTAGCACCTTATTATATATAACACGATTTGTTGTAGGACAGCTTTTATAACAATTATAATAGGTTACCTTGTTTATTGTAAATTATTGAGTAAAACGACACTCAATTAATATTTACATGTTTTAAATAAATATTTCTAAATAGCAATAACTTTTACACCAAATAATTTATTTTGGGATAATGTGCTATATATTTTTGTTACAGGTTTAAAAGTAAATACGTCACTATACGTGCTTGACAGAAGCACTGTATGGATAAGGATCTTCCAAGTTTCGTCACACTGTAACACATGAACACAGTTGTATACATGTGTTACATACAACTATTATAGTTCCAATTTATCTATATCGTATAATTTAATGTAGCACCTTATTATATATAACACGATTTGTTGTAGGACAGCTTTTATAACAATTATAATAGGTTACCTTGTTTATTGTAAATTATTGAGTAAAATGACACTCAATTAATATTTACATGTTTTAAATAAATATTTTTAAATGGCAGTCACTTTTACACCAAATAATTTATTTTGGGATAATGTGCTATATATTATTGTTACAGGTTTAAAAGTAAATACGTCACTATACGTGCTTGACAGAAGCAATGTATGGATAAGGATCTTCCAAGTTTCGTCACACTGAAACACATAAACACAGTTGTATACATGTGTTACATACAACTATTATAGTTCCAATTTATCTATATCGTATAACTTAATGTACCACCTTATTATATATAACACGATTTGTTGTAGGACAGCTTTTATAACAATTATAATAGGTTACCTTGTTTATTGTAAATTATTGAGTAAAACGACACTCAATTAATATTTACATGTTTTAATTAAATATTTCTAAATGGCACTCACTTTTACACCAAATAATTTATTTTGGGATAATGTGCTATATATTTTTGTTACAGGTTTAAAAGTAAATACGTCACTATACGTGCTTGACAGAAGCACTGTATGGATAAGGATCTTCCAAGTTTCGTCACACTGTAACACATGAACACAGTTGTATACTTGTGTTACGTACAACTATTATAGTTCCAATTTATCTATATCGTATAATTTAATGTAGCACCTTATTATATATAACACGATTTGTTGTAGGACAGCCTTTATAACAATTATAATAGGTTACCTTGTTTATTGTAAATTATTGAGTAAAACGACACTCAATTAATATTTACATGTTTTAAATAAATATTTCTAAATAGCAATAACTTTTACACCAAATAATTTATTTTGGGATAATGTGCTATATATTTTTGTTACAGGTTTAAAAGTAAATACGTCACTATACGTGCTTGACAGAAGCACTGTATGGATAAGGATGTTCCAAGTATCGTCACACTGTAACACATGAACACAGTTGTATACACGTGTTACATACAACTATTATAGTTCCAATTTATCTATATCGTATAATTTAATGTATCACCTTATTATATATAACACGATTTGTTGTAGGACAGCTTTTATAACAATTATAATAGGTTACCTTGTTTATTGTAAATTATTGGGTAAAAAGACACTCAATTAATATTTACATGTTTTAAATAAATATTTCTAAATGGCTGTCACTTTTACACCAAATAATTTATTTTGGGATAATGTGCTATATATTTTTGTTACAGGTTTAAAAGTAAATACGTCACTATACGTGCTTGACAGAAGCACTGTATGGATAAGGATCTTCCAAGTTTCGTCACACTGTAACACATGAACACAGTTGTATACACGTGTTACATACAACTATTATAGTTCCAATTTATCTATATCCTATAATTTAATGTAGCACCTTATTATATATAACACGATTTGTTGTAGGACACCTTTTATAACAATTATAATAGGTTACCTTGTTTATTGTAAATTATTGAGTAAAACGACACTCAATTAATATTTACATGTTTTAAATAAATATTTCTAAATGGCAGTCACTTTTACACCAAATAATTTATTTTGGGATAATGTGCTATATATTTTTGTTACAGGTTTAAAAGTAAATACGTCACTATAAGTGCTTGACAGAAGCAATGTATGGATAAGGATCTTCGAATTTTCTTCACACTGTAACACATGAACACAGTTGTATACATGTGTTACATACAACTATTATAGTTCCAATTTATCTATATCGTATAATTTAATGTAGCACCTTATTATATATAACACGATTTGTTGTAGGACAGCTTTTATAACAATTATAATAGGTTACCTTGTTTATTGTAAATTATTGGGTAAAAAGACACTCAATTAATATTTACATGTTTTAAATAAATATTTCTAAATGGCTGTCACTTTTACACCAAATAATTTATTTTGGGATAATGTGCTATATATTTTTGTTACAGGTTTAAAAGTAAATACGTCACTATACGTGCTTGACAGAAGCAATGTATGGATAAGGATCTTCCAAGTTTCGTTACACTGTAACACATAAACACAGTTGTATACATGTGTTACATACAACTATTATAGTTCCAATTTATCTATATCGTATAACTTAATGTAGCACCTTATTATATATAACACGATTTGTTGTAGGACAGCTTTTATAACAATTATAATAGGTTACGTTGTTTATTGTAAATTATTGAGTAAAACGACACTCAATTAATATTTACATGTTTTAAATAAATATTTCTAAATGGCAGTCACTTTTACACCAAATAATTTATTTTGGGATAATGTGCTATATATTTTTGTTACAGGTTTAAAAGTAAATACGTCACTATACGTGCTTGTCAGAAGCAATGTATGGATAAGGATCTTCCAAGTTTCGTCACACTGTAACACATAAACACAGTTGTATACATGTGTTACATACAACTATTATAGTTCCAATTTATCTATATCGTATAACTTAATGTAGCACCTTATTATATATAACACGATTTGTTGTAGGACAGCTTTTATAACAATTATAATAGGTTACCTTGTTTATTGTAAATTATTGAGTAAAACGACACTCAATTAATATTTACATGTTTTAAATAAGTATTTCTAAATAGCAATAACTTTTAGACCAAATAATTTATTTTGGGATAATGTACTATATATTTTTGTTACAGGTTTAAAAGTAAATACGTCACTATAAGTGCTTGACAGAAGCACTGTATGGATAAGGATCTTCCAAGTTTAGTCACACTGTAACACATGAACACAGTTGTATACATGTGTTACATACAACTATTATAGTTCCAATTTATCTATATCGTATAATTTAATGTAGCACCTTATTATATATAACACGATTTGTTGTAGGACAGCTTTTATAACAATTATAATAGGTTACCTTGTTTATTGTAAATTATTAAGTAAAACGACACTCAATTAATATTTACATGTTTTAAATAAATATTTCTAAATGGCAATAACTTTTACACCAAATAATTTATTTTGGGATAATGTGCTATATATTTTTGTTACAGGTTTAAAAGTAAATACGTCACTATACGTGCTTGACAGAAGCACTGTATGGATAAGGATCTTCCAAGTTTCGTCACACTGTAACACATGAACACAGTTGTATACATGTGTTACATACAACTATTATAGTTCCAATTTATCTATATCGTATAACGTAATGTAGCACCTTATTATATATAACACGATTTGTTGTAGGACAGCTTTTACAACAATTATAATAGGTTACCTTGTTTATTGTAAATTATTGAGTAAAACGACACTCAATTAATATTTACATGTTTTAAATAAATTATTCTAAATGGCAGTCACTTTTACACCAAATAATTTATTTTGGGATAATGTGCTATATATTTTTGTTACAGGTTTAAAAGTAAATACGTCACTATAAGTGCTTGACAGAAGCAATATATGGATAAGGATCTTCCAAGTTTCGTCACACTGTAACACATGAACACAGTTGTATACATGTGTTACATACAACTATTATAGTTCCAATTTATCTATATCGTATAATTTAATGTAGCACCTTATTATATATAACACGATTTGTTGTAGGACAGCTTTTATAACAATTATAATAGGTTACCTTGTTTATTGTAAATTATTGAGTAAAACGACACTCAATTAATATTTACATGTTTTAAATAAATATTTCTAAATGGCTGTCACTTTTACACCAAATAATTTATTTTGGGATAATGTGCTATATATTTTTGTTACAGGTTTAAAAGTAAATACGTCACTATACGCGCTTGACAGAAGCAATGTATGGATAAGGATCTTCCAAGTTTCGTCACACTGTAACACATGAACACAGTTGTATACACGTGTTACATACAACTATTATAGTTCCAATTTATCTATATCGTCTAACTTAATGTAGCACCTTATTATATATAACACGATTTGTTGTAGGACAGCTTTTATAACAATTATAATAGGTTACCTTGTTTATTGTAAATTATTGAGTAAAACGACACTCAATTAATATTTACATGTTTTAAATAAATATTTCTAAATGGCAGTCACTTTTACACCAAATAATTTATTTTGGGATAATGTGCTATATATTTTTGTTACAGGTTTAAAAGTAAATACGTCACTATACGTGCTTGACAGAAGCACTGTATGGATAAGGATCTTCCAAGTTTCGTCACACTGTAACACATGAACACAGTTGTATACATGTGTTACATACAACTATTATAGTTCCAATTTATCTATATCGTATAATTTTATGTAGCATCTTATTATATATAACACGATTTGTTGTAGGACAGCTTTTATAACAATTATAATAGGTTACCTTGTTTATTGTAAATTATTGAGTAAAACGACACTCAATTAATATTTACATGTTTTAAATAAGTATTTCTAAATAGCAATAACTTTTACACCAAATAATTTATTTTGGGATAATGTGCTATATATTTTTGTTACAGGTTTAAAAGTAAATACGTCACTATACGTGCTTGACAGATGCACTGTATGGATAAGGATCTTCCAAGTTTCGTCACACTGTAACACATGAACACAGTTGTATACACGTGTTACATACAACTATTATAGTTCCAATTTATCTATATCGTATAATTTAATGTAGCACCTTATTATATATAACACGATTTGTTGTAGGACAGCCTTTATAACAATTATAATAGGTTACCTTGTTTATTGTAAATTATTGAGTAAAACGACACTCAATTAATATTTACATGTTTTAAATAAATATTTCTAAATAGCAATAACTTTTACACCAAATAATTTATTTTGGGATAATGTGCTATATATTTTTGTTACAGGTTTAAAAGTAAATACGTCACTATACGTGCTTGACAGAAGCACTGTATGGATAAGGATCTTCCAAGTTTCGTCACACTGTTACACATGAACACAGTTGTATACACGTGTTACATACAACTATTATAGTTCCAATTTATCTATATCGTATAATTTAATGTAGCACCTTATTATATATAACACGATTTGTTGTAGGACAGCTTTTATAACAATTATAATAGGTTACCTTGTTTATTGTAAATTATTGAGTAAAACGACACTCAATTAATATTTACATGTTTTAAATAAATATTTCTAAATAGCAATAACTTTTACACCAAATAATTTATTTTGGGATAATGTGCTATATATTTTTGTTACAGGTTTAAAAGTAAATACGTCACTATACGTGCTTGACAGAAGCACTGTATGGATAAGGATCTTCCAAGTTTCGTCACACTGTAACACATGAACACAGTTGTATACATGTGTTACATACAACTATTATAGTTCCAATTTATCTATATCGTATAATTTAATGTAGCACCTTATTATATATAACACGATTTGTTGTAGGACAGCTTTTATAACAATTATAATAGGTTACCTTGTTTATTGTAAATTATTGAGTAAAATGACACTCAATTAATATTTACATGTTTTAAATAAATATTTTTAAATGGCAGTCACTTTTACACCAAATAATTTATTTTGGGATAATGTGCTATATATTATTGTTACAGGTTTAAAAGTAAATACGTCACTATACGTGCTTGACAGAAGCAATGTATGGATAAGGATCTTCCAAGTTTCGTCACACTGAAACACATAAACACAGTTGTATACATGTGTTACATACAACTATTATAGTTCCAATTTATCTATATCGTATAACTTAATGTACCACCTTATTATATATAACACGATTTGTTGTAGGACAGCTTTTATAACAATTATAATAGGTTACCTTGTTTATTGTAAATTATTGAGTAAAACGACACTCAATTAATATTTACATGTTTTAATTAAATATTTCTAAATGGCACTCACTTTTACACCAAATAATTTATTTTGGGATAATGTGCTATATATTTTTGTTACAGGTTTAAAAGTAAATACGTCACTATACGTGCTTGACAGAAGCACTGTATGGATAAGGATCTTCCAAGTTTCGTCACACTGTAACACATGAACACAGTTGTATACTTGTGTTACGTACAACTATTATAGTTCCAATTTATCTATATCGTATAATTTAATGTAGCACCTTATTATATATAACACGATTTGTTGTAGGACAGCCTTTATAACAATTATAATAGGTTACCTTGTTTATTGTAAATTATTGAGTAAAACGACACTCAATTAATATTTACATGTTTTAAATAAATATTTCTAAATAGCAATAACTTTTACACCAAATAATTTATTTTGGGATAATGTGCTATATATTTTTGTTACAGGTTTAAAAGTAAATACGTCACTATACGTGCTTGACAGAAGCACTGTATGGATAAGGATGTTCCAAGTTTCGTCACACTGTAACACATGAACACAGTTGTATACACGTGTTACATACAACTATTATAGTTCCAATTTATCTATATCGTATAATTTAATGTATCACCTTATTATATATAACACGATTTGTTGTAGGACAGCTTTTATAACAATTATAATAGGTTACCTTGTTTATTGTAAATTATTGGGTAAAAAGACACTCAATTAATATTTACATGTTTTAAATAAATATTTCTAAATGGCTGTCACTTTTACACCAAATAATTTATTTTGGGATAATGTGCTATATATTTTTGTTACAGGTTTAAAAGTAAATACGTCACTATACGTGCTTGACAGAAGCACTGTATGGATAAGGATCTTCCAAGTTTCGTCACACTGTAACACATGAACACAGTTGTATACACGTGTTACATACAACTATTATAGTTCCAATTTATCTATATCCTATAATTTAATGTAGCACCTTATTATATATAACACGATTTGTTGTAGGACACCTTTTATAACAATTATAATAGGTTACCTTGTTTATTGTAAATTATTGAGTAAAACGACACTCAATTAATATTTACATGTTTTAAATAAATATTTCTAAATGGCAGTCACTTTTACACCAAATAATTTATTTTGGGATAATGTGCTATATATTTTTGTTACAGGTTTAAAAGTAAATACGTCACTATAAGTGCTTGACAGAAGCAATGTATGGATAAGGATCTTCGAATTTTCTTCACACTGTAACACATGAACACAGTTGTATACATGTGTTACATACAACTATTATAGTTCCAATTTATCTATATCGTATAATTTAATGTAGCACCTTATTATATATAACACGATTTGTTGTAGGACAGCTTTTATAACAATTATAATAGGTTACCTTGTTTATTGTAAATTATTGGGTAAAAAGACACTCAATTAATATTTACATGTTTTAAATAAATATTTCTAAATGGCTGTCACTTTTACACCAAATAATTTATTTTGGGATAATGTGCTATATATTTTTGTTACAGGTTTAAAAGTAAATACGTCACTATACGTGCTTGACAGAAGCACTGTATGGATAAGGATCTTCCAAGTTTCGTCACACTGTAACACATGAACAGTGTTGTATACATGTGTTACATACAACTATTATAGTTCCAATTTATCTATATCGTATAATTTAATGTAGCACCTTATTATATATAACACGATTTGTTGTAGGACAGCTTTTATAACAATTATAATAGGTTACCTTGTTTATTGTAAATTATTGAGTAAAACGACACTCAATTAATATTTACATGTTTTAAATAAATATTTCTAAATAGCAATAACTTTTACACCAAATAATTTATTTTGGGATAATGTGCTATATATTTTTGTTACAGGTTTAAAAGTAAATACGTCACTATACGTGCTGACAGAAGCACTGTATGGATAAGGATCTTCCAAGTTTCGTCACACTGTAACACATGAACACAGTTGTATACATGTGTTACATACAACTGTTATAGTTCCAATTTATCTATATCGTATAATTTAATGTAGCACCTTATTATATATAACACGAT
The DNA here is from genome assembly GCA_036971475.1 of Prosapia bicincta. Classification (NCBI taxonomy): domain Eukaryota; kingdom Metazoa; phylum Arthropoda; class Insecta; order Hemiptera; family Cercopidae; genus Prosapia; species Prosapia bicincta. The sequence continues at coordinate 25,249,512 of JBAIZL010000006.1, read as the reverse complement.
TTGTTGTAGGACACCTTTTATAACAATTATAATAGGTTACCTTGTTATTGTAAATTATTGAGTAAAACGACACTCAATTAATATTTACATGTTTTAAATAAATATTTCTAAATGGCAGTCACTTTTACACCAAATAATTTATTTTGGGATAATGTGCTATATATTTTTGTTACAGGTTTAAAAGTAAATACGTCACTATACGTGCTTGACAGAAGCAATGTATGGATAAGGATCTTCCAAGTTTCGTCACACTGTAACACATAAACACAGTTGTATACATGTGTTACATACAACTATTATAGTTCCAATTTATCTATATCGTATAACGTAATGTAGCACCTTATTATATATAACACGATTTGTTGTAGGACAGCTTTTATAACAATTATAATAGGTTACCTTGTTTATGGTAAATTATTGAGTAAAACGACACTCAATTAATATTTACATGTTTTAAATAAATATTTCTAAATAGCAATAACATTTACACCAAATAATTTATTTTGGGATAATGTGCTATATATTTTTGTTACAGGTTTAAAAGTAAATACGTCACTATACGTGCTTGACAGAAGCACTGTATGGATAAGGATCTTCCAAGTTTCGTCACACTGTAACACATGAACACAGTTGTATACATGTGTTACATACAACTATTATAGTTCCAATTTATCTATATCGTATAATTTAATGTAGCACCTTATTATATATAACACGATTTATTGTAGGACAGCCTTTATAACAATTATAATAGGTTACCTTGTTTATTGTAAATTATTGAGTAAAACGACACTCAATTAATATTTACATGTTTTAAATAAATATTTCTAAATAGCAATAACTTTTACACCAAATAATTTATTTTGGGATAATGTGCTATATATTTTTGTTACAGGTTTAAAAGTAAATACGTCACTATAAGTGCTTGACAGAAGCAATGTATGGATAAGGATCTTCCAAGTTTCGTCACACTGTAACACATGAACACAGTTGTATACACGTGTCACATATAACTATTATAGTTCCAATTTATCTATATCGTATAATTTTATGTAGCACCTTATTATATATAACACGATTTGTTGTCGGACAGCCTTTATAGCAATTAGGATAGGTTACCTTGTTTATTGTAAATTATTGGGTAAAAAGACACTCAATTAATATTTACATGTTTTAAATAAATATTTCTAAATGGCAGTCACTTTTACACCAAATAATTTATTTTGGGATAATGTGCTATATATTTTTGTTACAGGTTTAAATGTAAATACGTCACTATAAGTGCTTGACAGAAGCAATGTATGGATAAGGATCTTCCAAGATTCGTCACACTGTAACACATGAACACAGTTGTATACATTTGTCACATACAACTATTATAGTTCCAATTTATTTATATCGTATAATTTTATGTAGCACCTTATTATATATAACACGATTTGTTGTAGGACACCTTTTATAACAATTATAATAGGTTACCTTGTTTATTGTAAATTATTGAGTAAAACGACACTCAATTAATATTTACATGTTTTAAATAAATATTTCTAAATGGCAGTCACTTTTACACCAAATAATTTATTTTGGGATAATGTGCTATATATTTTTGTTACAGGTTTAAAAGTAAATACGTCACTATAAGTGCTTGACAGAAGCAATGTATGGATAAGGATCTTCCAAGTTTCGTCACACTGTAACTAATGAACACAGTTGTATACATGTGTTACATACAACTATTATAGTTCCAATTTATCTATATCGTATAATTTAATGTAGCACCTTATTATATATAACACGATTTGTTGTAGGACAGCTTTTATAACAATTATAATAGGTTACCTTGTTTATTGTAAATAATTGAGTAAAACGACACTCAATTAATATTTACATGTTTTAAATAAATATTTCTAAATGGCAGTCACTTTTACACCAAATAATTTATTTTGGGATAATGTGCTATATATTTTTGTTACAGGTTTAAAAGTAAATACGTCACTATACGTGCTTGACAGAAGCACTGTATGGATAAGGATCTTCCATGTTTCGTCACACTGTAACACATAAACACAGTTGTATACATGTGTTACATACAACTATTATAGTTCCAATTTATCTATATCGTATAATTTAATGTAGCACCTTATTATATATAACACGATTTGTTGTAGGACAGCCTTTATAACAATTATAATAGGTTACCTTGTTTATTGTAAATTATTGAGTAAAACGACACTCAATTAATATTTACATGTTTTAAATAAATATTTCTAAATAGCAATAACTTTTACACCAAATAATTTATTTTGGGATAATGTGCTATATACTTTTGTTACAGGTTTAAAAGTAAATACGTCACTATACGTGCTTGACAGAAGCACTGTATGGATAAGGATCTTCCAAGTTTCGTCACACTGTAACACATGAACACAGTTGTATACACGTGTTACATACAACTATTATAGTTCCAATTTATCTATATCGTATAATTTAATGTAGCACCTTATTATATATAACACGATTTGTTGTAGGACAGCTTTTATAACAATTATAATAGGTTACCTTGTTTATTGTAAATTATTGGGTAAAAAGACACTCAATTAATATTTACATGTTTTAAATAAATATTTCTAAATGGCAGTCACTTTTACACCAAATAATTTATTTTGGGATAATGTGCTATATATTTTTGTTACAGGTTTAAAAGTAAATCGTCACTATACGTGCTTGACAGAAGCACTGTATGGATAAGGATCTTCCAAGTTTCGTCACACTGTAACACATGAACACAGTTGTATACACGTGTTACATACAACTATTATAGTTCCAATTTATCTATATTGTATAATTTAATGTAGCACCTTATTATATATAACACGATTTGTTGTAGGACACCTTTTATAACAATTATAATAGGTTACCTTGTTTATTGTAAATCATTGAGTAAAACGACACTCAATTAATATTTACATGTTTTAAATAAATATTTCTAAATGGCAGTCACTTTTACACCAAATAATTTATTTTGGGATAATGTGCTATATATTTTTGTTACAGGTTTAAAAGTAAATACGTCACTATACGTGCTTGACAGAAGCACTGTATGGATAAGGATCTTCCAAGTTTCGTCACACTGTAACACATGAACACAGTTGTATACACGTGTTACATACAACTATTATAGTTTCAATTTATCTATATCGTATAATTTAACGTAGCACCTTATTATATATAACACGATTTGTTGTAGGACACCTTTTATAACAATTATAATAGGTTACCTTGTTTATTGTAAATTATTGAGTAAAACGACACTCAATTAATATTTACATGTTTTAAATAAATATTTCTAAATGGCAGTCACTTTTACACCAAATAATTTATTTTGGGATAATGTGCTATATATTTTTGTTACAGGTTTAAAAGTAAATACGTCACTATACGTGCTTGACAGAAGCACTGTATGGATAAGGATCTTCCATGTTTCGTCACACTGTAACACATAAACACAGTTGTATACATGTGTTACATACAACTATTATAGTTCCAATTTATCTATATCGTATAATTTAATGTAGCACCTTATTATATATAACACGATTTGTTGTAGGACAGCCTTTATAACAATTATAATAGGTTACCTTGTTTATTGTAAATTATTGAGTAAAACGACACTCAATTAATATTTACATGTTTTAAATAAATATTTCTAAATAGCAATAACTTTTACACCAAATAATTTATTTTGGGATAATGTGCTATATACTTTTGTTACAGGTTTAAAAGTAAATACGTCACTATACGTGCTTGACAGAAGCACTGTATGGATAAGGATCTTCCAAGTTTCGTCACACTGTAACACATGAACACAGTTGTATACACGTGTTACATACAACTATTATAGTTCCAATTTATCTATATCGTATAATTTAATGTAGCACCTTATTATATATAACACGATTTGTTGTAGGTCAGCTTTTATAACAATTATAATAGGTTACCTTGTTTATTGTAAATTATTGGGTAAAAAGACACTCAATTAATATTTACATGTTTTAAATAAATATTTCTAAATGGCAGTCACTTTTACACCAAATAATTTATTTTGGGATAATGTGCTATATATTTTTGTTACAGGTTTAAAAGTAAATCGTCACTATACGTGCTTGACAGAAGCACTGTATGGATAAGGATCTTCCAAGTTTCGTCACACTGTAACACATGAACACAGTTGTATACACGTGTTACATACAACTATTATAGTTCCAATTTATCTATATTGTATGATTTAATGTAGCACCTTATTATATATAACACGATTTGTTGTAGGACACCTTTTATAACAATTATAATAGGTTACCTTGTTTATTGTAAATTATTGAGTAAAACGACACTCAATTAATATTTACATGTTTTAAATAAATATTTCTAAATGGCAGTCACTTTTACACCAAATAATTTATTTTGGGATAATGTGCTATATATTTTTGTTACAGGTTTAAAAGTAAATACGTCACTATACGTGCTTGACAGAAGCACTGTATGGATAAGGATCTTCCAAGTTTCGTCACACTGTAACACATGAACACAGTTGTATACACGTGTTACATACAACTATTATAGTTTCAATTTATCTATATCGTATAATTTAACGTAGCACCTTATTATATATAACACGATTTGTTGTAGGACACCTTTTATAACAATTATAATAGGTTACCTTGTTTATTGTAAATTATTGAGTAAAACGACACTCAATTAATATTTACATGTTTTAAATAAATATTTCTAAATGGCAGTCACTTTTACACCAAATAATTTATTTTGGGATAATGTGCTATATATTTTTGTTACAGGTTTAAAAGTAAATACGTCACTATAAGTGCTTGACAGAAGCAATGTATGGATAAGGATCTTCCAAGTTTCGTCACACTGTAACACATGAACACAGTTGTATACATGTGTTACATACAACTATTATAGTTCCAATTTATCTATATCGTATAATTTAATGTAGCACCTTATTATATATAACACGATTTGTTGTAGGACAGCTTTTATAACAATTATAATAGGTTACCTTGTTTATTGTAAATTATTGAGTAAAACGACACTCAATTAATATTTACATGTTTTAAATAAATATTTCTAAATGGCAATAACTTTTACACCAAATAATTTATTTTGGGATAATGTGCTATATATTTTTGTTACAGGTTTAAAAGTAAATTCGTCACAATACGTGCTTGACAGAAGCACTGTATGGATAAGGATCTTCCAAGTTTCGTCACACTGTAACACATAAACACAGTTGTATACATGTGTTACATACAACTATTATAGTTCCAATTTATCTATATCGTATAACTTAATGTAGCACCTTATTAAATATAACACGATTTGTTGTAGGACAGCTTTTATAACAATTATAATAGGTTACATTGTTTATTGTAAATTATTGAGTAAAACGACACTCAATTAATATTTACATGTTTTAAATAAATATTTCTAAATAGCAATAACTTTTACACCAAATAATTTATTTTGGGATAATGTGCTATATACTTTTGTTACAGGTTTAAAAGTAAATACGTCACTATACGTGCTTGACAGAAGCACTGTATGGATAAGGATCTTCCAAGTTTCGTCACACTGTAACACATGAACACAGTTGTATACACGTGTTACATACAACTATTATAGTTCCAATTTATCTATATCGTATAATTTAATGTAGCACCTTATTATATATAACACGATTTGTTGTAGGACAGCTTTTATAACAATTATAATAGGTTACCTTGTTTATTGTAAATTATTGGGTAAAAAGACACTCAATTAATATTTACATGTTTTAAATAAATATTTCTAAATGGCAGTCACTTTTACACCAAATAATTTATTTTGGGATAATGTGCTATATATTTTTGTTACAGGTTTAAAAGTAAATACGTCACTATACGTGCTTGACAGAAGCACTGTATGGATAAGGATCTTCCAAGTTTCGTCACACTGTAACACATGAACACAGTTGTATACACGTGTTACATACAACTATTATAGTTCCAATTTATCTATATTGTATAATTTAATGTAGCACCTTATTATATATAACACGATTTGTTGTAGGACACCTTTTATAACAATTATAATAGGTTACCTTGTTTATTGTAAATTATTGAGTAAAACGACACTCAATTAATATTTACATGTATTAAATAAATATTTCTAAATGGCAGTCACTTTTACACCAAATAATTTATTTTGGGATAATGTGCTATATATTTTTGTTACAGGTTTAAAAGTAAATACGTCACTATACGTGCTTGACAGAAGCACTGTATGGATAAGGATCTTCCAAGTTTCGTCACACTGTAACACATGAACACAGTTGTATACACGTGTTACATACAACTATTATAGTTTCAATTTATCTATATCGTATAATTTAACGTAGCACCTTATTATATATAACACGATTTGTTGTAGGACACCTTTTATAACAATTATAATAGGTTACCTTGTTTATTGTAAATTATTGAGTAAAACGACACTCAATTAATATTTACATGTTTTAAATAAATATTTCTAAATGGCAGTCACTTTTACACCAAATAATTTATTTTGGGATAATGTGCTATATATTTTTGTTACAGGTTTAAAAGTAAATACGTCACTATAAGTGCTTGACAGAAGCACTGTATGGATAAGGATCTTCCAAGTTTCGTCACACTGTAACACATAAACACAGTTGTATACATGTGTTACATACAACTATTATAGTTCCAATTTATCTATATCGTATAACTTAATGTAGCACCTTATTAAATATAACACGATTTGTTGTAGGACAGCTTTTATAACAATTATAATAGGTTACATTGTTTATTGTAAATTATTGAGTAAAACGACACTCAATAAATATTTACATGTTTTAAATAAATATTTCTAAATAGCAATAACTTTTACACCAAATAATTTATTTTGGGATAATGTGCTATATATTTTTGTTACAGGTTTGAAAGTAAATACGTCACTATAAGTGCTTGACAGAAGCACTGTATGGATAAGGATCTTCCAAGTTTCTCAACACTGTAACACATAAATACAGTTGTATACATGTGTTACATACAACTATTATAGTTCCAATTTATCTATATCGTATAATTTAATGTAGCACCTTATTATATATAACACGATTTGTTGTAGGACAGCCTTTATAACAATTATAATAGGTTACCTTGTTTATTGTAAATTATTGAGTAAAACGACACTCAATTAATATTTACATGTTTTAAATAAATATTTCTAAATAGCAATAACTTTTACACCAAATAATTTATTTAGGGATAATGTGCTATATATTTTTGTTACAGGTTTAAAAGTAAATACGTCACTATAGGTGCTTGACAGAAGCAATGTATGGATAAGGATCTTCCAAGTTTCGTCACACTGTAACACATGAACACAGTTGTATACATGTGTTACATACAACTATTATAGTTCCAATTTATCTATATCGTATAATTTAATGTAGCACCTTATTATATATAACACGATTTGTTGTAGGACAGCCTTTCTAACAATTATAATAGGTTACCTTGTTTATTGTAAATTATTGAGTAAAACGACATTCAATTAATATTTACATGTTTTAAATAAATATTTCTAAATGGCAATAACTTTTACACCAAATAATTTATTTTGGGATAATGTGCTATATATTTTTGTTACAGGTTTAAAAGTAAATACGTCACTATACGTGCTTGACAGAAGCACTGTATGGATAAGGATCTTCCAAGTTTCGTCACACTGTAACACATGAACACAGTTGTATACATGTGTTACATACAACTATTATAGTTCCAATTTATCTATATCGTATAATTTAATGTAGCACCTTATTATATATAACACGATTTGTTGTAGGACAGCCTTTCTAACAATTATAATAGGTTACCTTGTTTATTGTAAATTATTGAGTAAAACGACACTCAATTAATATTTACATGTTTTAAATAAATATTTCTAAATGGCAGTCACTTTTACACCAAATAATTTATTTTGGGATAATGTACTATATATTTTTGTTACAGGTTTAAAAGTAAATACGTCACTATAAGTGCTTGACAGAAGCAATGTATGGATAAGGATCTTCCAAGTTTCGTCACACTGTAACACATGAACACAGTTGTATACATGTGTTACATACAACTATTATAGTTCCAATTTATCTATATCGTATAATTTAATGTAGCACCTTATTATATATAACACGATTTGTTGTAGGACAGCTTTTATAACAATTATAATAGGTTACCTTGTTTATTGTAAATTATTGAGTAAAACGACACTCAATTAATATTTACATGTTTTAAATAAATATTTCTAAATGGCAGTCACTTTTACACCAAATAATTTATTTTGGGATAATGTGCTATATATTTTTGTTACAGGTTTAAAAGTAAATACGTCACTATACGTGCTTGACAGAAGCACTGTATGGATAAGGATCTTCCAAGTTTCGTCACACTGTAACACATGAACACAGTTGTATACATGTGTTACATACAACTATTATAGTTCCAATTTATCTATATCGTATAATTTTAATGTAGCACCTTATTAAATATAACACGATTGGTTGTAGGACAGCTTTTATAACAATTATAATAGGTTACCTTGTTTATTGTAAATTATTGAGTAAAACGACACTCAATTAATATTTACATGTTTTAAATAAATATTTCTAAATGGCAGTCACTTTTACACCAAATAATTTATTTTGGGATAATGTGCTATATATTTTTGTTACAGGTTTAAAAGTAAATACGTCACTATACGTGCTTGACAGAAGCACTGTATGGATAAGGATCTTCCAAGTTTCGTCACACTGTAACACATGAACACAGTTGTATACACGTGTTACATACAACTATTATAGTTCCAATTTATCTATATCGTATAATTTAATGTAGCACCTTATTATATATAACACGATTTGTTGTAGGACACCTTTTATAACAATTATAATAGGTTACCTTGTTTATTGTAAATTATTGAGTAAAACGACACTCAATTAATATTTACATGTTTTAAATAAATATTTCTAAATGGCAGTCACTTTTACACCAAATAATTTATTTTGGGATAATGTGCTATATATTTTTGTTACAGGTTTAAAAGTAAATACGTCACTATACGTGCTTGACAGAAGCAATGTATGGATAAGGATCTTCCAAGTTTCGTCACACTGTAACACATGAACACAGTTGTATACATGTGTTACATACAACTATTATAGTTCCAATGTATCTATATCGTATAATTTAATGTAGCACCTTATTATATATAACACGATTTGTTGTAGGACAGCTTTTATAACAATTATAATAGGTTACCTTGTTTATTGTAAATTATTGAGTAAAACGACACTCAATTAATATTTACATGTTTTAAATAAATATTTCTAAATGGCAGTCACTTTTACACCAAATAATTTATTTTGGGATAATGTGCTATATATTTTTGTTACACGTTTAAAAGTAAATACGTCACTATAAGTGCTTGACAAAAGCAATGTATGGATAAGGATCTTCCAAGTTTCGTCACACTGTAACACATGAACACAGTTGTATACATGTGTTACATACAACTATTATAGTTCCAATTTATCCATATCGTATAATTTAATGTAGCACCTTATTATATATAACACGATTTGTTGTAGGACAGCTTTTATAACAATTATAATAGGTTACCTTGTTTATTGTAAATTATTGAGTAAAACGACACTCAATTAATATTTACATGTTTTAAATAAATATTTCTAAATAGCAATAACTTTTACACCAAATAATGTATTTTGGGATAATGTGCTATATATTTTTGTTACAGGTTTAAAAGTAAATACGTCACTATACTTGCTTGACAGAAGCACTGTATGGATAAGGATCTTCCAAGTTTCGTCACACTGTAACACATGAACACAGTTGTATACACGTGTTACATACAACTATTATAGTTCCAATTTATCTATATCGTATAATTAATTGTAGCACCTTATTATATATAACACGATTTGTTGTAGGACAGCTTTTATAACAATTATAATAGGTTACCTTGTTTATTGTAAATTATTGGGTAAAAAGACACTCAATTAATATTTACATGTTTTAAATATATATTTCTAAATGTCAGTCACTTTTACACCAAATAATTTATTTTGGGATAATGTGCTATATATTTTTGTTACAGGTTTAAAAGTAAATACGTCACTATAAGTGCTTGACAGAAGCAATGTATGGATAAGGATCTTCCAAGTTTCGTCACACTGTAACACATGAACACAGTTGTATACATGTGTTACATACAACTATTATAGTTCCAATTTATCTATATCGTATAAGTTAATGTAGCACCTTATTATATATAACACGATTTGTTGTAGGACAGCCTTTATAACAATTATAATAGGTTACCTTGTTTATTGTATATTATTGAGTAAAACGACACTCAATTAATATTTACATGTTTTAAATAAATATTTCTAAATGGCAGTCACTTTTACACCAAATAATTTATTTTGGGATAATGTGCTATAAATTTTTTTTACAGGTTTAAAAGTAAATACGTTACTATACGTGCTTGACAGAAGCACTGTATGGATAAGGATCTTCCAAGTTTCGTCACACTGTAACACATGAACACAGTTGTATACACGTGTTACATACAACTATTATAGTTCCAATTTATCTATATCGTATAATTTAATGTAGCACCTTATTATATATAACACGATTTGTTGTAGGACAGCTTTTATAACAATTATAATAGGTTACCTTGTTTATTGTAAATTATTGAGTAAAACGACACTCAATTAATATTTACATGTTTTAAATAAATATTTCTAAATGGCAGTCACTTTTACACCAAATAATTTATTTTGGGATAATGTGCTATATATTTTTGTTACAGGTTTAAAAGTAAATACGTCACTATAAGTGCTTGACAGAAGCAATGTATGGATAAGGATCTTCCAAGTTTCGTCACACTGTAACACATAAACACAGTTGAATACATGTGTTACATACAACTATTATAGTTCCAATTTATCTATATCGTATAACCTAATGTAGCACCTTATTATATATAACACGATTTGTTGTAGGACAGCTTTTATAACAATTATAATAGGTTACCTTGTTTATTGTAAATTATTGAGTAAAACGACACTCAATTAATATTTACATGTTTTAAATAAATATTTCTAAATAGCAATAACTTTTACACCAAGTAATTTATTTTGGGATAATGTGCTATATATTTTTGTTACAGGTTTAAAAGTAAATACGTCAATATACGTGCTTGACAGAAGCACTGTATGGATAAGGATCTTCTAAGTTTCGTCACACTGTAACACATGAACACAGTTGTATACATGTGTTACATACAACTATTATAGTTCCAATTTATCTATATCGTATAATTTAATGTAGCACCTTATTATATATAACACGATTTGTTGTAGGACAGCCTTTATAACAATTATAATAGGTTACCTTGTTTATTGTAAATTATTGAGTAAAACGACACTCAATTAATATTTACATGTTTTAAATAAATATTTCTAAATAGCAATAACTTTTACACCAAATAATTTATTTTGGGATAATGTGCTATATATTTTTGTTACAGGTTTAAAAGTAAATACGTCACTATACGTGCTTGACAGAAGCACTGTATGGATAAGGATCTTCTAAGTTTCGTCACACTGTAACACATGAACACAGTTGTATACATGTGTTACATACAACTATTATAGTTCCAATTTATCTATATCGTATAATTTAATGTAGCACCTTATTATATATAACACGATTTGTTGTAGGACAGCCTTTATAACAATTAGGATAGGTTACCTTGTTTATTGTAAATTATTGAGTAAAACGACACTCAATTAATATTTACATGTTTTAAATTAATATTTCTAAATGGCAGTCACTTTTACACCAAATAATTTATTTTGGGATAATGTGCTATATATTTTTGTTACAGGTTTAAAAGTAAATACGTCACTATAAGTGCTTGACAGAAGCAATGTATGGATAAGGATCTTCCAAGTTTCCTCACACTGTAACACATGAACACAGTTGTATACATGTGTCACATACAACTATTATAGTTCCAATTTATCTATATCGTATAATTTTATGTAGCACCTTATTATATATAACACGATTTGTTGTAGGACAGCCTTTATAACAATTAGGATAGGTTACCTTGTTTATTGTAAATTATTGGGTAAAAAGACACTCAATTAATATTTACATGTTTTAAATAAATATTTCTAAATGGCAGTCACTTTTACACCAAATAATTTATTTTGGGATAATGTGCTATATATTTTTGTTACAGGTTTAAAAGTAAATACGTCACTATAAGTGCTTGACAGAAGCAATGTATGGATAAGGATCTTCCAAGTTTCGTCACACTGTAACACATGAACACAGTTGTATACACGTGTTACATACAACTATTATAGTTCCAATTTATCTATATCGTATAATTTAATGTAGCACCTTATTATATATAACACGATTTGTTGTAGGACACATTTTATAACAATTATAATAGGTTACCTTGTTTATTGTAAATTATTGAGTAAAACTACACTCAAATAATATTTACATGTTTTAAATAAATATTTCTAAATGGCAGTCACTTTTACACCAAATAATTTATTTTGGGATAATGTGCTATATATTTTTGTTACAGGTTTAAAAGTAAATACGTCACTATACGTGCTTGACAGAAGCACTGTATGGATAAGGATCTTCCAAATTTCGTCACAATGTAACACATGAACACAGTTGTATACACGTGTTACATACAACTATTATAGTTCCAATTTATCTATATCGTATAATTTAATGTAGCACCTTATTATATATAACACGATTTGTTGTAGGACAGCTTTTATAACAATTATAATAGGTTACCTTGTTTATTGTAAATTATTGAGTAAAACGACACTCAATTAATATTTACATGTTTTAAATAAATATTTCTAAATGGCAGTCACTTTTACACCAAATAATTTATTTTGGGATAATGTGCTATATATTTTTGTTACAGGTTTAAAAGTAAATACGTCACTATAAGTGCTTGACAGAAGCAATGTGTGGATAAAGATCTTCCAAGTTTCGTCACACTGTAACACATGAACACAGTTGTATACATGTGTTACATACAACTATTATAGTTCCAATTTATCTATATCGTATAATTTAATGTAGCACCTTATTATATATAACACGATTTGTTGTAGGACAGCTTTTATAACAATTATAATAGGTTACCTTGTTTATTGTAAATTATTGAGTAAAACGACACTCAATTAATATTTACTTGTTTTAAATAAATATTTCTAAATGGCAGTCACTTTTACACCAAATAATTTATTTTGGGATAATGTGCTATATATTTTTGTTACAGGTTTAAAAGTAAATACGTCACTATACGTGCTTGACAGAAGCAATGTATGGATAAGGATCTTCCAAGTTTCGTCACACTGTAACACATAAACACAGTTGAATACATGTGTTACATACAACTATTATAGTTCCAATTTATCTATATCGTATAACTTAATGTAGCACCTTATTATATATAACACGATTTGTTGTAGGAAAGCTTTTATAACAATTATAATAGGTTACCTTGTTTATTGTAAATTATTGAGTAAAACGACACTCAATTAATATTTACATGTTTTAAATAAATATTTCTAAATAGCAATAACTTTTACACCAAATAATTTATTTTGGGATAATGTGCTATATATTTTTGTTACAGGTTTAAAAGTAAATACGTCACTATACGTGCTTGACAGAAGCAATGTATGGATAAGGATCTTCTAAGTTTCGTCACACTGTAACACATGAACACAGTTGTATACATGTGTTACATACAACTATTATAGTTCCAATTTATCTATATCGTATAATTTAATGTAGCACCTTATTATATATAACACGATTTGTTGTAGGACAGCCTTTATAACAATTATAATAGGTTACCTTGTTTATTGTAAATTATTGAGTAAAACGACACTCAATTAATATTTACATGTTTTAAATAAATATTTCTAAATAGCAATAACTTTTACACCAAATAATTTATTTTGGGATAATGTGCTATATATTTTTGTTACAGGTTTAAAAGTAAATACGTCACTATACGTGCTTGACAGAAGCAATGTATGGATAAGGATCTTCCAAGTTTCGTCACACTGTAACACATAAACACAGTTGAATACATGTGTTACATACAACTATTATAGTTCCAATTTATCTATATCGTATAACTTAATGTAGCACCTTATTATATATAACACGATTTGTTGTAGGACAGCTTTTATAACAATTATAATAGGTTACCTTGTTTATTGTAAATTATTGAGTAAAACGACACTCAATTAATATTTACATGTTTTAAATAAATATTTCTAAATAGCAATAACTTTTACACCAAATAATTTATTTTGGGATAATGTGCTATATATTTTTGTTACAGGTTTGAAAGTAAATACGTCACTATACGTGCTTGACAGAAGCACTGTATGGATAAGGATCTTCTAAGTTTCGTCACACTGTAACACATGAACACAGTTGTATACATGTGTTACATACAACTATTATAGTTCCAATTTATCTATATCGTATAATTTAATGTAGCTCCTTATTATATATAACACGATTTGTTGTAGGGCAGCCTTTATAACAATTATAATAGGTTACCTTGTTTATTGTAAATTATTGAGTAAAACGACACTCAATTAATATTTACATGTTTTAAATAAATATTTCTAAATGGCAGTAACTTTTACACCAAATAATTTATTTTGGGATAATGTGCTATATATTTTTGTTACAGGTTTAAAAGTAAATACGTCACTATAAGTGCTTGACAGAAGCAATGTATGGATAAGGATCTTCCAAGTTTCGTCACACTGTAACACATGAACACAGTTGTATACACGTGTCACATACAACTATTATAGTTCCAATTTATCTATATCGTATAATTTTATGTAGCACCTTATTATATATAACACGATTTGTTTTAGGACAGCCTTTATAACAATTAGGATAGGTTACCTTGTTTATTGTAAATTATTGGATAAAAAGACAATCAATTAATATTTACATGTTTTAAATTAATATTTCTAAATGGCAGTCACTTTTACACCAAATAATTTATTTTGGGATAATGTGCTATATATTTTTCTTACAGGTTTGAAAGTAAATACGTCACTATAAGTGCTTGACAGAAGCAATGTATGGATAAGGATCTTCCAAGTTTCGTCACACTGTAACACATGAACACAGTTGTATACATGTGTCACATACAACTATTATAGTTCCAATTTATCTATATCGTATAATTTTATGTAGCACCTTATTATATATAACACGATTTGTTGTAGGACAGCTTTTATAACAATTATAATAGGTTACCTTGTTTATTGTAAATTATTGAGTAAAACGACACTCAATTAATATTTACATGTTTTAAATAAATATTTCTAAATAGCAATAACATTTACACCAAATAATTTATTTTGGGATAATGTGCTATATATTTTTGTTACAGGTTTAAAAGTAAATACGTCACTATACGTGCTTGACAGAAGCACTGTATGGATAAGGATCTTCCAAGTTTCCTCACACTGTAACACATGAACACAGTTGTATACATGTGTTACATACAACTATTATAGTTCCAATTTATCTATATCGTATAATTTAATGTAGCACCTTATTATATATAACACGATTTGTTGTAGGACAGCCTTTATAACAATTATAATAGGTTACCGTGTTTATTGTAAATTATTGAGTAAAACGACATTCAATTAATATTTACGTGTTTTAAATAAATATTTCTAAATAGCAATAACTTTTACACCAAATAATTTATTTTGGGATAATGTGCTATATATTTTTGTTACAGGTTTAAAAGTAAATACGTCACTATACGTGCTTGACAGAAGCACTGTATGGATAAGGATCTTCCAAGTTTCGTCACACTGTAACACATGAACACAGTTGTATACACGTGTCACATACAACTATTATAGTTCCAATTTATCTATATCGTATAATTTAATGTAGCACCTTATTATATATAACACGATTTGTTGTAGGACAGCCTTTATAACAATTATAATAGGTTACCTTGTTTATTGTAAATTATTGAGTAAAACGACACTCAATTAATATTTACATGTTTTAAATAAATATTTCTAAATGGCAGTCACTTTTACACCAAATAATTTATTTTGGGATAATGTGCTATATATTTTTGTTACAGGTTTAAAAGTAAATACGTCACTATAAGTGCTTGACAGAAGCAATGTATGGATAAGGATCTTCCAAGTTTCGTCACACTGTAACACATGAACACAGTTGTATACACGTGTTACATACAACTATTATAGTTCCAATTTATCTATATCGTATAATTTAATGTAGCTCCTTATTATATATAACACGATTTGTTGTAGGACAGCCTTTATAACAATTATAATAGGTTACCTTGTTTATTGTAAATTATTGAGTAAAACGACACTCAATTAATATTTACATGTTTTAAATAAATATTTCTAAATGGCAGTCACTTTTACACCAAATAATTTATTTTGGGATAATGTGCTATATATTTTTGTTACAGGTTTAAAAGTAAATACGTCACTATAAGTGCTTGACAGAAGCAATGTATGGATAAGGATCTTCCAAGTTTCGTCACACTGTAACACATGAACACAGTTGTATACACGTGTCACATACAACTATTATAGTTCCAATTTATCTATATCGTATAATTTTATGTAGCACCTTATTATATATAACACGATTTGTTGTAGGACAGCCTTTATAACAATTAGGATAGGTTACCTTGTTTTTTGTAAATTATTGGATAAAAAGACAATCAATTAATATTTACATGTTTTAAATTAATATTTCTAAATGGCAGTCACTTTTACACCAAATAATTTATTTTGGGATAATGTGCTATATATTTTTGTTACAGGTTTAAAAGTAAATACGTCACTATAAGTGCTTGACAGAAGCAATGTATGGATAAGGATCTTCCAAGTTTCGTCACACTGTAACACATAAACACAGTTGTATACATGTGTTACATACAACTATTATAGTTCCAATTTATCTATATCGTATAACGTAATGTAGCACCTTATTATATATAACACGATTTGTTGTAGGACAGCTTTTATAACAATTATAATAGGTTACCTTGTTTATTGTAAATTATTGAGTAAAACGACACTCAATTAATATTTACATGTTTTAAATAAATATTTCTAAATAGCAATAACATTTACACCAAATAATTTATTTTGGGATAATGTGCTATATATTTTTGTTACAGGTTTAAAAGTAAATACGTCACTATACGTGCTTGACAGAAGCAATGTATGGATAAGGATCTTCCAAGTTTCGTCACACTGTAACACATAAACCCAGTTGTATACATGTGTTACATACAACTATTATAGTTCCAATTTATCTATATCGTATAACGTAATGTAGCACCTTATTATATATAACACGATTTGTTGTAGGACAGCTTTTATAACAATTATAATAGGTTACCTTGTTTATTGTAAATTATTGAGTAAAACGACACTCAATTAATATTTACATGTTTTAAATAAATATTTCTAAATAGCAATAACATTTACACCAAATAATTTATTTTGGGATAATGTGCTATATATTTTTGTTACAGGTTTAAAAGTAAATACGTCACTATACGTGCTTGACAGAAGCACTGTATGGATAAGGATCTTCCAAGTTTCCTCACACTGTAACACATGAACACAGTTGTATACATGTGTTACATACAACTATTATAGTTCCAATTTATCTATATCGTATAATTTAATGTAGCACCTTATTATATATAACACGATTTGTTGTAGGACAGCCTTTATAACAATTATAATAGGTTACCTTGTTTATTGTAAATTATTGAGTAAAACGACATTCAATTAATATTTACGTGTTTTAAATAAATATTTCTAAATAGCAATAACTTTTACACCAAATAATTTATTTTGGGATAATGTGCTATATATTTTTGTTACAGGTTTAAAAGTAAATACGTCACTATACGTGCTTGACAGAAGCACTGTATGGATAAGGATCTTCCAAGTTTCGTCACACTGTAACACATGAACACAGTTGTATACACGTGTCACATACAACTATTATAGTTCCAATTTATCTATATCGTATAATTTAATGTAGCACCTTATTATATATAACACGATTTGTTGTAGGACAGCCTTTATAACAATTATAATAGGTTACCTTGTTTATTGTAAATTATTGAGTAAAACGACACTCAATTAATATTTACATGTTTTAAATAAATATTTCTAAATGGCAGTCACTTTTACACCAAATAATTTATTTTGGGATAATGTGCTATATATTTTTGTTACAGGTTTAAAAGTAAATACGTCACTATAAGTGCTTGACAGAAGCAATGTATGGATAAGGATCTTCCAAGTTTCGTCACACTGTAACACATGAACACAGTTGTATACACGTGTCACATACAACTATTATAGTTCCAATTTATCTATATCGTATAATTTTATGTAGCACCTTATTATATATAACACGATTTGTTGTAGGACAGCCTTTATAACAATTAGGATAGGTTACCTTGTTTATTGTAAATTATTGGGTAAAAAGACACTCAATTAATATTTACATGTTTTAAATAAATATTTCTAAATGGCAGTCACTTTTACACCAAATAATTTATTTTGGGATAATGTGCTATATATTTTTGTTACAGGTTTGAAAGTAAATACGTCACTAAAGTGCTTGACAGAAGCAATGTATGGATAAGGATCTTCCAAGTTTCGTCACACTGTAACACATGAACACAGTTGTATACATGTGTTACATACAACTATTATAGTTCCAATTTATCTATATCGTATAATTTAATGTAGCACCTTATTATATATAACACGATTTGTTGTAGGACAGCCTTTATAACAATTATAATAGGTTACCTTGTTTATTGTAAATTATTGAGTAAAACGACACTCAATTAATATTATATGTTTTAAATAAATATTTCTAAATGGCAATAACTTTTACACCAAATAATTTATTTTGGGATAATGTGCTATATATTTTAGTTACAGGTTTGAAAGTAAATACGTCACTATACGTGCTTGACAGAAGCAATGTATAGATAAGGATCTTCCAAGTTTCGTCACACTGTAACACATAAACACAGTTGTATACATGTGTTACATACAACTATTATAGTTCCAATTTATCTATATCGTATAATTTAATGTAGCACCTTATTATATATAACACGATTTGTTGTAGGACAGCCTTTATAACAATTATAATAGGTTACCTTGTTTATTGTAAATTATTGAGTAAAACGACACTCAATTATTATTTACATGTTTTAAATAAATATTTCTAAATGGCAATAACTTTTACACCAAATAATTTATTTTGGGATAATGTGCTATATATTTTTGTTACAGGTTTAAAAGTAAATACGTCACTAAAGTGCTTGACAGAAGCAATGTATGGATAAGGATCTTCCACGTTTCGTCACACTGTAACACATGAACACAGTTGTATACATGTGTTACACACAACTATTTTAGTTCCAATTTATTTATATCGTATAATTTAATGTAGCACCTTATTTTATTTTACACGATTTGTTGTTGGACAGCCTTTATAACAATTAGGTTACGTTACTTTCTTTGTTGTAAATTATTGGGTAAAAACGTCACGTAATTATTATTTACATGTTATAAATATATATTTCTAAACGCCAGTAACTTTTACACCAAATAATTTTATTTTGGGATAATTTGTTATATATTTTTGTTACAGGCTTAAAAGTAAATACGTCACTAAGTGCGCTTGTTAGTTTTAACGTATGGGTAAGGATCTTCCAGGTTTCGTCACACTGTAACACATGAACCCAATGTATACATGTGCTGCATACATCCATTATAGTTCCAATTTTTTGATATCGTATTTTTTTATAGCAGCAGATAACTTGGGTTAGTTCAATATTTTATTTTAAAATTAATGGTGAAAAGTTATTCTAAGTTTATTACCAGTATATAAGTATAACATCTTGAATGGTGTTAAATATTACTACACAAACAATGTCATTTTGAGAGAGTGTGATGTGTTTTTCCATCATATTAGGAAGGAGAACATCTTTCCCCTGTGAACTTGAATTGATAAATTATACAGATAAGAATCTTTTGGTTAAAAATAAATCGTTAAGCTGTAACACATATAAGTCGTTTAAGATATGAGCTGTGTACAACCATTTCAAGTTTTATGATGCTAGAAAATTTAATTTCATACAACAGCTGATTTTGTGCTGGATACAGCTGTTGCACATTTGTAGGTTATGTAGTAGAACAGTAGTTTGAACGGCTAGGTTGTTTAAATAAAAAAGGTTCTTCTATGTTTAATAGCAGAACTAGAATATATTGTCTTCTAGAGCGGACCACGTAGCCTTAACTAGCCTTGAGAGACTACCACTTCTGAAAACATATGAATCACGAGTGTGTTATACATCAACACCC
Source organism: Prosapia bicincta (assembly GCA_036971475.1). Taxonomy (NCBI): domain Eukaryota; kingdom Metazoa; phylum Arthropoda; class Insecta; order Hemiptera; family Cercopidae; genus Prosapia; species Prosapia bicincta. Next base: position 25,228,826 of record JBAIZL010000006.1, on the reverse strand, counting down.
TTACATAAGAATCGATCAATTATGCCAAATTTACAGAACGCTACGATCTACAACGTATTGGTAAGGAAACTGATGACACTAGTGGTTTTATAAATACCATGAGTGTTTTGATAGTCCTTGCCATGTTTTGGGGAAAGTTTTTTACTGACTTTACCTCCCGTCTCGCTTACTGGTATCTCTCAAGGCCAAGTTCACTGTTACGTGTTACGCACTATAAATGTCAATAAATATTATTACATTAAATTTCGTATCAAGGTAATAATAGTATATTAATATTTTGTTTTTGAAGTTGCGCTATTTTAATAAAATTAACTTTAAAAAAACTCTTCTCCGGGTGAACTTAATCTACAAGGACAACGGATTTTACCCATTTCTAAGACAAAGACGTCATCCCTCTTGTAAACACGTAACGATCTCATTCGTGGTACAGGCCTTTCTGTATATTTATGTGTTAAAACCCTTTTGTCTGTTAACTGCTATACAATATTTTAGCATTTTTTTAAGTGAAGGCGTATGAGTTTTGTGCAACAACTGATTTTATACTATAGGTTATGTTATTGAACAGCTGCTTCAAAATTTAGATCATATCACCTAATTTTCTCTATAAAAATATAAGGTGTGACGTTATGTATCCAACATAATAAGGTGGAATTGTTTATATGTCGATATCAGTTAATCTATGTGAATCAGTAAAAAATGTAATCGTTTATAATATGTCAATGTACCTTACTATTTATAGTTTCATATAATGATAATATACTGAATGATTATGTATATTTCATTCCAATTTTTTAAATGAATTCGTTCCTAAACGCTTCTGACCAATTTTAATTAAAGACCAATTTTTATATTAATTAGATTCTATTAAACCTCTCTCATAAACATTCTTAAATTGAAGTATTACAGTCTACAGGTCTCGTTTATGAAAAAAACTATTTCCTAAATGAACAATTTAGCATTTTTTAATAAGAAAATTGGTCTAGAATCCTTTATACTTGCAGATATTGCCACCTTAAAAAACATCAGAAAGGCGCCACCTTAAAGTTCAGATATTTTTTTTTCAATATCATTACCTGATGATGATTCGAGAGAACGTGACGTGTTCAGTATGGATTTGTAACGAGATGGGGTGTATAGCAAATAACCAACGTTTCAACTAATCAATATTCAAAAACGATCTTACGCTACGGTTAACTAACCAACTTACACGAAGTTCAAATGAACAACATCGACACGGAGTCCAAATAACCAACACGACGTGCAACACACGGATTATTATCGCATTTCTACTCTGCAGGCGCTCGCAGTATGATCTGATATATTTCCTTAGTTTAGGCTACATGTTCTATTTAGAACTACAGTTTATATGGTATATTTATTATTCCTCCAAAGCAATAAAATGTATCTTTTTCAATCCTTTACTTATATAGTAACTGGTAGTACAACTGCCTGGTTTGAATGTTTTTTTACAAAATGTACATTTCTACATTTAAGAACGTACTGACCATTAAATAACAAGCGAAAAAAGTCATCTTTGTTTTTTATTAGTTCTTAAATCTAGAACATTTTGTAAAAACCATTTCAAACCAGGCAGTTGTACTACCAGTTACTATATAAATAAAGGATTGAAAAAGATACATTTGATTGCTTTGGAGGAATAATAAATATAGCATATAAACTGTAGTTTGAATAGAACTTGTAGCCTAATCTAAGAAATATTTCAATTCGTACTGCGAGCGCCTGCAGAGTGGCAATGCGATAATAATCCGTGTGTTGCACGTCGTGTTGGTTATTTGGACTCCGTGTCGATGTTGTTCATTTGAACTTCGTGTAAGTTGGTTAGTGACCGTTGCGTAAGATCGTTTTTCAATGTTGACTAGTTGAAACGTTGGTCATTTGAGCTGGCCTCGCCGCGGGTATGCTCAGTATTGAGTATAATATTGGGGGTATTTCGTCTAGCACTCTCCGATATACTTTGGTGAGTGGCTATTCCCTATGTTCTATGTGAATGGATGTGGGAATGTTGGAGGGTTGTGTAAAACATTTGGTACTTACGTATCTATTCATACTGCAACTTGACAAAATGTAAAGATTAATGTACAAATAGCATGTAAAGTTCTTGTATCGCATAAAGCAATGTCGCTCTGGACTCGTCAAAAACACTTAATATACAACTATTTTATACATTTTTTCAGAATTATTTTTTTGTTTTAAGCTTCAACCATATATGATGAAAACCAAAATTAATCTCCCAGTCTCCAATGTGGAGGATGAGCAAATTCCTTAATGGATTTGACGATGTGGGAAAAACCACTCCTTAATTTTAAGGGTCTCTTGCCCTAAATTGTTTTCGTAAAAAGATTTTTAGTTTAAATTCCAACCTTGTTTGTTGGGAACTATGATATTCTAATCTGTAAGGGAAGGCACAGTGAACATTTGTAATGTATTTTTAAACCTTTAATACTACAAATATTTATTATTAGTTCACTTTAGAACATAATGCATTATCTTCGAACTGAGTAAACAAATAATTACCTGCACACGAACTCACAAACTATATACTTTAGTATCATACGCGTTTCAATGACTTATGTCGTCATCATCAGTGACAGTACTACAAATTTACAGCTGTAACTGAGCTAATGACATAAGTCATTGAAACACTTATGATACTAAAGTATATTGTTTTGTGATGTGAACAGTTATTTATTTGTTTATAACCGTAACCCACAAGCTAGCTCAATTATTACTTATTGTTATTCCAAACACTGTCTCTAACCGAAATTCTCTGGAACGAAGTTTTACATAAGAGCAAGGTATTTATACAAATCGCCTTAAAATGAAGTTGACATTTCTTTTATTTTGTAACATTCTTTCAATGTTTGTAACCTTCTGATGATGCTAACTGTGTTGGCGAAATGAACATCAAGGGTGTTTAAATATTTGTAGCAAGGGTTATTGTTATTTATTTATTAAAATTTCTGTTAAACATTTCAACGTCAACTCCAATTATTTGGAATAATTTCATCACACATTTTTTGTGTTGAGTAAAGTAAATAAAACTCGCTCACGGGAAACACGCATGCACACACGCAAAATCTGTTAAAAAAACTCGTAAAGGAAATGTTTTTGCAAGGTTGTAAAACGAGGGGATTATAATTTATTTTGTTTCAGTTGCGGTTTAGTGCATTTAACGAGCTTTCGCCCCTTCACATAATACATAGCGTAACGAGTGTATATTTGCGAAGCAGTCAGAGAAGAAAGAGCGTGGCGAGTGCTTGCTTTGTACTGCAGCAAGTGTCCGTGAAATGCCCGACTAATATGAATGTGTTTCCTTCACGCGGCAGTAACCTGGCAACGAGGTGCGCTAACCCAACTAACAAGAATATGCATTTGAATAGACCGAGAGAAGTACATACTCCACATAATCCAAGAATTAGTTTCGCCAATCGATAGCTTAGGGAACTTCATTCGGTGGTTGCTTTGGGTGATTACATTCGCCCCTACACTATGTCTGTTATGGGGTTAGGGGACCGACAAGGACAAGCCAACAAAAAATATGTTGAAAATGTTTGAAATGGTAGACAACTGGGACATTCGAACTTAGAGATGGGCCGATACCTAAGACTTTCGATACCGATTCTCAAAATTTTCTTTCAATTCTCGATTCTTTTAAGTTATATATACTCTATATTAATGAATTTAGTTAACATCTTGGTTACATGGTGAAGCATTTTAAAATTTTCGTTTTAATGTAATAGGCTACACAAAACGTTCACCTTTAATTTATAAATAGGAATTTCTGAAAGGGTGACAAAAATATTGAGTAAAAGTAAGGGTTTACTTAAAATTACAAATATGAACTTCAGTTCACAATTACAATATAACTTCAGTAATAGCCTTTTCAGTTTGTATAACTAGATAGAAAAGGTACTACCTTTTCTTTGTGTTTTGTTTTTACATTTATGAAGCGGTGGCGGCGAGATACAGAGAGGGGAGAGAGAGAGAGAGAGAGAGAGAGTCAAGCCGGCCCGAGTGAGAGTGAGACAACAGAGCGAGATGAGCGGTAACAACGGAGCAGAAATGCTTCCGAGCGGCTTTCTTGTTGCGTCATAAATAATAACAATACCATTAACTCAAGTAAGCTTCCGCTTTAAACGTTAAATTCATTCAAAGCAACTAACACATAAACAAGACATGGATAATTATTTTCCAAATACATTATACCCCACACGTATTTAAACAGTTTAAAAAAACAAGAATCTGATTCGGCCGGAGAATCGAGTACAGACGATCACACGGTACCATTAGAATTGACGATTCCTCGAATTGAGAATCGGAATCGGCCCATTCCTATTCGATAAAAGTAGCAAACACTTGAAATATTATCACAGCTCTCCTTATTCCTAATTAGCGAGAACGTTTCTTAATCGTTTTATCTTTCATGAGATTTATAATTTTGGAAACTGTGGAGTAATAACTTAAACAGCATTTAAAACATTTTTTTAAAACATGTTTATGTTTATGACAAGCTGGAATGGGTTGAGTGGTTATGAAAATAAAGCAGTAATATTTTTACACTTGGTAATATCCATCTGTTTTGATTTAGCACGTGTCTAAAGCTACGTAGGCTATTTTATTTTTATATGGGAGTTTTAACCCTTTGCCATCAGATGGGTGTTTTAAGGACTGTCCTCTCTGGTAGGATGGGCCACTTAACTGCCCACAGCTGTTTCCATTGCAGCTTGATCGCTATACTGGCCTAATTGTCCTGTGCGGTAGGAACAACCACTTTTGTGACCATGGCGTTTTGTCCGTTTACTTGGCATACAACTACACACTCTGCTTCGCCAAGTCGGAACCTGTTTTTGCTTACTAGTACAATTGTGAGTCACTTCGGGTTTTTTATAATTAAAAGGCCAAAAATGAATTTTAATGAATTGTTTTTATTTATTCTACAAGTTAAGATACACATCTGTCTGATTATTTTGGATCATTTACAAAACGATAAGATATGAATAATTAGAAAAATCATTGTTAAGTCAATAAAAATTAGAGCGACAAAAATTATTTTTTGTTCTTTTTTTTTAGACAAAATGTTTTGAGCGTGTTAGAGTACCTCTTACAGGACCACTATGATTCATTATCATGAATTACAGGACTAACATGAAGGTTCCAAAAAAATTGCTTTAATCTCTCTTTAGAAAAACGTGTTCTTAAAGTCAGATTTATTAAAGTCATAAGCGTGACTAGACTCAGAAGTAACGTTTTATAAACACATGTTACGAAAGAATTAAAATAATCAGTGCAGCCAATTGCTGAAGATATAATCATCAATAGTCCCACTATACACACCTATGTTACCATAGTATATATATATATATATATATATATATATATATATATATATATATATATATATATGTAAATATAAAAATACACAAATATACTAAAGGCCCACCAAATTGGCCTAACCTACCGGGTAGATGAAGCACTAATTTACAAGCGTCTATTCTTTCTCGTTTTAGATCTGTGACTAGTGACTTTTGTTCGAAGGTTAGGAGAACGTATAGTGAAATGTCAAAACAAAAAGATGTGTTTTTTACCGGGCAGGAAAATGAAGGTGAAGGACACATAACTATTTGCAGATAAACATTATTTATTGAAGTATGATATGTAGTGAACCAACACTTGATTAGTGAGTAGGGTTATTTTAGCCCGTAAGTATGCAGTCCTGCACAGCAATTCGCATGATCCTTAATCATGTCGCACCACAGTTATTAGATACACTTACCTTATTCCTTTATATTTTCACAACTTTTTTTTAACAATAATAGTGAAAGTAACTAATGTTATCGAAAACACAAAATAAACATGACCATGCAAACATACTGTATTTAATTTTGCTTTTTAGGAAGATTTTAAAGATGATTTTGTAGAATTATGTGTCTAGTGATAGCGAGACATAGCAAGGGACGTGGCTGGTAGATAGGCTACTTGACATCTACAGTAGTGGGGAAGCCGTTGATTCAGTGTTTGCTTTACATACCGGCCCGTCACAATCACTGTGTCTTTTTCGCCACTAGGCCTAGATGCAAGAGAGGATAGACAGCCACCTAACTTTACACCTCAACTAGTCGGCAAACTCAGTCCTTCGCATCACAAGTCTCTTACATCGGTAGTTACAAAACTTAACTATACTTTTAATGATTCGAATGTCTGTTTTAACCATTAAAAACAATCGAAAGTTCTCGATTGGCCTAAGCTGATCGATTGACGTATTTCAAACAGAAATGTTTTAGTCTAGGTTTGTTGTTATCAAAACTTATGAGTTTCGTCTGTGAGCACAGGAAGTGATTAAATAATAACGAACAACAACTCAAAAACAATAATGTATTCCTTATATTGAGCGTCATAATCATCATGATAATAAGGAATCGCAAATTCTTACAGACCTATGCCTACATTGTAAATATGAAGGTAAGCTTGCTGTAAAGCCGGTTATAGCTCAGATGTTGTGTAAGCTATATTTACTGGTGATAGTTTTGCCATTGAAACACGTTTAATGAATAAATTCTTACAAGAGCTATGCCTACATTGTAAATATGAAGGTAAGCTTGCTGTAAAGCCGGTTATAGCTCAGATGTTGTGTAAGCTATATTTACTGGTGATAGTTTTGCCATTGAAACACGTTTAATGAATAAATTCTTACAAGAGCTATGCCTACATTGTAAATATGAAGGTAAGCTTGCTGTAAAGCCGGTTATAGCTCAGATGTTGTGTAAGCTATATTTACTGGTGATAGTTTTGCCATTGAAACACGTTTAATGAATAAATTCTTACAAGAGCTATGCCTACATTGTAAATATGAAGGTAAGCTTGCTGTAAAGCCGGTCATAGCTCAGATGTTGTGTAAGCTATATTTACTGGTCATAGTTTTGCCATTGAAACACGTTTAATGAATAAATTCTTACAAGAGCTATGCCTACATTGTAAATATGAAGGTAAGCTTGCTGTAAAGCCGGTCATAGCTCAGATGTTGTGTAAGCTATATTTACTGGTGATAGTTTTGCCATTGAAACACGTTTAATGAATAAATTCTTACAAGAGCTATGCCTACATTGTAAATATGAAGGTAAGCTTGCTGTAAAGCCGGTTATAGCTCAGATGTTGTGTAAGCTATATTTACTGGTCATAGTTTTGCCATTGAAACACGTTTAATGAATAAATTCTTACAAGAGCTATGCCTACATTGTAAATATGAAGGTAAGCTTGCTGTAAAGCCGGTCATAGCTCATATGTTGTGTAAGCTATATTTACTGGTCATAGTTTTGCCATTGAAACACGTTTAATGAATAAATTCTTACAAGAGCTATGCCTACATTGTAAATATGAAGGTAAGCTTGCTGTAAAGCCGGTCATAGCTCATATGTTGTGTAAGCTATATTTACTGGTCATAGTTTTGCCATTGAAACACGTTTAATGAATAAATTATCGTCAGGACGTTGGTTTTTTGCTATTATTTAATTATATTGTTATCGAAGCAGAATTACAATCAACTTTAACACACGTCTTAAATCATGATCACATTACGTGATCTAGTAGCATGCTCGAATATTACAGTCCATCAGACATGTATAAGTTTTTATAAATTTTCCTTATCTAGAATATTGCTGTCTGAATAGCCAATCGTTGGATCCTAGAGTTGGGAGACCATAATAATTACAATATGTTTAACCTTTAATTACGTTAATTGAAATTATTTTAACCAAAATCGCACACTCTATAAAAATTGTCTTTTATTGCTAAAATGTACATAGAATAATAAATATTTCAAAACGTAATATTAAAATAAAACATAAATAAATTAAAACACTTTGAGATCATATTATTATGTACATACAACAAAAAAACACCAACAAAAACAAGACAAGGAATTAAAATTTTTAAATAGAAAAACACATCATGTGTCCTATTTAATTTCTGACGTCAGCAAAGTGTAAATAAGAACTCTTCACTTATCTCATAAAACAGTTTTCTTTGTACGCTTCATTCCTTGTTCCTCTTTTTTATGTTTCACTGTTTTAATCGCAATATTTAAGTCTTTCCAAAGCTCCTGGTTTCCTCCACCCATATAAGAAACAATTGCTACAACATGAAACCCAGCTTGATCGCGTGCTCCAAGATTGAAAACAACGTGTATTTCGTCATTTTTCTTCAAAATTATAATATACAGGTTGTTTAATTTTGAATTTAAGCCCCGGGCCATTACAGCCTGTATATGAGTATGAGGGCCATAACATCCATCTTCAGCTTCGTTATATGATATTCTGCTGTCTATATGCATTTCATCGACGCATAAAACTGTTAATTTAGAAAAATCAGTCATGAATTTGGATTTTGCTTCCATTATACCTATTACATTTTTTGTATGCCAGGCAAACATTAAACATTTTTCGTCCATTTTCCCAAAGTGGTCATACCGGGTAGGGGGATTTTTTGTATGGTGCGTAAATAATTATAAACTTACTTAAGACACAGGTCTTAAAGCAAGCGCCGAAGGAATGTCTTCGTCTGTCCCCTAAATTTTTTATTCAACAATCTTTCAATTTATTTTGGTAGAAAAATAGTATTTAACATGTTTTTTAATGTTAACCTCTCCTTATGTGGACTTTTTGTTTGTATTAATTTTAAGATTTTAAGATCTTTATGTAGAAATTTACACTTGTGTGATAACCGAGTACATTTCAACTTCTCCAACATCAATTCTAATTTATAAAAATTGAAGTTTCAGCTTTTCAGTGTCATCATTTTTTTCTTTTAATTCATTGACAGGCCTATCTAAGCTCACCGTATGCGCAGTTTTATGTTTTCGATAGATTTACTACCACAGAGTATTTTACGTTTCAAAGACAGTTTATTTAGCCTTACCTCTCTTGCATTAGAACTGATAACATTTTACTCAGCAGGTAGGTGTAGATGTGGCACTGCTTCATTCTTCAGATTTTTCCGTCTGTTCACATTCATTAGCTCACTATACATGTCCCTAATATAATCACTGTCATCAAAGTGCTCAGAACATAATAGATTTGTGTTTGGGTTGAAATTGTCTGCACGGCGATACGAAACCACCCACTGTTTACGAACACCTTTGTCTTTTGGAAAGACATGAAATATTCGCGACTACATTTTTTGCTATAGTACTTCTTACAGCTCTGAACAGCACATCACACCATTTTAACACTTCACTACCAGTAACTTTGCACTACACAGTAAACTCATAACATTAACACAAACGAAATCGCAAACTAGCATAGGTACCAGTGCGGCCGGTCCATGTTGACAGTGTAGGCGGTGCGACGTCATCGCGTTCTTACCCCCCTCTACATCATCCATTGATGTAGAACGGTACCACCTTGTATCCTACCCACCTTGGGTCAAAACTAGGGTAATAATGGACGGTAAAAGCGTACTAGTATTACATATAGTAGGGTGCTCTCTCTCTCACCTATAGCATGACTAATTGTATAAAAAGTAAGGTCGTTTTATATTTAATTGTTGTCGTTAATTATTTTTTAATAACTTTCTACCTATGCATAATTATTATTTACCTTACAATTTGACGGTAAGTACACAATTTATTCAAACCTAGAGTAATTGCACTGTTAATTATTTACTGTCTGTATTTAATGATTATGAAATTAGCGAACCTTCCCAGAAAAGAATTACCATTGTTATTATGATTATACTTTAATTAAACGATCCTTAGAGGATATCTAATTTTAATTATGAAAAAGACACCAACCTGCAGGTTACTGCTTCCTTTATATAAGGTTTGATAACATAAGGCAACTTATGTCAGAATTTGAACAGCCAATCGTCACGTAATGTTTTAACACAATAAATAGAAGTATTTGGTGATACAATATTTTAATTGTAGAGTAATAGAACTTTTATGGAGATAAATGATGTAAAAACTTTAATTACTTCTTCTTAGACCATTAATTACTTTGGAAAATTCACAAAATCATATACAACTTTTTAATTTTATTTTACTTAAGCTAAAAATATTATTTTAACATATACTAAGATTTATTTCAATCAAACCAGAAATGAGGGTTTCAATACTCACTCTGTCATTTTGGTTATACAAATCCTTCTATTAGTTTACATTTTCTTGATATATACGTTTTTCAAATTTGCAATGGTTAGTAAAATACATTTTAATCATTTACTCAAGTTCAAATACGTTTATTTAAACTGGTAGTATTTTGAAATAATAATTCACTAATTATTTAAAATAAATTTATTTTACTTTTATATGGGAGAAACATTATCACAAAAGGGGCAAGATATGCAATATAGTTATTTCGTCCCATTTGGCCTAAAATAAATGATAACACATTATTTCATAAAACAGATGATTTTATGTTACAGGTTATGTGGTAAAACAGATGTTTCAACATAAATGTTATGTTGCGTTGTTTGTATCGATTGGAATTATTTAACAAAAAGAAAAAGACATATTTTTGTTGTTGACTCAAGTAAGAATTTACTTAAATTTTGTGTTTATATTAGTTGATTTCTGACGTAGTTTACGGTTTCTAACGTTCACACTTAATGTATTGTACTGTATATCTTCATTGTAACGGAATATTTGAAACTGAAGGATCTCCGTTTTAACGTAAATTCGGTAAACAAATAAAAATTTATTCTAAAGTGGTTAAATTGCAAATGAAACATAAAATAAACTGTAAAATATAACTAAAAACATTGGTTAAGAAGCATGTGTAAGTCTTATATACAGAGAATAAAAGTCCTGTCTGGATAAGTGTCGTCTAGACAGGTAGTGGCGTAAGGCCGTGCTAGAAGCTTAATTTTATTTAGCCTACTTTAAGTTCTAGCGTAGGAAATCTTCAAATAACTTTGAATTATTTATTTTGTACTAAGGAACAGAAGTCGTGTTCAAGCGTGTGCCACTTTGATCTGCGTAGGGTGTATAATTGTTTACAAAATACGAGTATTTACACTATTTATAGTTTTTTATTTCAAAGCTACTTTTAGTCAGAATGTCACATGACGGAAGGTATAAACGACCGTATCAGCAGCCGTTTAGGCATCACGCCAGTCACGTGACGGGTGGGAGATGGTATGGTATATTTTCAAAACACTGTCCGTGATAAGCGAGGACAGGTTATACAGCTGCTTATTGTTATGTTTGAGTTACATTAAGGAACCTCACTGACATGTTTCGAATCAGGAAATAAAACTTAATCATAAAAATATTTATGAATTACATTTTCCGATATTCAAAGTTTTTAAAAACATATTACTGGAACATTTTCTAACAAATTCAATTAAACAATCCTCAACACAGATTTAATATTTAATCTTTAAAATGATTAACTAACATAAATTTGACTAATTTAAAGGGGCTAATTTTTTAATAACGCTTAATACTTATCTCGCCAACCATTACCCACGGCAATGAAACAATTCCAACGCTGATGACGCATATGTACAATACGATAGCTGAAAGTGAGAGCCAAGAGTACTCAGAAGAGCTGGAGGAGAAGGCGAGTAGATACAACGTCACAGCTGATGCTGAAGCCGACACCACCGCCAGCACGCTACGAGGGATGTACTTGAGTAGAACGCAAGCAATAACCGACATTACAACTCGTACCATATCGATAATAAATGTGGAAAGGTGTTCGTTAATGTCTGTGGAAACCTTGCTCAGAACCGAAAAGGAATAAAATATCAGAACATTGAAACCAGAGAACTGTTGGATGAAGAAGAAAATGTTCATTATAAAAAATGGTTTTAAAAAAGATGGCTCTAAAATATGTTTTAGGGTTTCCAAACTAAGTATTGACGTTGATAAAGGGGTGACAGATTGTTGCTTTTTCATTATAACAGTAATTTCCTTTGTGGCCGACTGAGAATACCCTCGAAGTCATCTGAAAGCTTCTTCGGCTTTAGCAACATCGCCTCTACTGGCCAGCCATACCGGCGATTCTGGCGCTGGGACTAGTAGCGCATAACGCAAGACCGGAGAAACAGAACTCGGCGGTGACACCATTTTCCGTCGAACATTATGCCCAGGCTATGGGAAACCCTTATGCCGATCGCGATTGCCGATGGAATACCAGCAACAGCTGCTCCTCTGTATCGAGGATCTAGTGTTTCTAGGTGACTGAGATACCAGTGCACAGGTCAGTCAGGACTCGACCCACGTATATCGCCCATAAATTGTTTGCCAGAAAGAGAGAAACCCACCCGACCACAAAAATGACGAAAATAACAAGTAGAGACATACGGCGTCCAAGTTTTTCCATCAGGTATCCACTGATGATATACCCTAGACCTATGGGCATTACTACTGAACTGGCTGAACCAGTTTCATACAATATAATAATAATGTTAATAATAATAGTAAGTAATATTTTTGTTGTTGTGAGGTTTGAATGTATATATATATATATATATATATATATATATATATATATATATATATATAGATATATATAGATAGATAGATAGATAGATAGATATTTAGGTAGATAGATAGATATGTGTGTGTGTGTTTGTGTGCGTGCGTGAGTGTGTGTAGGCCTATGTGTGTGTGTGGGGGGTATTTTAATTCTGGGAGGTATTTACACTCGTCTAATATGTCTGTGCATTTTTCTTTCAGCCTCAGTGAAAAGATGGTGACATAATATTTTCACAAATTCGACCATTCTTTATAAATTTGTAACATCTAAGTTTTCTTATGCGACGTAAAGCAACAGCATGGTTAAAGGCACATTCAGTATTTCCAGAAGTAATTAAAGTTAACCTATACTAAGAAACTAGGAAAGCTATATTTTTTAAATATCCGGATTATTAAAAAAATTATATCAAAATTTAAAATATCAGAATTATAAAAACAAATAAAAGACAAACACAAAACTCACAAATTAATCATTTATGGTCTCTTACCCGTTTCATCATCATCAGTGAGTGTTGCTACCACAAACTCTAACTTACAACTGAGGTGAAAATAAGGTTACACTTCTATATTTATACAGTGGGTGTTACCACGCCCACCTCTCAAAAACAACAGTTATTAACAATACTTCAAACATGATACAAAAAATAGAAATTTTATACCTAACACATTAATTACAATAAGATTCTTAACAATCACTGATGATGATGACTTTGTTATTGAAACGCGTATGAGTCAATAAATGACTTTTATGAGTTTTGTGTATGTCTTTTATTTGTTTTAATATAACCTCACAAGCTAAGCTCAGAGAATAGTTGTATATAAAACCAAAGTTGAAAAATGTTTTATATAATTATATGTATTGAATTCCAAATAATATTTAAAAGATGTTAATGTTGAATGATTTTAATTTCCTTTTTTTTAAACTGACAAAAACCGGTCTTTATTTCTCTTCTCATGCTGACTTCATTTTCCATTTCCAACCCCATCTCATTAAAAACTTCATGAGCTTGAAACTTTCGACTTATTCCACTCAATCATCCCTAATGATCTGTTATTTGAACAAGAATAAACTAAATTAAGCGATATGAAAGTATGATGTCCACTTACAGAAAAAAAACAACTATTTATATAACTACGAATTATTTATATGCCAGACTCTAAACAGATTTATATACATTTTGCTATAACTATACAAAAACATATAAAGTAATAAAAAATGGCGACTAATACCACACATTTTTAATTCATAGAAGTAACTTTAATTGTAACATGCATGGCAAAAAGTAGTATTACAAAACCAACTGTCAAAGAGTGATAAGAATATTGTAATACAAATAACTTAAAATCAAGATAAACGAATAATTAGAAAACTGTATATACAATACTGATTTCGAATTCATATTCTACTACTTTGAAAACGTGAAAACATATTTCAGATATCACAATTAAATGAATGTAATGTATCATTTAAAATGTTTTATCATTTAGCGGAAAAAAAGAAAATAAATTAAATATTATTCAAATATCCGTTAAAATAAGAGAAAACAACCTGTCTCTAACCCTTTTTATCAAAAATAAATCACATCTATTAACCACAAACAAATTGTATTTATTGCCTTCGCCAATATAGGCGTTTAGTATATGTAAAAGTGTATATTTACTAAATGTAACAGACCCAATTTAGTCTTGTAGTAATTTGCTTTGAAGATGATTGCTTTGCAATCGAAATTTAGGCCTATAACAGGTATTAAATAAAAAGGTTTTTGTGGTTTAGAGGTTTTATTTATTTATAAAACAAAACAAAAAATACATCACAATTTCTCCAAGTTAATATTACCTATCAAATATTACTTTTTTATGATTGTTAAATTTTTTGTTTAATTGACGGCTGGATGGAAAATTCGTGTTTATTATTTCGACAGTGAGGTAAAGTTATTTATTTATTGAAATCCGTTGCGACGTTAATTTCTCTACAATTCGACAATAAATCATACTTTTATATTTATTAATAGTTGGAAAATGAGTTGTGGTCTTGCATGTTGAGATAGTTGGAGAACTCGTAGTTTTTAAGTCAATGGTAATTTATATTAATAAATATTAATACTAATTATGTATTTTAGTTTTTATGTTTAATAAAGGTTTATTGATAAGTTACAATGATTTTATTAAAATTCTAAATTGGTTTTATTTCTTAAAAGCAATGTATTATGTTTTTTAAGTGTTTTATAGTTTCATAACTAGTTATTTTAATTAGTTTATTAGCAGCAGAATAATAACTTATAATTATTGTGTTTGTTAGTTGTTCGACAGAAGTATATACACACTTTATGTTAATTGGTAGAATGATAATTTGTTTGTTTGTTTTTAGTTGGAATATTTCTTATAACGTTTGTTTATTGATCGTCCCAATCATGTATTACTCGCATGCCTTGTCTTTATTTACAGCTCTATAAAATGTTTGTCCTTATAGTGGAAACCATTACTATTCGTAAATAGATAAAGGTTTCACATCAGTTGCGTTTGCGTATACTACTTGTTTAATTGACAAGAATATTGTTTGTTTATTTTAAGTTTATTGGCAAATATATTGCAATATTATTGTCTGAGAATATACTTACTTGTTTAAGTCCCACTTTCCAAGTATTGTGCATACTACCCAGACAATGATCTTCATTAGAAGATGATCCTTCAATGCTAGAACACCTGGTTTATAAATCAACAAGTTATTTAAAAATATCTATAAGTAAACTTATAAAAGAATTTTAAAATGCACATTTACGAACTCATTATGTACAATCACTACAGTTTTGGCCGAAGGGTTGGAATGAGAGACGGAGAACCACCGGTTGTTGCGGTGCTACAACAGGCACTTGCTGTCTGCGCTCCGCTATACACGCTTTAGCCTGCAAGTCTCTATCCGGCACTTTGCACTTTGCAGAGATCCCTAGCGACATCTCGCCACTTGCCGTTGTAAGGTTATCGTAAAGGGAGAAAGCAATGAACGTGAAGCGAGTCTCGGACACAGCGAGAAGAAGGAAAAACAAAGTATTTGTTGCCGTCGTGCATTATAGGAACGTATGGAGAGCGTCAAGGGCAGCGAGCACAGGAGTCTGGGCATCAGATCTTGTGCGAAATATCCCGAGGGAATGTTTCGTATTTAAAACCTCAGGCGATTTGCGTTGAATATTTGCTTATTTATTGACAGATTCGTAGCAAAATCTTACATTTCAACAATTTTATAATATTCAATTCTTTCTATATTTATTAACACTTTGATATTATTATACCTGTCAGTTGTGTGGGCAAGTGAGTAGAACAAATGACTAGGAAACTACAAAAGTTTTGGGTTCGATTCCCAATAGTACCAAATAATTTATTGTGCACGTTTCCTGCCGCCAGATCTACTCAGCCTGTGGAAATGAACAACCAGGGTAATATTGGGCTCATTACCGGCCTTGAATACCATATGGTCCAAAACTGGCCTTTAAACTATTATCTCCCGACACCATCTCTCATAGTATGAAAAATAGTTATTATTATTAGAAACTCGGAGGAACCTTTTCGGTGTAGAGCACTTAGCTACAGCCTTTTTACTCTCTTCCCATCTCTACCACAGGACTAGCTTATTGGATACTTACCTCTTTGCAGAATCCAAGTACCCACCTGATGCTAAATCTTCTGATATCCTATGGTGTGCATATCTTCCAGCCAAACCACTGCACTAAAAAAATAGTAATTATGATTAGTGAGTTATTACCCTATAATTGTCTACCAGTGTGTAACTTTCTAGTAGCTATTTACTTTACAATTTGCATGTAAGTACAACATTTATTCAAATCTAGTACAATTGCACTGGAATTAATTACTGCATATTTTTAATCATTAAGAGAATACAACTTTCTGAGAAAAGATTAAACGTTCTTAGATGTTATAAAATTATAATTATTAGCGATTATAATTATAATTATGTTAAAGTAATTAATTATTAAATGTTTAACAAATGTTAGGCTACAGACTATGTAGCTGAACTTGAATATCTAGGACTATGGTCAGGTAACGCAGTTCCCTAGCTTAAACTACCTAAATATTTACCAACTGATGTAAAAATCCCAAGCCTTTCCAATATACGTTCTTTTTCAATAACATGTACAACAACTAAAACATAAAACACGTTATTACTCATTGTTTAATTTTTTTCTACAATAGCTTTATTCTATGATGATTGCATTTACACACACAAAATCAGAATTATCCTTCCATGAAATACAAAGAGTTTATAAACTTTAAAACCACTACAGTATCAAGGGCTCGGATTTGTAAACCGTAACACTATGTTACACACTTCCGAGGTTCTATGAAAACATAATAAATTCAACACCTGATACACTTAATCAAAGTGAGTTGGTGGTAAACATTAAAACATTATATAAGCGACAAAAACTGTTGAAGTGTATTAATGACGTCACACAAATACAACACCTGACAGTATGGAAGTCCCAGTGCCTTGACTAGACTTAAAGTTAGTTTTACAAACAATTTGTTAGATTCAGGATAATCACTCATTACAATATCTGTCTAGCAGTGGCTCTCAGAGTTTGTGTTAGACTTCAAACCTAATCCTTAACTGATGCAGTAAGACGGTCTCCCACTGCTCAACGTACTTTGTATGTAATACTGGAATGTATTCGTAGATGAAACCATTCTATGGGAAATTATTAAAATTGTTTTATTGGGTTAATTATTTTGTTGTTATTGTAAGTTACATAATATGCATTTACATTTGTATAGAGTGGTTTGATTTTCCTCCATGTTTAGGTTAGCAGGTTCCAAGAAGGAAGTGATTCATTGACAGAAGCGGAAATGAATAGTAGAGAAGTTTTAATTTTATGTTTTCGACTTCGTGGTAATATTATTCACACGCAAAGTGTTTTTAAAAGATTTTACAAGTTTTCACATTTTAGCACTCATTGCCTGCAACTTTCCTTGGAAGTCAGGAAATATTTTTTTTTCTAACCTAAACGATCCCTTGCTTTCTGAGGGCGGTTGGATGTCAGCCTTGTTCCAGTGAACGACCTGATTTAATATTTAAGCACTGGTGGTGATGTGTAGTATATGTTGCTGTGGTACCAGGTTCAAAGGCTTAGTACCTTAGCTCAAGTCGATGTACTAGCACCCTGTGAGCCAGCGGTAGAACTCTAAGGGTTATTCTGTTGCTGGAGCCACTCGAAGTGATTCTGCTGCAGCTGCTGCCTCCTCTCTCACGCTCTTCATCTTGAGGTAACTAGGTATGGCAGAGTTTCGGATGTACCATGGAGCCCATACTATAGCTCTAAACTCTTCATTTTGGAAACGCTCGATAGCTGCAGATTGCTGCTTTTGCTTCATCCCCAGAGTGGCAACACATAAGAGCCTGAGCACTTGATTGTACGAATACACGATAGATATCGACTATATCTAAAAGATATAGATATACTGAGCTATCATTTTGGTGTATTTAAAATAACCTTGTAGCCTTGGTAGTTTTTCCTTTATATTTTTTATTACTTTTTTCATTTTACATAATTTTTAAAATTTTAATCTGTATTACAACTTGACCAATTTATTTGATCTTACAATCTAATCCATTTTTTTATGTAGGAAAGAGATTTTAAACAAACATTACTTTACACTTTCTAGGTATTTTTTAATGTTTTGTTGTTTTGTTTAATTTTTTCATCCGACTTAATACATTTTCTTTGTCTTCTCTTTCCTTCTAAGTGTAAGTCCAGTGTCATGGCCATAGGAGTCGAAGTTTCAGCCTATTGTGGTAAGTCTCTTTCGATTAAATCGAACTTACCACCTTATCGAACTTATCAGTTAAACGCAAAGTGACCACTGGCAAAGTTGAAACCCTTTTTTGACCCATTTTAATTGGGAAAATCCAAAACCATGAAAGTGATTAGAAAATAGTTTAGGGGTAGATGACCTGGTTTGACAACTGGAGTCTGGTTTGTAATATATTCGCTTGTCAAATTTATGACTTACCCTCGTCAATTGCTATTGTTTACTCATGTACGCATATTTCGATGTACGCACCACCGTAAAGGCGTGCCACCGATTGTACAACGGCAATTTATTGTAGGCTTAACCAAGAATACCGACTCAGTGCCACGCTTGACTTCTGTAACGGATCTCCAGATCATCTATTTTTTCTTCACGTTCACTTGCAAGGTCTCCAGTTCAGTGGAGCGTCCAACGTTAAACCTGGGCAATCCATCTCTTTGCTATAAGGGACGAGTTGCTCATTTAATATGAGGCGAGTTTTGCTCTCTGCCTTAATAGTAAATATAACATGAGCTGACTTGCTTTCAACAAGCTTTGCGCCCCAATGTCTTGTCCACTCCCTGACGCTGTCCTGGGTATGCTGCAATTTAGCTGTTGCGTATGCCTCATTTTGTGATACGAACAATATAGCGGTGTCGTCTGCAAAGGTGGCCATAATGGCGCTCTCGTTTACCGATATATCTGTTCTGTACAGAAGTAGCAGTACTGGACCAAGGACACTACCCTGAGGCACATCTGCAACGATGTCCTTGGAACTGGAGTACTCCCTACCTTGTTTAGCGCTGAAAGATCTGTCCGCAAGGTAGGATTTAAGTACTATCCAAAACTCAACTGGAAGATCGCGACGAATTTTAAACAGCAAACAAGTCTGCCAGACACGGTCGAATTACTACCAGTCGTCGAAGGTAGCCTTCTTCGTCTCCAACAAATTTCACAATAGTCTACTATAACGGAATACGTAGGCTACTCTTGAAAAATAAGAGAAATGGAAGCACACAATCTGAAGAACAATGAATGCATTGAAAACCTTAGTGCAAGAAATAAGGTTAAATTGTTATCACGACTTTAGACTTTTAAATTTAAATATCACAATTTATTTTGTTTAAAAATTATACTTTTATCGAATATGCTCTAATAACTATATTTAATTTGTAAATATAGCTTTAGGAACAAACAAGTAGTAGTTAACCATAGTTACCACTTTGAATAGAAAATAACAGAAGTTTCTTCATACATTTTAACTTAATTCCAATCCCCAATACAGAGAGCAACGTAAGCCACGAGTAATCAAAACGACATTGTATTAAGAAACGCTATCATATAACCGAATCAAATATGTCTTATTTGGCTATATGCTATTTAAAAAGTAATTAAAACATAACCTCTAACAAATCACTAAATAAAAATGAGAACAGCTGTCAATGTTAACCTACCGCCATTGTTTGCTATCGGCAATCTACGTGACATTTCGCTAATATCCGGAATGCATTTTTGTAGAAATTCTTGAGTAACGACCAACCCACTCCCGTGGATATAAATATTAATATAGAAATATTTTATATATATATATATATATATATATATATATATATATATATATATATATATATATATGCTTGACGTTTGTGGTCCATTACGTTCGGTGAATCTTAATAATCACTTAAACATGTTTAAACTATAATTAAATAATAAAAATATATATAACTCACAAATATACAATTTTTTATTTCAAACGCGTTTCGACGACTACTTTGTCGTCATCTTCAGTGAAAATACACAAATGAAATTAACTAAAAAAAATATATATATTAAACATAACCTATAAAGTTTTAGCAAAAGTAAAAACAAACTTGAGTCCACAAGAAATACAGCCTTATAGGTCCCTTTGATTTTTGAAAGTTCAATGGATGCTGCCAAAATAGCTTCAACTTCCCCATCATAATTGCTTTGGTACTGCCAACGGCCACAGCCCCTTCGAATAGTCGGCTGTGGAACCCAGCTCCTGTTTTTACCGCTTGCTGACGATCCATCTGTGTAGACGTGAAGCCAGTAATTTGGCGGGAAGTTGGAATTAATAGTTGCCAGGGCTGCTGCCCTCAGCTCAGAGGGATTTTATTGACTTTTTGAGGCATTGCGGTGTTGTAGCTTTAGATTAGCTGATGGTAGGTTATTAAAAGTCAATGGTTGAACCGGTTTAGCTGGTACTCCTGGCTAAATGTATTTATTTAGGAGATCGTTGAACGTTGATAGTGAGGTGTTTTGGGTTTTTAGCCTTTCGGTCGCGTGCCTGTAATTTGTCCAGCGATAACTATATGTCCTCTTGTACCGCTCCCAAAAATTGAGTGTTAGTTTGTTTCTTCTAGCTAGCATAGGTTCGATTTGGGTTTGGGCCTCCATTGCAGCAACAAGGGTAGATTTTGGGGCCCCTGTTATAACTCGAAGGGCAATGTTCTGGGTGATCTCTAATTTGCGCAAATTTGCACTTTATGCTGTGATTGTTGCCTCAGCTCCATATTCGGGGATCGGCCTGACATAACTTTTATAAGCTGGAATAAGGACATCTTGGTTTGCACCCCAAGCAGTGGCCGTAAGTCTTTTTAATACTTTTGATCTCTTTATAGCTCTTTGGGTACAGTATTCTATATGCGGTTTCCAAGTTAGTTTTCTGCCTATTGAGACTCCCAAGTATTTAGAGATGTTGTGTTCTTCATGTACGTTATCTTCGTATTTTAAGATTAAATGTTGGCGCTTGGTGGACAGAGAGAAGAGCTGGAATGTAGTCTTCGAATGATTTACTGCCAGTGCATTTTCATTTGCCCATTGTTGAAGTTTTGATAGGACGGCGTTAAGAGTATTTTCCAGAGACTTGATGTTGCTACTGGTAGCCCACATAATTAAATCTTCGGCATACAGCAGGGCTTCCACCCCCGGGGCACTCTTTACAGCCTCAAGGATATCGTTGATCATCAGGTTAAAAAGACTACAACTAGTTTAGGTAAAATTTACCGAGTTCAACATATAGCGTGTCTTTGAGGGTAAAACTCAAGATGTATCGAGTATATATTGGTAAAATATGAAATAAACGATGATCACGGGAGAATTCAGTTGTTTACCAATTGAGGGTTGATAAATGTTAGGTTTTACTGTAGAATCTTAAGATTTACCAATATACAGGATTTCCCAACATGAATAATATGCATTATTTCTTGTAACATCTCATTCTCGTATTCCCATTTCGTCCCGCCTGCCTAAACGACCCCCTAACGTCTTCGTTGTTGATGTGGCCAGACTAAGGTATTCATATTGTAAGTCAATAGACTCACATTTCCAAGGTTTTAAACTCTCCAAAAGGTTTCGGCCACTAACGATGCTTATACTAAAGGCCTCACATAACGCTACAGAAAGGTAGGGTTAAGATGTTTAAGGTAAATCGGTGCTTCCAGGTGCGAATTGTGCTACGTGTAAAGGTTGGGGGAGAAAGAGAAAAGAGGCTGTTGACAAGGAGTATATGGTTCTTTTCGACTTCCCCCATTGTTAAAAGACGAACACATATTAGTGATCCTACCACAGTCTAGCATGAGAAACCCTTGCCCTCACGAACCAACCTCCAACTAGTGACTCCCGACCGGGTTACTAGGGTCAGACCCGAGATAGGAGGGCTTGATGCCATGTATGTAAGAGTCTCATGGCCTCGCTATAAGCCTTAGACTAGCCACAAGTCAGCCCCTGGGACGAGACGAGCTCCAACCTCCAACTAGTGACTCCCGACCGGGTTACTAGGATCAGACCCGAGATAGGGGGCCTTGGTACCATGTATGTAAGAGTCTCACCACGTCGCTATAAGCCTTAGACTAGCCACAGGTCAGCCCCTGGGACGAGACG
This sequence comes from Prosapia bicincta, assembly GCA_036971475.1. NCBI lineage: Eukaryota > Metazoa > Arthropoda > Insecta > Hemiptera > Cercopidae > Prosapia > Prosapia bicincta. The sequence continues at coordinate 25,206,625 of JBAIZL010000006.1, read as the reverse complement.
AGCTCCAACCTCAAACTAGTGATTCCCGCTTAGGCTACTAGGGTCAGACCCGAGATAGGAGACCTTTGTACCATGTATGTAAAAGTCTCACGACGTCGCTATAAGCCTTAGACTAGCCACAGGTGATGGCGGTTCGACCGCTGTTCCAGAACTACTCGGAACCAGTAGAATCTCCCGAAGGGCCATCTTTTTCTACCTATATACCTCGCCTGATTAATTCGTTTTAGGTAGATCGAACCTTCATCCATTCCCGGGTGTTTTTACCTATGGACCTTACATTCAGACTTGGTATTTGTTTTGAAGGATAATCCCTTTGAACCTTGTTAGAAGGCAGACAAAGAGATCGATAAAGTTTGAAGAAATTATTGTGTGACAAGTACTTTCCAGAGGAACGAAAAAGACAAAAAGGAAATAAAGGCAGACAATTTTTACTTTTAAATAAATCTAATATACAAATAGGTATTAAAAAAATAGAGTTGACTTTTTTCGAAAGTTAAACCTTTCTTCAGGATACATTTCTTCCAGAACAAAATTCTGACCCTTGAGGGCAAGTTGACACTATAGTGTATCAGAAAAGTTCTACTGAGTTCGTCGTCCAGTTCCTGCGGCTAACGAGTGGATTCATTGTATTTGATTTGTTTCCGTTTGTACGACTGAATAATTTCCTTCTTACATCTTACTGGGGATTCTTGTTCAGCTAATGAAAACACTGATCAATACACACAATAATTATACTTGTTAAATTAATGCAAATGAAGGCTAGGCAATTAAAAATAATGGCAACAAATGAAACAGTCAAATAATAAAACAAATTAATTGTTAGAAACTTTGATTTATTCTACGATTGCATTCAATTAGAAGACACATACACACGCACGCGCACACACACACACACACACACACACACAAACACACACATTGGAAGGCCGTCTCTAATTGCATCCGGCAAACTTACCACCAGTATGCTGTAGTCCTGCATGCTTCGAGTTGCTGCTAGACAGGTATTGTAATCAGTAGTAATAATAGTACATTTAATTATACGCTATATATGTTTCTACTATGATAACTCGAGACTAAAATCGTGAATTTATTTATAACTAACTGTTTTCTTTAAAATATAAATTACTAACAGTTACTTTTTCATAATGAATATTATACAATAATAATACAAAAAAATGCTAATAAAAAACAAATAAAATAAAATAAAATTTGAACAACCATGAAGAGGACGCTATAATGTTAGATTTTCCGTTCTAACTTTCTTGGTTGTATTTGTACAGCATTTTGCTCCTTAGCCGGACCCCTGACTTTCTCTAATTCTGCAAATCTGCATCACATTTGTTTAAATTTGTTAAGGCAAGCCTATCTAATATAATGAAGGGGTGAGATGAAGTATGAAAAAATGAAATTTTCTATTTTTATTTACTGTTTGCTGGTATAAGATTAGTATTTGCACGCAGCCCTGTATAAAGACAGACAGTGAATAATTATAGTTCTGTTTAAATATTCAAATAAATTTGTTGTTTGTCTAGACACCAGACGTCTAGGCTAGGTTTTTAAGAATTAAAATCGAAACGACCGTCCTCTTACGAAGATCAACCCTCAGCCAGTATGCACAACCATTGGAAACTAAGGCTTAGACAAGTAAGTATGTTCAGTTATGACAGTAAATATTTATTAATTTTGCTATATAATATTTATTACGAGCGTATTATTTTATTATGCTTAGATGTTGGTAGCTTCGGGGGCTTTCATCGCTTCTCTCAGTTGTGGTATGACGTTTGGCTTTTCAACAATTGTGTTACCACAGCTGGCTCAAGAAACGTCAACAATCAGGATGACGCCTGAAGAAAGCTCATGGATAGGTAAGCAATGACCAACACTTCTGTTTTTGAAAATTGTATTTTATAAAATTTTTGTTGGTTTAAGATGAGTAAAATTATGTCGAGGTTTATGATTAATATCAGACACTTGTAACAGAAAACTACCACAAGAACTATATAATCAAATGGTAACAACACAAAAATAGTAAAAAAAGTTTTTTTATCTACATTGAGGCATGTATACTTCGATAGCTTTATCATTATTTTGGTGTAACGTGTAGACTCTTCTGTATGACTCTGATAGAGAGGAGGTTGATTTGAAGCTATCGACTCTATACACGTGATGCTTCTATCCGCCTAATATTATCATGGTGCTTAGTGCATTTACTTCGTTCCTAACCTTCCATTCCTATGCCGTACTCGTCTTCCTGGTTGAGTTCCTTACCAAAATATAGAAATAAGTTATAAATTATACTGGAATAGCAGTGGAATTTATACTGGAAAAATATTATATTATGATAAAATGATAAATAAACACAAAACGTTATTTAATATGAAACTGTAGTGAGCACAAAACTTTAACTTATTAAAAAATTATTCAAACTATTACAGCAATCAAAATATATCAATTATTGCAAGAAATGTAATTTGCAATTATTGTCAGTAAACAAAATATGTTATGATCGAAAGACCAATAAACACAAAAACGAACAAATTATTTTCAAAATTTCAAAGAGCACAATGCTCATAACCAATAAACTACCAATAAATCTATTATTTCTGTCATGAAATAACAATTATTAGAAGAAATATAATTTACAATGAAACTATCAATAGACACAATATTATGTTATGATCAAAAGGCCAATAAACACAAAACGAAAAAATTATTTTCAAAATTGATATGAGCATAAAGTGTATAACCTTAAAAACAATCAATAAACCCATCATACTTATCATAAATAACAGTTATTAGAAGAAATATATCTTACAACGAAACTGTCAATAAACAAAATACTATGTTATTAGGGACTGATAAATAAACACAAGTGAATAATTTATTAATATACTGCCAATGAGCACAAAAACTATAACCTATTAATCTATCAATAAACCTATTATTGCAATGATAAAATATCAAATAATAGAAGAAATATCACTTTCAATGAAACTGTCAATAAACAAAATACTATGTTATTAGGGACTGATAAATAAACACAAGTGAATAATTTATTAATATACTGCCAATGAGCACAAAAACTATAACCTATTAATCTATCAATAAACCTATTATTGCAATGATAAAATATCAAATAATAGAAGAAATATCACTTTCAACGAAACTGTCAATAAACAAAATACTATGTTATTAGGGACTGATAAATAAACACAAGCGAATTATTTATTAATATACTGCCAATGAGCACAAAAACTATAACCTATTAATCTATCAATAAACCTATTATTGCAATGATAAAATATCAAATGATAGAGGAAATATCACTTTCAATGAAACTGTCAATAAGCAAGTATTATGTTAATAGTGAATAATAGTTAAACAAAAAGTGAACAATTCATTATCAAACTGTCAATAAGCAGAAAAGGTGTTACCTATTAAACAATCAATAAACCTATTATAGCAATGGCAAAATATCAAATAATAGAAGAAATATCACTTTCAACGAAACTGTCAATAAACAAAATACTATGTTATTAGGGACTGATAAATAAACACAAGCGAATTATTTATTAATATACTGCCAATGAGCACAAAAACTATAACCTATTAATCTATCAATAAACCTATTATTGCAATGATAAAATATCAAATAATAGAAGAAATATCACTTTCAATGAAACTGTCAATAAACAAAATACTATGTTATTAGGGACTGATAAATAAACACAAGTGAATAATTTATTAATATACTGCCAATGAGCACAAAAACTATAACCTATTAATCTATCAATAAACCTATTATTGCAATGATAAAATATCAAATAATAGAAGAAATATCACTTTCAACGAAACTGTCAATAAACAAAATACTATGTTATTAGGGACTGATAAATAAACACAAGTGAATAATTTATTAATATACTGCCAATGAGCACAAAAACTATAACCTATTAATCTATCAATAAACCTATTATTGCAATGATAAAATATCAAATAATAGAAGAAATATCACTTTCAACGAAACTGTCAATTAACAAAATACTATGTTATTAGGGACTGATAAATAAACACAAGTGAATAATTTATTAATATACTGCCAATGAGCACAAAAACTATAACCTATTAATCTATCAATAAACCTATTATTGCAATGATAAAATATCAAATAATAGAAGAAATATCACTTTCAACGAAACTGTCAATAAACAAAATACTATGTTATTAGGGACTGATAAATAAACACAAGCGAATTATTTATTAATATACTGCCAATGAGCACAAAAACTATAACCTATTAATCTATCAATAAACCTATTATTGCAATGATAAAATATCAAATAATAGAAGAAATATCACTTTCAACGAAACTGTCAATAAACAAAATACTATGTTATTAGGGACTGATAAATAAACACAAGTGAATAATTTATTAATATACTGCCAATGAGCACAAAAACTATAACCTATTAATCTATCAATAAACCTATTATTGCAATGATAAAATATCAAATAATAGAAGAAATATCACTTTCAACGAAACTGTCAATAAACAAAATACTATGTTATTAGGGACTGATAAATAAACACAAGTGAATAATTTATTAATATACTGCCAATGAGCACAAAAACTATAACCTATTAATCTATCAATAAACCTATTATTGCAATGATAAAATATCAAATAATAGAAGAAATATCACTTTCAACGAAACTGTCAATAAACAAAATACTATGTTATTAGGGACTGATAAATAAACACAAGTGAATAATTTATTAATATACTGCCAATGAGCACAAAAACTATAACCTATTAATCTATCAATAAACCTATTATTGCAATGATAAAATATCAAATAATAGAAGAAATATCACTTTCAACGAAACTGTCAATAAACAAAATACTATGTTATTAGGGACTGATAAATAAACACAAGCGAATTATTTATTAATATACTGCCAATGAGCACAAAAACTATAACCTATTAATCTATCAATAAACCTATTATTGCAATGATAAAATATCAAATAATAGAAGAAATATCACTTTCAATGAAACTGTCAATAAACAAAATACTATGTTATTAGGGACTGATAAATAAACACAAGTGAATAATTTATTAATATACTGCCAATGAGCACAAAAACTATAACCTATTAATCTATCAATAAACCTATTATTGCAATGATAAAATATCAAATAATAGAAGAAATATCACTTTCAACGAAACTGTCAATAAACAAAATACTATGTTATTAGGGACTGATAAATAAACACAAGTGAATAATTTATTAATATACTGCCAATGAGCACAAAAACTATAACCTATTAATCTATCAATAAACCTATTATTGCAATGATAAAATATCAAATAATAGAAGAAATATCACTTTCAACGAAACTGTCAATAAACAAAATACTATGTTATTAGGGACTGATAAATAAACACAAGTGAATAATTTATTAATATACTGCCAATGAGCACAAAAACTATAACCTATTAATCTATCAATAAACCTATTATTGCAATGATAAAATATCAAATAATAGAAGAAATATCACTTTCAACGAAACTGTCAATAAACAAAATACTATGTTATTAGGGACTGATAAATAAACACAAGCGAATTATTTATTAATATACTGCCAATGAGCACAAAAACTATAACCTATTAATCTATCAATAAACCTATTATTGCAATGATAAAATATCAAATAATAGAAGAAATATCACTTTCAACGAAACTGTCAATAAACAAAATACTATGTTATTAGGGACTGATAAATAAACACAAGTGAATAATTTATTAATATACTGCCAATGAGCACAAAAACTATAACCTATTAATCTATCAATAAACCTATTATTGCAATGATAAAATATCAAATAATAGAAGAAATATCACTTTCAACGAAACTGTCAATAAACAAAATACTATGTTATTAGGGACTGATAAATAAACACAAGCGAATTATTTATTAATATACTGCCAATGAGCACAAAAACTATAACCTATTAATCTATCAATAAACCTATTATTGCAATGATAAAATATCAAATAATAGAAGAAATATCACTTTCAATGAAACTGTCAATAAACAAAATACTATGTTATTAGGGACTGATAAATAAACACAAGTGAATAATTTATTAATATACTGCCAATGAGCACAAAAACTATAACCTATTAATCTATCAATAAACCTATTATTGCAATGATAAAATATCAAATAATAGAAGAAATATCACTTTCAACGAAACTGTCAATAAACAAAATACTATGTTATTAGGGACTGATAAATAAACACAAGTGAATAATTTATTAATATACTGCCAATGAGCACAAAAACTATAACCTATTAATCTATCAATAAACCTATTATTGCAATGATAAAATATCAAATAATAGAAGAAATATCACTTTCAATGAAACTGTCAATAAACAAAATACTATGTTATTAGGGACTGATAAATAAACACAAGTGAATAATTTATTAATATACTGCCAATGAGCACAAAAACTATAACCTATTAATCTATCAATAAACCTATTATTGCAATGATAAAATATCAAATAATAGAAGAAATATCACTTTCAACGAAACTGTCAATAAACAAAATACTATGTTATTAGGGACTGATAAATAAACACAAGCGAATTATTTATTAATATACTGCCAATGAGCACAAAAACTATAACCTATTAATCTATCAATAAACCTATTATTGCAATGATAAAATATCAAATGATAGAGGAAATATCACTTTCAATGAAACTGTCAATAAGCAAGTATTATGTTAATAGTGAATAATAGTTAAACAAAAAGTGAACAATTCATTATCAAACTGTCAATAAGCAGAAAAGGTGTTACCTATTAAACAATCAATAAACCTATTATAGCAATGGCAAAATATCAAATAATAGAGAAAATATAATTTACAATAAAGTGATCATCAGTGAGTTTTGCTAATACAACATGTAATGCATAACTTTAAATATCGAAAGTGAGTTATAATATAGATGCTGCATTAGATATCACTGATGAAGACTTTGTCACGAATGCTTTGCAGAAATTATTAATTGTAAGATAGTGTTTTATTATTTATTACCTTTTATAAAATAGGTCCATCATTTAGGTATAAAGTATTTATTATTTTATCTTGAAATATCGCCAACAAATACATTATTTATTTACAATTCGTTTAATAGGTACCAAAAATAAGTAAACATTTTTTAAAAATCATATAAGTCTCTATAACTAAAGAGACAAACATAGGCCAAACAGGGCGAATCTTCACCACAATATACAAGGAACACATAAAAGACATAAAACGTATACAATCCAAATCAAACTTCCCCTTATACATACAGAACACACTACACACATACAACAATATAGACAGTAATCGAAAAATCTCATAAAAAACGCAACAAACTAAACACTACAGAAAACTACGATATGAACAAAACAATACACCACTGACCACACTAATACAACACACCTGAGCAACAGTCTTGACCGTGACTCAGAGCATTGAACAATGGATTGATCTATTGCAAAATGCGTCTGCTGGAAAGTATCAGTAAGTAGTGAGTTTTTGCCTCGTGATACCGAAAATAATAAATAGACAATACCTACAACAAAATTGTGTACAATAATATTTGGCTAATGTATTTGGAACATGCATTATGTTTTTATGAAGTGTCCGTTTTTATTCCAATTCTTTTATGAGTCCCTAAGGCTGCGGACATACAGAAGGCAACTAGTGACGGCAACGCAACGAGAACTTGAGTTGCTATTAGTAATGTTGCTTGTCGGTTTACAAGATTGTTCATATAAAGTTGTTAGTTTAGTTGTCAGTAGAAGATGGCGTCCTTGTCTATATTTTAAGACAAATGGAGAAATAAATTTCAGCTGGAGAAAGATTAACAATAACACTCAGCTAAGGTTAATTGCTCATTTATGTGTTTCGTTTCATGTATAATTACTAAACTTAAAATAACATTACATTACAATGAAATAAAAATTAGTTTTTAAACAAATGAAATTTTATAGTTCAAGTGAAGATTTTATATATTTTGAAGAAACTGTTGGTAATCATTTAGATCGTTTTGAAGTTGTTGGATACACAAATCATGACCATAACCAGAAATATTTTGTTTTTCTGACATACCATACCAGTATAATAAAAGACTATCCAAAGAAACAGAAACACAAAAATACAAATAAAAATAATTAATATTTAAATACGGGAGCACTTTTGAGAAACGCACACACAACACAACAAATACTTCTGACAACTGAGCAACGAGTTTACAGCATGCCGTGACTGGAGCAACTCTAGTTTCTGTGTCACTCGCTAGTCATGTTGCTATTACTTCACTATGAATATGTGTGAAAAAACAACTCAAGTCTGTGTTACGTTGCTGTCACCAGTTGCCTTCTGTATGTCCGCAGCCTAAGTGTCTTTGAGTAAAAATAATTGTTTGTAGTTGCTTAATTGTATCTTAAATCCTTGAATAGCAAATCTACTGTGCATATTGTGTGTATCTGTGACGACTGTTCCAGCCAGTGCAGCTGCATTGCCCATGGGCGCAGGAAGCATCATCGGTGGATACTTAATGGAGCAATATGGACGCCGAGTGACTGTATTTCTTCAGTGCGCCCTTTTTGTTTTTGGTTGGGTTTCGATCTCTCTGGCGAACAGCTTATGGATGATTTACTTAGGTCGAGTGGTCACGGGTATCTGTGTCGGTCTGCACGGACCTCTTACTCCTGTTTACATTTCTGAAACAACAGATCCTCAATTTAGAGGAGCAGCTGTTGCAGGCATTCCTTTGTCAATTGCAGGTGGGATATGGTTTTCCCATAGCGTGGCTTCACTGTTTCACTGGAAAATGGCGGCAGCCTTGTGTTCTATTTTCCCGTTCCTAGGTTACGTGATAGCATTCCCAGCCCCAGAATCGCCGGTGTGGCTGGTCAGTAAGGACAAGCTCGCAGAAGCCGAACATGCTTTCAGATGGCTTCGAGGGTACTCTGAGTCAGCCACAAAGGAAATGACGGTTGTTCTGAACAAGCAAAAATCTATTTCCGCTTCAGCCACGTCGAAATTTAACATGAAAACCCTTTCAGACCTATCATTTTTGAAACCGTTTTTTATAATAACCATTTTCTGTTTCATCCAGCAGTTTACCGGTTTCAATGTTGTGATATTTTATTCTTTTTCGATAGTGAGCAAAGTTTCAACAGATATTAGTCAATACGTAGCGATATTTACTATCGATATGATTCGAGTTATTATGTCTATCACGACTTGTATACTACTTATGAAAGTTCCTCGTAGAGTGATGGCCGTAGTATCGACTTGTGGGACCGCTGTCACGTTGTTTGCACTCGCCTTTGTCACGAAGTACTTACCTTCTGAGTATTCTTGGCCCTCACTTCTTGCACTTGTATCATACATTTGCACCACCAGCCTTGGAATCGTTCCACTGCCGTGGGGGATGATGGGGGAAGTAAGTAAGAATAACTAAAGTATTTTAATAAATAGAAACTGTTTAATTTATGGCAAAATCATAAAGACTGCACGTTGGGTATGTAAGACTAATTTATTATTAAAAATATTTATAGGCAATAGGGAATTTTATAAACTTCTAGTTATCTCCTTCATTAATCCCTTCTTAAGGCCCTCTTAACACTACATAAACTACTAATTACTTAAATAAAACAACCTCGAGTATCAAAATACTTTTGTTTAGTTGAAAGAGGTTAACTATTATGAATGTTGCTTGACCAGAGGACATCCAGTTATTCAGCATAAGGTGGGTATAGCTCAAGGGATGTAGCAAGAGACTTTAAATGCGCAGGAGGGGAATTCACCTACTAGTGGAGGGGGAGGGCCGGTCTACCCCTGTCTTTAATCTAAGCTCAGAAGTGAAAAAGACACAGCGGTTGTCAAGACCGATAAATACAGCGGCGAGGTGCGACAAACGCTGAGTTGGTGGGTTCCCCCATCACTATATCAAGTAGGGTACTGCGCATCGGATCAACAAGTCTTGCTATGCGTCACGATTTGTACTTGGCTTCTACAAAGAGGTAGGAATTCAGTGTGTGAATCCTAATAAAACGTCTTGAAGCCTGGCCAGGGGAAAGGCGACGGCATAGTGGGGACTGCTGCACATGGAGGGGTCACGGTCGACTAGTACAATACCCAATTCTAGACACGGGGACAGCTCAAGACAGACTGGCGCTCCACACCCCCACCACTACGAAACCGGCGCGGACGGCTTTCGGCCATGAAGGTCAGGCTTCACCAAAAAACACCAGACCAATAAGGGTGGGAAGAAAGTATAAAGACAAAAGGTAAGTGCTCTTTACCGAAAAGTCTCTATGAATAAGTAAATACCAACTTTCCTAAATAAAGCTCAGCTGAACACAAAACTTGTTATAATCTATCTATATATATAAAAATGAATGTATGTATGTTTGAGCCTTATCCGTTACTAAACCTCTCACTGATCCGATCGACATTAAACTTTGGGAAATGATTGAGTACATTCCTGGGAAGGTTACTGGTGACAACAATTTTTTCCGACATGTGATTTTCAAGTACCAAAATAGCATAAAATATTACTTTCCATTTTAACTTGAAAGATTTCATTGAATTCATTCGAAATTTTAGTTGTTAGGCAACACTCAACACTCTAAAATCATTTCCCAACACATTTCAAACAATATACAAAAAATATTGTAAACTCGAATGGACTTCAATAAATAACATTAAATCAAGAACACTTATTGTCACTCTTTTCTCGATCGTCTACTAAAAGTTCAGCTGTTATTATGTTAATAAAATACTAAATTACGTTTAGCTAATTTTAACACGGTATTCATTGATATATCAAACTATATATACATACATATAGCCTATATATGCATATATATTTACATATGTCAATATTTATATATATATATATATGTGTGTGTGTGTGTGTGTGTGTGTGTGTGTGTGTGTGTGTGTGTGTGTGTGTGTGTGTGTGTGTGTATGTGTGTGTATTTATGAGCCTTATCCGTTACTAAACCACTGATCCGAATGCCATAAAACTTTGGGAAATTGTCGAGTACATTCCTGGGAAGGTTTCTGGCGACATACTTTTTCCAACATGTAATTTTTAAGGGCCAAAATAACATAAAATATGACTTTTATATCTCAAGACTACATTAAATTCATTCCAAAGTTTGGTTGCTAGGTAACACTAAAACAATCTAAAACTATTTCCCAACTCATTTCCAATAATATACAAAAAATATACAAATTAGTCCAGATTGCTCACGAAATTTATTAAATATTCATGAACTATTAGAAAAATAACTAATAATATATCTGTGATCTGTTTAGGTGTATCCGAGCCGATTTCGTGAACTTGGAAGCGGAATCAGTTCCTGCCTCGCATTTTTCTTTTTCTTTTGTGTTGTCAAAACAAGTCCGTACCTAATATCCACGTGGGGCCTTGAAGGTACGTTCACTATATATGGTAGTATATCCTTCTTAGGGACAATATTTCTCTACTACTGTCTACCTGAGACGATGAACAAGACACTCGACGAAATAGAGGATGGATTCAGAAGTAAACCTCAAAGCCAAGACACAGAAGCTAATTCTACGAATTTATAGGGCTCATTTTAAAGTTTGTAACTACGTAGTGTGATCTCAAAAATGTTAAAATAGATTTGTATACATACATACATACATACATATATATATATATATATATAAGGAAATTATAAGTTGTTGTTTACTTTTTTATCCTCATTGCAGCTCTATTTTGGTTTTTAGTTAGATCTACTTTAATTGTGATAACCAGAAACTTTAGAATTTTGAGTGGGTCCAACACAATTGGCAGAATAACAACCAGCAATAATGTTCTAACCTGTAAAACATTGAAATACAAACATATCTTCTAATTAATATTTTTTTTCACTCAATTACGTAAAAGTTTAAACATTTTAAATCCTAAGCCTCATGAAAAATAGAAACTTTACCAAAATTACTAGCTTTGTTTTAAAAAAAATTTGTTGTTGATAAACAAAATCTGCAACACCTTTCCTTACAAATAAGGCAAATGTCTTTGATATAAAACACTATTCACCTAATATTCGTCTTCTAAAGGTTTTGTAACACAAGAAAATAGGTTGGGAATTATCATCAGGATAGGAACTTCCGTCATTCCTAGCAAGGCCATTTAAGTGGAACTAGTAAGGGGCCGGGAAGTCCATCTGTTTACCTAGTACCTGTACATAAAGGTAATCATGTGATAGTGGTGTAATATCGATTCCAGGGTACGGATATGTATTTTCTGTGACCCTATTGTTTTATAAAATAAAATATAATGGTCAAAACATTGTTATAGTGCACTGACAGTGATGTATATATATATATATATATGTTTTCTTGTACAATAATCAAAACAACTGAGGTTATTCAAATACAATAGTTATTTATTAAAGGTTATAGTTGGTAAACAGTATCAACATCATCAAGAATGAATAATATAATAATGCAAGATATGAGACATATGTTAAATTAGAAATAACATTGTTGCCAAATTTATTACAATATTCCCAAGTTTAAAGTTTGAAATATTATAATGTGAAAGATTCCTACGGAAACTCCCTTGCTGACTCACTAATTCTAATTACCTTTAATTTTATTAATTTTTATTATTTTTATACCACTTAACCTCACTTCCGTTGTTGATTTAACGGCCAGCTCACCCTCTTCTTGCCATTCTCTGATGTAAACCCCTTTCCTATTCCAAAAGACTGTAATGATTTATCTTCCGAAATCGTATTTTATAACAACATCTATGTTTCGAGAGATAGATCTCTCAGGTAAACAAAATCTTGAGAAAAACATTTTTTTCAAAAAACCAATTAGCCACCGATAACCCTTTTAGGTCCTTATCGGGATCGTTTGAGAGATACTCTGGCTTAAAGACTATATTTGGATCCTGCACTAGTAAGTCTTAAATTAACTTAATTAATAAAACAGCTAATTGGAAAATAACAATTTTTTATTTTATTTACAAATTTATCAATAAATTATTTTACAGGGTTTTCATTTATTATTATTATATTACTTTTTTATTTGATTATTAAATTTAGTTTTAATTGAATTTAGCTAAATAGTGTTTATGTAAATACGTTATGAATACTTCTGCTTCATCAACATTTAACCTCTAATAATGATCAAATTGTTTAAATTGTCTTAATTTTAATCATTGCCCATGTTATTTAGTTAATTAATGGTTAATTTTGAGTTCTTTATAGAGTTAAATTGAATTACATGTTGATTTGGCAAAATTACATTATGTTAATAAATACCCAGAGGTGGGCAAAGTAAACTTTTACTATTTCTAACCTAATTTAATTTTCATTTATGTTAGTTAAATTGTATTACAAGTTATGTATTTGTATTTGAACATTGAATTACATTATTTCTTTATCTATTTATTATTCAAAATAACATGTGTTTCATATATTGTCTTCATTTTATATTACATTAATTTATTTAAGGTTTTTTACAAATATTTTCATATCTTGGTAATTTCTGAAGAAAATAAAACTAATTCCTCAACCTTATTAGCAATGCTTCATACCTTTTATAACACATTTATTATCCATACACAATATAAGATTAAATTTGGACAAAATTATATTAATATTGCAAATTAAACATTTTCGTTACACATATAGGGAAATAAGGTTGTCGATAAAGCTATCTTGAAAGTGAAGCCTATTTAAAAGAGCGAAATTGATTCCTAAATCAGTGTGTAGTCAAAATTATAGTTTATATTTATATTTTTAATTAATTGACTTATTAAATTTGAATTATAAAAAACCAAAAGCATTTTTTAAAAGACAGAATTAAAACTTTGTAAAAACCTGGTCAGACCTAATTTCCTTGAACATACTGCTTCTGATTTCTTGGTACTGGTAAATAATATTTAAATTAATTTCTGGTCCCTCAATCTTGTTCTTGGTGGTGCCGGAACCAAACCTAATACCTTTGTGTTTTGGTATGTACCTCACTCAACTAATAATAATTTATTTTAAGATGTTTGAATTCTGCCTATGTTAAACACTACTGCCTCAGTCGGCGATCATGGAGAGAGTGTATTAAACGATGCAACGCTACCTGCCTCTTTTTAACATTATGCTTCTTATTTTACTTCTGATCAGACCAGCAATATTTAAGTTGCTATGACAACGAGTAGTTGTTTGTGCTGAATTTCCTGGGATATTCACTTATAGGCTTTTTATAACACCGAAGATTTTGTCTAGTTGATTTGTTACATTTTCTATCCTTCGTGAGCCAAATTTCACTTTTATATTTGTTGCAATTAGTTTTTTTTATTTTAGCTTCTTGGTCTTTCTCTCACTCTTCAGTCAGCCATCTTGCCAAGTTCAAGGGTATATCGCGGATGAACACTTTCAAATTGCCCTCCACGGCCCTGCTGTTAGACTGTGTTAGATAAAAAACTTGAGACGTGAACATGTCGGCTACCTCTTAGGCAATAGCTTGCCTAAAACTAGGTTATTTGATAACATTTCAAATTATTAATCTATTAGACTTAAATATGAATTTGTTTTTAGTTTAGCCTTACTTATTATTATTTAGAAACAAATAAAAACATTGTTAATAACAAACTGTTTTTTTTTCCAACTTAGGAGCGGGTTTTAAACTGCCCGAAGGACTGCTACCTTAAGGTATATTGTACTTACCTCCCTGATCTAGTCAAATAGCCCCTTCCCTCTTACCAGGTTTACGAGTTTCCTGACTAGTGTTTTACCTTCAGCATCCACCAGAGCCGTTCCATCACCAAAGAGGTTGAAGCGCCTCTCGGCAAGTGCTTCACATCTGTAAATAATGTGTGTGGCAGTCTCCAGTACCTGCCCGCATAATCTGCACACTGGTTCATCTTTGTAGATACCCATTTTACGCAGATGTTTCCTTAGTCCACCGTGTCCCGTGAGTAGACCTGTGGCTATCCTCAATTCCTGCCTAGACAGATAGATGAGACTCTTCTGCAGCACCAAGGAAGGTTTCCTAAGGGTTAGCTTACTGTGTCTCTCCCTTCAGCCCTGATCCAGTGCTCACAGTGTCTTTCAGCCATCCACCTTCGCACTGCCATTTTGACCATGGATTTGGAAATAACTACCGCAGGCTCCGGTCCAATCAGGGGAGTCGAAGACCCCTCCCTGGCCAGCGCATCTGCGGCTTCATTTCCAAGTATTCCCCTATGCCCTGGCACCCAACCTATCTTGATTTGATTGTGCCTTGCCAGGACTTGTAGGTTATTTAGGTACTCCCTGACTATGGCCGAGGTGACCACATGTCCGTTTAGTGCCTTAATTGCTGGCTGACTGTCGGAGAAAATAGCAATCCGGGTCCCGTGTGTTCCCCTTCTCGCTATCTCTCCCAGACAGGTATTTATAGCATATATTTCGGCCTGAAAGACAGAGGTATGCCTCCCCAAGGAAAACACTAGTTTTACCCTTGGGTTTTTACAATACACCTCCATCTTGGAGCCATCTGTGTACCAGATCTGAGCTACCGATGTTAATGTCCCTGACCATTCCAGCATAGTTTGGTGGACCTGGTCAGGTGCAAACGTTCGAGTAATGTGGTCGCTACCCATTTCCAAGACGGGTTATTTGCCCACGCACTCGATACTCATATGTCCCGAAACATCTGGGAGGTTAGCCCAGTTGTTCGAGTTGCGCAATCTCCATGCCGCCAGCCTCTCGTCTCCCCTAAGGACAAGCTCAAGGGGGGGGGAGGTTAAGCATTACTTCCATTGCTGCACCAGGGGTAGTTGACATAGCTCCCAGTGTGCACAGACAAGCCAATCTCTGGATAGAGCTCAATTGAGCTCTTGTCTGTGCCTGGATGGCCTTTATCCACCACACTAGAGCACCATAGGTAATCATAGGTCTTATCACCCTCAGATACATCCAGTGCATCATTGATGGCTTCAGTCCCCATTTCTTACCCACCATTCTTCTCACGGTCATCAGTGCCCTTTTGGCCCTGTTAACTGTCCTCTCAAGATGTGGGTTCCAGGTGAGTTTCCTGTCCAGAGTAACTCCCAGGTACTTCACCTCCCCCACAAACTCAAGGTATTCACCAAACAAGCGAGGCATCCTGGTCGTCAGATCTTTTCGCTGTCTGGTGAAGTTAATAAGAGCAGTCTTTTTCGGATTTACTCTAAGGTTCTCCTTATTACACCACTCTTCAATCAGTCGTAGAGGATTTCTGATTACTTTAAGGACTGTATCAGGGAATCTGCCCAGGATCAGAACAACTATGTCGTCCGCATATCCTAGACAGAAGTACCCCTGTTCATTCAGGAGTTCAATAAGGTTGTCAACCACTAGGCACCACAACAGAGGAGAGAGAACCCCTCCCCCCCATGTGCACAGCCCAGACTTGTCTCCGCCCTTCTGACCTCCCCTGCCACCAATACAGAAATGCTTCTGTTTGTTAACATGGAACTTATCCAACCACAAGTGGTCGCATCCACTCCATGACGTCTTGCACCATTTACCATCGTCTCCACTGAGGGGTTATTGAAAGCCCCTTCAATGTCAAGGAAGGCACCTATGGCACAACTTTTCTTAGCGATCATTTGCTCAATCCTACCAACCACTTGATGGAGAGCTCCCTCGCAGGATTTCCCCAGTTGATAAGCATACTGGTTCCAATGCAGTAGTTTTATGACCAAAGCAACCCCCCCCTAATATGCCTATCAACCAGTTTTTCAAGTCCCTTAAGAACAAAGGACATGAGTGTAATAGGTCTGTATCCTTTCCCTTCCGATTGGTTACCGGTGGGCTTAGGTATAAAGAATACCTTACTAGTTTTCCAGGCTGCCGGCACATGCCCTAGAGCAATGCTTAGCCTGTATAATTTAGTAAGTACCAGCACCAGCATATCCATCCCCTGCTGCAGCAGCATAGGATAGATCCCATCTGGACCTGGAAATTTGTAGGGTTTAAATGTGCCAATAGCCCATCTTACCCTTTGTGGAGTTACTATCCTCCTTTCCACTTCCCAGTTCTCCCTCTTACCACGTCTTGTGGAGAGTTTGGCAGCTGGTTCAGTGTCTGCTCCCCCAAGATTCCTCAGAGTACTGGAAGGGAAATGTGTTCTGATTAATTCTTCCACAGTTTTCCCTGCAGTTTTTGTTATATTTCCCAGTGGGGTTCTTAGCATCCCCACCGGGTTAACTGGGTCCTTAGAGAGCACTTTATGCAGTCGTGCCCCTTCCCGCGTTTTGTCAATCTCTTGACAAAACTCCTTCCAGGACTTCCTGCGTGCTTCTCTAATTGCCCTGTTGTATTCGGTTAGTGTTTTCCTATACTGGTCCCACTCCCCGTTCTTTTTTGCTCTATTAAAGAGTCTCCTGGTGGTCTTCCGAAGTTTGGCTAGCTTCTTGTTCCACCATGACGGATCCCCTACTTTTCTCCCCTCACTGAGAGGGCAGTTATCAGTAAAGGATTCTACTATAGCCTCGCCAACCAATGTGGCAGAGTCTTCTAGCTCTCTCCTCCCACCATACTCCAATCCAGCCTCCTCAATCCGAACATCCAGGTCCCTCCTGTAGGAGTCCCAGTCTGTTCTTCTTGGATCCCTGGTTGGCCGAAGCATGGCTGGATTTAGGGAGATATCATACCTAATATGTCTGTGGTCAGAAGAAGATGGTTCATCCGACACATGCCAATTTAGTACATACCTAGCCATCTGGTTTGATGCCACCGTAATGTCCAGGACCTCCTGTCTGGCCCTAGTGACAAACGTCGGCTCTTCTCCCTGATTTAAGACTAGTAAATTCTTAGAGCTAAGATAAGCTAAAGGTTCCTCACCTCTAGTGTTGGTACCTGTACTTCCCCAAGAAGTGTGATGGGAGTTAGCATCCATCCCCACCAGCAGCTCCTCATCCACAGCCCCGCAGTGCTCGACCAGCCTCCTCAGCTCTTGTGTTGGTAGAGCTCCCGCGTAGTCAAAGGGAAGATATGCCGTGGCCAGGTTCAGCCTCTTCATCCTCCTCTCCGCCCGCAGCTCCACCATCACTGCTATCAAGTCCCTGCAGCAGAAGTCCGTTAGGACAAAAGCACTCAACCCCCTTCTAACCAGTATACACGTCCTGGGAACACCGGAGTCCTTATCATACAACAACTTACCTCCAGATGTCGCCAGCCCGCATATTCGTCCTCCAGAAATCCATGGCTCCTGGATGAGAACCAAGTCCACCTCTCTCCTGTCCAGCATCCTACACACGACAGCACTAGCCGCCCTGCTATGCTGTAGACTCACTTGGAGGATCTTGAACATTGTTCTGCTTACTTCGCAGTTGCCTGGGTCCGCAGAGCAGCCCCAGGACTAGAGAGCACCTTGAACGTGTCCTGTCTCACCCCCACGTTCACCCTCAGGTTGTTATTCCGCAGTGCCCTGAGGGAGCCCTCTCCTATATACAGGATCAGGGTAAGACCTGCATCCTCCCTTTTCCTAACAATCACCTTCCAAGTATCCTGAACTATCCCAGGGTTCTGGGTTTTGACCACCTTCAGGATCTCTTCCGGCTCCTTGTCATTGTAGGGTTTGGGCACCCACATTGAAACCTTTGCAATGCAAAAGATCTCCTTGGGTGGCCCTGCCCTCAACTTTACCCCCTCAGTCAGGGTGAAGCTTGGCAGGACTCGAAGGACCCACTCCAGGCTCTCCCGTGAGGTGCATACGACATTTAGAGCCCCCCTCTCTAAGTATGCCGCCCTGAACCCTCTATCCCCACTCTCCGTCTCAGCGGACAGCAGTTCCGAGAAGAACAGCTCCTCCAGCTCCAACGCCATCTCTTCCGAGAGTTGTCTCTCTGGGTAACTAACTGGGACAATTGCTAGCTTTTGCCGAAGGGTATCGCCGTATGTGCCCGAAGACACTGCAGCATCCCCCCCTTGTCCCAGCTTCACTTTCTTCTTTCCTCCATCCACTGGAGAGGGATTGGACGTCACACTCCTAGGCCTTATGGACGTGCTGGGGTTTGGTGCTCTTGGTTGATTGCTTCCCTGTTGCACCTCCCTCCTCACAACATCCAAGCCCTGGACTATGACAGGCTCGGTTCGGTTTTGGCCTCCCCTTCGTTTTTTCAGGAATATTGGCCCTCCCGCTGCTCTCGCCTGTTTTCTTCGGAGCCGCCTTTTGGCCGCTCCACTCATACGCTTTCTCCGTAAAGACAGCGTGCTCAACTCTACAGTCACTTCACCGGTTTCTGCAGTCGGCAGCTTGACAGCCGCCCCCGCACCCCCAGTGATGGTTGCCGTTGACACATCTGCTACAGACTCACGGTTTGTCGTCTCATTGGCTCCCGCTGTCTGTGCAGTCTCAAAATCAATTGTTTTACTTTTTTGGTCCATTAACGTCCCACGAGTATGGGGGAAATAACGGTCCACCAGAGCAGAGCCCCCACTGCCCTGGCAAGACAACATACAATGAGGTTTTGTCTGGTTCCTGAAGGGGATCGTGTGCGACTGCATTTTATACCCTGCAGCCATTTATCCTTCGGCACGATGCCTTCCACCTTGGATTGGGTATTCAGTCACTGGTATTCGGACTGGGTACTCAATCACTATTGAAGCACACCCCAAGTTCAGGACATTATTAATTGTTGCTCATGGAGCGAACCGCCTGCTTTACTCTCTATTTTACAACTGTGTCGTTATTGTAGTTTCCCGCCCATACTTCACTGTCGCATTGCCCTTGGTTCACCTGGGAGGTGAGAGTAGCATTGTGAGGACCTAATTCCCAACTACCCCAGTCTCCCCAGTCAGAGCAGTTATTTCTACCACACCCAACCGGTTGACTGACGAGGAGGGATAATTCCTCACCTTTGAACCATTGCCTTGGTCCAGGCCTGCTTATTCAGAAACCTTCCGGAATCCTTATTCACAGGTAACCTACATATCTGTAGGCCGTCCCACTATCCGCCACCTGTGGACCTGCCCGGTTGCTCAGGCCAGCTAGCCGGGATAACAAACTGTTAGTTGTAAGTTAGAGTTTGTAGTAGTAACACTCACTGATGATGATGACTTGGTCATTGAAACGCGTATGAGTAAATAAATGATTAATTTGTGAGTTTTGTGTATGTTTTTATTTGTTTCTAACATAACCTCACAAGCTAAGCTCAAAAAATATGTGTTTATTATTATTTATTGGAATTTATTTAGCTAAATTAATATTTTATTGAATTTACTTAACATAAGCTATTTTGACAATTACCATGTTTCTGGCAACGGTCATTTTGGCCTTTGGGAGCTGCAATAAAACTTATAAATGTTAAACCAAGAAAAAACCAAAGGAAGCTATAAAGAATATTTAAATGCTTATAAAAACTATAAATATACAAATAAAATTTGGCAAGCCATCATAGTAATAGTAACCAGTAATTTCCAAAAGTAGAAAATATGAAACTTATAAAAGAAATTAATAAGGGATTAAAAATGAATTTATGAATAGCATTCGAAATATATAAATCAGGAATAATAACAAATTAATAAAAGAACAAATACAAATATATTATAAATTTGATACTATATTCAATGTCTATAATGTTAAGACAACAAAATAAACCTGGCAATATTATAATAAATTTAGCAACAATTTTGATTCTAATGAAACATGTGTTGCAAATCTTTCATTTATGTAATATTCATTCATGATGAGGTTCGTACTGCTTTCTAACGAAAAGCTTTGAATTGTAAATTCAATTATAATTCTTGTATTTGTATTTAGACTTTTGTTCTTTATTAATACACAAGAAAACATACTGCGATATATATATATATATATATATATATATATATATATATATATTATAAAAAACATAATAAATATTTCTTAATGTAATGTTTATGTAAATTTGATGAAAAACATTATTTTGTAAATGAATATCTTTTAAATTGTCTTTTTATCATTTAAAAAAGTCTGATATATTATTGTTATTAGATTTATTATATATTATTATTATTTATGTAAAAAGCTACTTTTTATTAGAGATTTAACTAACGGTAAAAAGGATTCCTGAAATTGTACGTAAAAAACGGAATATATATATATATATATATATATATATATATATATATATATATATATATATATGTGTGTGTGTGTGTGTGTGTGTAGAGAGAGAGAGAGAGACAGAGAGAGAGAGAGAGAGAGAGAGAGAGAGAGAGAGAGAGAGGGAGAGAGAGAGAGAGGGAGAAAGAGAGAGAGACTATATATGTCACTATAGACAATTCCTTGACATAAGGTTAAACTTCACAAATTAAAAATCTTTCCCTCTTAATCTTTATTTGTTTTTATTATAACTTCTGGTTTCTATGAGAACAAAAGTTAAAGTAAAGATTTAGAGTTGTTTTTTGTAATCATCTTGAATTCACTGATTAAACCATAATTAATAAATACATAACTACCCGTTAGAGGCTAATCTTCGTAAAAGAAAAGATTGTTTCGAAACGCGTCAGCAAGTAAGCCCATAAGTATTCACTTAGTTGCGTATTAAATCACTATAGTAAAAGATTTATTTGCTATATTTTATATTTGTGGAAATTTTGTGAATTATGTATATTAAAATTATAATATTTTTTTTGTTACATTGTCCCCCCCCCTTTATATCTGCAGTTAGTAGCCACTAATCTAGCTCCCATTTTCCGAGAAGTTTTAATTCTCTCCACATGTTAGATACTGATGAAGCACATCGTTCACATCAGAGCTGCGGTAAAGTGGTCTCATCACGCCCAGCCTCCGTAAACAGTCTACGATTCGTCATTTTAACTACAAAAACCCACTGGTTTTTATCCTCAATAGCAAATAATATTAGAAACAAAAGTGTGCCAATCGTGGTATTTAAAACATAAGATAATGTGATTAAACAATTTTTTTAACAATTCCTACTTCAACGTAGACAAATTTTATTTTACTTACTTTTTATTAAATAATTATAATTAATTTAAATAAAGTATCATAACCTGTGAGTTAAAACGGCGATTCTAGGACATGACCTATAATATAAAATCAGCTCTTTTATAAAATCATATGTTATCACCTAGTTAAAGCCAAATGAAACAAAATAACTATATTGCATACCTTGCCCCTTTTGTGAAACGTTTTTCGTTCATATAAACTTAAAATTAATTTATGAAATTAATTTAATGAATTATTATTTGAAAAAACTGTATAAACATCAAGTGTCATCTACTCCAAGTTTAAAAAAATATATTTGAACTTGAATGAACGAATAAAAAGTATTTTATTAACGATTGAAAATTTGAAAAAGATATGTATAAGAAGATTGTGAACTAATAGAAAGAATTGAATAAAATTCCTGTATCCCATATAATCGTGTAAGCTTTTACGAATAACCTTATTTAATGTACATTTTGCAGTTTTAATGTTTTTTTGCTGTAAAAACATGTTTTTTAAATTTATCATGTTTATATGTTTTAAAATTTTACTTCAAAGTTTATTAGTGCTATAAAATTAGCTTATTAATAAATTTAGCATAACTAAATTTAGAAACTATTTACCTTTATGTTTTATATTTATTATTTTACTACTTGTTTACTATATATAGGTTACCGTTAACGTATTAGAAAATATTATAACTTCATTAAACACACTTTTTAATTTACTGTAATTGTACAATATACCAAAATAATATAACCTATAAATGGTAGAAATAGTTGTTATATGAAATCATACGTTATAAAAATCGATTAGAAATCTCAAAGTTATCTAAATATACCTTGAAAGTAACATTAAATGAAGAGGAAAACAGCTGTAACTATAGTCGTGTTCGGCTTTCGGAAAACATCGGGGCAATCCGATTACCTACTAAATTCGGACCGAGGAGAGAAATTGTTTAAGGTTCTCAAATGATGACGTCAGATTTTACAGATTCACTCCATGTATAGTTTTTGTTATATTTTGTGCTTAGATGTTAGACTTCAAAAACATTGCGCGAAATTATTGTACACACCTGTGGAAGTTAAAAATCAATATGAAACTAATTTTTATTTGCATTTCGTCTTAAAAATTGTAAATAGGTGACATCGTTTTTCACTTTTACCGCTCATTTAATTCAACAAATTATTTTGATTCATTAAAATTAGTTCAAATTAGATTCGTTTGTGGTAAACAACGATAGTTTGAAAGTGAAAGTATAAGAGGACAAGTTTAGGCATTCAAACATTAACAATAGTGTTGTCCTATAAAAAAACATGATTTTTCGGAGATAATTAGAATGATAAATGGCAATAAATATATTTTGTTCTACATCCACTGTGATTTGTTTCGACAAAACTATTGTTGCGCAAGTACTTTGCTTACAGACCACACAATCAAACAATTAAAAGTACAACTTGTGAATGTATAAATCGCGAGATATAGCAAGGGACTTAACCAGCCGATGCGCAGTGGGATACTTGACATTTAGAAAGCTGTGTCGCTACAATAATTGTATCTTGTTCCGTACTGCGTCTGAGGGAGAGGGGTGGACTGACTTTCCCTCTCTACTAGTTCGCGAACTTCCCTCCTCCGCATCTCAAGTCACTTACTATATCTCATAAGATATTTTATTGATTAGTACTATGATTTTAAAATGACTTAACTATGGATTCTAAAAGGGAAAACCTGATTGCAAAGGACGAATCCTGAAGGGGCAGAACCTAAATTTCGTCTCGGATTATTCAATGAGTTAGAAAACGGTTTTTAAAAAATAATAAACAAACTTATTTCATCTGGGCGACGTTACTGATAAAATCACATTTTGAACTGTTTGTAGACAATAAACGTAATCAGGTTGGATGCATTTGCCTGTTGCAGCCCTCTACTTAGTTCGTGGGGAAAATAAAACTTTACGTTAAGATTTTGTCATTTTATAAACTCACGTTGTGTCACGAACGTAAATGTGGGAGGACATAACTCTGGCCAAGAATAAAAGTCGGCAGTGACACTGATGGGGGAAAGGGCAGGTTTTGTCATAGGTCGTTTCCTTATGTCATAATTAAAGAAATAAACTATACACTTTGTCAAACAAATAAACGTTGAGTTTTTAAAGAGAAATTTTAAATTAAATAAA